>CM070070.1:1833120-2146687 GCA_036320875.1 Cotoneaster glaucophyllus | reverse complement strand
TTCTCCTCAGTCCCAGCCGGTCTAGAGTTTTTTGAGGCGCGGGCAATGCCACAAAATGTGCCCTCATTTTATATAAGAAAATTATTTGTTTTCACACGTAATACATCGATAAAATTATACTTAGAAAAACACTTCAAACTTAATAATTTAGAAACACGGAAAAACTAATTTATTTTGTATCGTGAGAAGGAAACAGAAAAAACTCCGGGTTTACAAGTAGATAGATATGAGTTTTGTTTTCTATCTAAACTTTTAAAGTGTTTTTGTATGAATCATGATGTGTTTTTTCTTATTTACTAACCTTGTCAATATGGGACTAAAAAAATAATGATGTTTTGGAGTCTTTAATTGATATGTATCAAAAAATAAATGGGTACTAAATTAAACTTTTTGATGACACGTCATATAATTTGTAAATTTAGTCAACGCATTACTCTTTGTTGAAGATTAGACTTGAATTGGAACAAATGTTTTAAAAATAACAACCCACATAGCTACTAGCTAATAATTAAAAATAAATTAACAACCAAACAAAAATTTGTAAAAATAGTAAAAATTGAAAAATAAATAAGCAGACATGGTGTTTTGAACTCAAGACCTCCTCACTAATTTTAAACAACAAGACCACCGGTTCTTGTTAAATTTCTTTGTCATTGAACCAAATTATATAAATTTATACTTGTAGACATCGAAATTTCGTGAAATAAATGTCGACTAAAAATTAAAATTCCAACGCTCGCGTATCACATAAATTTTACACGTAGCGTGTGACTCAACGAAAAATTGAATTAAATCAGATTAGTCATCAAACAGGACACGTGTCAACGCCTGGCAGAAGTGATTTATTTCATCTGATTATTTAAACCCAAAAATCAAGTTTTGGAATTCTATAAATAGGAAGTCATTTCATCCATTTAGGGAGACCAATTCACATTACACAAAAGCCTTGAAGCTTTGAAACTCCAAACTCTCTTAAGCAAATCCCGAAGAATCAAGGAAACTCTCTTCGTTCTTCGCCAAATCCTTCTTCGAAGATCAAGCCCAAAAGCCCTTCGAAGATCCATTCATCCTCAACCTTCAAGACCAAGCCCCGACGGCCCTTGAAACAAGCGTTCATCGTTCTTCGAAGATCAAGCCCAAAAGCCCAAAAGCCTTCGAATATCCGTTCATCCTCAAAGATCAAGCCCCAACGGCCCTTGAGGAAATCATCCACTGTTCATCCTAAAGATCAAGCCCCGACGACCCTTTGGATCAGCAGCCCATCAACAAATCCACACATCCTCGTTCATCAAGATCAAAGCCCTCCAAAGGCCCTTGAAGAACTGTTCATCCAAAGATTAAGCCCCGACGGCCCTTCGGATCAACAACCAAACCACCAAATCTACACCTTACGAAGATAGAATCAGAGGCAAATTGTAAAAGAGATTGAAACCCAAAATTCAAATACACAAATATTATTTTGCACGCGTATTCTTGTCTCTTTCGTTTCAGGAAATTTTCGTGTTTACAAATTTGGCACGCCTAGTAGGACAGTCTCTACCTCTCATATCTTTCTCCGTTCAAGGAAATCAAAGCACACCTAAAGATCAATGGCATCAAAGGAGGGCCAAGCCATTCTTGCAACCATCGGAGCTACCTCCATTGAACAACAGCTGGCTCAAATGAGTGAAGCAATTGCAAGGCTCACAAAGACCGCAAATGAGCAAAACTTGCAAGTCACCGTTCTCGCAACCACCAAGGGAAGGAGCCTGAGCACTTCCGCCGCGAACGGAGCATCCATTAGCGCCACTACCACTCCTCAACGTGCGCTACAAAGTTTGTGTCGTTAAGGGAGCAAGGGAAACATCAAAAACGCGAGCCTGTCATCAACCTGACCTCGCTAGGGGCATCTAAGCATGCTGCTGAGGCGCACAAGATAAAACCCCAAAACGACCTACGGGGTTCTTCGTCAGCACCCTGGATGTCTGAAGGAAAGCCACGTCTGTTGGTTGCACAAGTCATGACCATCGGCGTTACCTCCATCGAAGAGTAGCTGTCCCAGATGAATGAAGCGATTGCAAAACTCACACGGACCGTGGAAGAGAAAGACTTGCAGATCGCCGCACTGACCAACAAATTGGGAGCACAACACGAGGAAGGAGACAGCTCTGGTATAAAAAAAGGCAGACAAAGAAGAGGAGCCTCCGATGGAGAATGTCGAAGAGAAGCGGGAGCCAGACCAACCAGCAGCGCTCTTGGGATCTCTCTCTATCCAACAACTACAAGAGATGATCGCCAACACCATCAAGGCACAGTACGAAGGGAGCTCTTATACCTCCGTGTTGTACTCAAAGCCTTATTCCAAGAAGATCGATGCCTTGAGAATGCCGAGGGGTTACCAACCGCCAAAGTTCATGCAGTTCGATGGAAAAGGCAACCCAAAGCAACACGTGACCCATTTCGTGGAAACTTGCAACAATGCAGGAACGGAAGGAGACCACCTCGCCAAGCAGTTTGTGCGCTCGCTGAAAGGCAATGCCTTTGAGTGGTACACGGATCTAGAGCCTGAGTCCATCAACAGCTGGGAGCAACTGGAAAAGGAATTCCTCAACCGCTTCTATAGCACCCGCCGCACCGTGAGCATGCTGGAGTTGACAAGCGCCAAGCAATGGAGGGATGAGCCGGTGGTGGACTACATCAACCGATGGCGCAATCTTAGCCTCGACTACAAGGACAGGCTCTCAGAGATTTCTTCAATCGAGATGTGCGTCCAAGGCATGCAATGGGGGTTACAATACATCATTCAAGGCATCAAACCACGGACCTTTGAAGAGTTGGCCACCCGTGCCCACGACATGGAGCTAAACATCGCCCACCATGGAAAGAATGAGCCAATCTCCGACTTCAAGAACGACAAAGTTTTTGACCAAATGTGGAGAAGACTGCGTGGAAACCCACCAAGGAAGCAATGACGGTCAACACAGCTCCCGTCAAAGTCTCTACACGAGGCAAGATGATTCAAACCGAAGCTTTTCGTGATCAAGAGATGCGTAGACGCACTTTGAGGGAACTTGAGGAGAAGACTTATCCATTCCCCGACTCTGATGTGGTTGCCATGTTGAAAGACTTGCTTGACAAAAAGGTGATCGACTTACCTGAGTGTAGACGGCCGGAAGAGATGAATCGTACTGACAGTCCAAGGTACTGTAAATTCCATCGCTTCATAAATCATCCGACGGAAAAATGCTTCGTGCTGAAAGATCTCATCATGAAGTTGGCTTAGAAAGGAATCATCGAGCTAGAGCTTGACTGTCACGCCGCAGACCCGGGTCGGCAATAAGAACTCGAACCCGAATCCGAAATGTGAGTTAAAAGCTTAATAAATAAAAGGAAATTGACACGGGTTAGAAAAATAAACTCCTTTTATTAAAAATAACTCCAAAACCCTTAAAGGGTGTACAAAAGTAATAAAACAATTAAAACCCTTAAACTTCTCCTCAATCACAACCTCAACTCTTCTAACATTTGTTAATCTTGTACCGAACCTGCAAGGTCTAAAAGTTATAGGGTGAGCAAAATCACAGCTCAGTAGGGACATAACCTTATCACAGTAAATTGACGATATTAAATTAAGTGTCATGAAATCATATAGCCAAATATCAAATCATTATTGATAATAATGCATGGGTGCAATGCAACCTCTTCGGTTACCCCCGTTAATTTATATAATAAAACACGCGAACCTGCACGTCCCATACCATGCATTTTACCCCCGCAGAGGTGGTTCGAATGTTCTATTATAGAAACTAACCCCCGCACGATATCCCAAGATAAACCCCTTTTGCTAGTCATCTTATCTAATTCATTGATCTCCAGCCCAAATCACCCACATCGACAATTCCCGTCGATATCCTATTCTACTGTGCACATCGGGCTCTCCTGGAACTGGTTTCACAATGAATAGATTCAACTACACAAAAGATCCTTTCCAACTACCCTCATTTCCTGAATTCCAATCTCAACACTGAAATTCCCACCACATCAACATGAATGATGCACAATTAATATCATTTTATCTTTCACATGTATCACAGTATATTCTCAACGAATAACATTTCAGCAATAATTCTATAACCAATAACAAGTAAACACTTAATTGAAACAATTAACTAATTAAATCCAACCATATAAATCAACCAAAAGATCAAGAATATTATAGCACTTCATGAAATTTAATAAAATCAATTTCCGTAAAGGTCTGCCTTATTTCCCCTACCTGGATTCCAAAGCTAAAACGAAGATCCACGTCACTACTGGAATAGCTAAGCTCCACGTCCTTATCCACGTCACTACCGAAATAGCTAAGCTTCATGTACTTAAACAAGCTCCCTGATCACTCCTAATGCCAAGTATTTCTTCCACTCTATTTTCTTTTCTAATCTCTCTCTAAACATATATAATATATATAAACTACGTGAGCTCCAGAGCATGCATTGCATGCGAACTCGGCATGAAAATAAATGGAGATGAACTCCTATTTATACTAGGATATGGCGGTTGCAAAACTTGGAGGCTAAGTAAAAATATTATTAATATATGTACATGAATAAACAATAAGGATTTGATAACCATCTTATTGAGAGGTGTCAGTTGCATGGCTCATATAGAGCACACGTCCGTTGATAGGTTAACATAGTCAGCACCTAAAGTGCCTAGGATGAACGCCACATCCCAAATGTAGCTTTACACCTTCTCTTAACATCACCCACGTCATTAACTCTAGTAAACAATACTTCACAAACTTGAGTGTTTACGAGCACCTCATGTCAACCTAAGCTCTACGATATGTATCATATATGAATATAGACTAACACATATATATGTAATACACACAAAAGAAACTAAATAAAAACTCTCCAAATAATAATAATAATAAACATATATTTCTAAAATACAGGATCTTACATTGACGATGTGGTAAAATCAAACTATACCACCGTCACTTTTGGCCCTTTCAACTCAAAATATTCACCTCAACCGCTGGGGGCATGCTCGAAAACCATGTCAATCAAGTCAAGTGAAATTGGAGGATGGACTCATGTCACTCCAAAGAAACTGCACAAAAAGCATAAGTCTTCTCCACAAGTTCACCAGTCGCAAAGAGGGCAAAGCAGCTCCCGTCAACCTCCAAAGCTACATGAAATTGTTGAGGATGATCAAATTGCGGCACAAAGAGCGTCTGTTGCCATCACGATGCGCAATTTCTTCCCCGAAGACTTCTTCAATTACTCAATCAAGGCTCCTTGCTATGAAGATTGCGAGGAACGACTCTCCCAGATCGCTTGACAAAATCCACAACCAAAAGCTCCTCGTTCGCACGAGCCTAAAAGGCGACAACAATGCTCCTCGCCTGCACGAGCCTAAACTGCACACGGCAACAAATACTCCTTGCCCGCAAGAGCATAAACTGCGTACGGCACAAAAAAAAAATACCAAAAAAAAAAAGAAGATATATGTATTTGAACTACGTTTTGAGTAAAAAAAAAAAAAAAAAGAAAAAAATTCATATGTTATGATGTATTAGAAAAAAAAATACATTCTTTGTGTAAAAATAAAAAAAATAAATAAATAAAAAAATAAAATAAAAAATATATATATATATATATAAATAAAAAAAATGCAGGCCCATCCTCACTTGACTCCAAGCCCGCCAAAGCCCGGCCCTCCTTCTGCTAACCCTTCAAAACCGAAAGCCCAGCAAGCACACAACTAAGCTTGTTGCTCCATTCCTTCCCAAGCCTAGCAGATGGACCTCAAGGCCCAAATCAATACTGACACCTCCTCCCTCATCACCCCATAACCGCTTACATCGCTGCCTTCACTCACACACCCATTCCGTCGAGATCCTTCGTAGATTGGGCCGTGAAGCAAATTCAGTTGGAAAACAGACCCAACAACGAGATCGACGAGGCTGTCATCATCCATGGCTGCCTGGACCTTCCTTTCATGCCCTCTGCGGTGCTGCTCCCTCTCAACACTAGGCCCAGGCCCAGTCTCTCGCTCCTCATGTAGCAGCGACGGGCAAAGCAGCACCCCACCTACGTTCCGGTTCGAGAAGCTACCATTTCTAACCTGGCTGTGCTCTGGGTCCTAGTTGGATCCGACATCAAGGTCACCGTCGCTGTCTCCGTATCCGACGTCTGTGCCTCCTGCCCATCATGCCCAGCGAGAGCAGCCATAAGAACTTGTCTCGTCAGCCTTGTCGGAGATGGCAGCGTTTCAAACAAGAAGCATAGGATCGTCGATCTTCTTGGCGGGGTCGTGTCGTCCTCTCGAGAGTCTTTGTTTCCTCTCGCCAGGTTAAGGGTTGGTCTTCTCCATCTTTTTCTTGGCAACGTTGCAGATCTCTGGCTAGCCCGTGCTCCGGGAACCCCTGCTCGTCCAGCTGCTCTAATTTGGAGTGGTCCTCCTTGCCTCGTCAGCTGCCATGCCCTCGACTTCCTCCTCCGCTGCAAACTCCTCCACTTCAAGCTTAACACCATTGTTGTTGGGTCCAGTCATTGACGGTAGGCAGTGCGACGGTGGGCAGTGCAACGGGTATGCAGTGCAGTGGCTGTGATTAGTAGCTGTGCTTGGTGGTTGTGCTCAGCGGCTGCGCTCAGTGACCGCTGTCAAACGACTAGCCGGTCAGCTCCAGCAGCACGTGCAGCCCCTCCTCCTTCGTCTTCTCTCGGACTTGACCTGGGTTTTCACCCACAAACCCAGCCCTGCAAGGTACTATATATATAAAAAATAAAATAAAATAAAAAATAAAAAAAAAAAGAAGAGGAAAAGAAAGAAAAGAAATAATGATGGTGTGCACCGAAACTCCACTCAGAAAGAAAAGCAAAAACAGCTAAGAGCATGGCTTTAATGATGGAGTCCATTTTCAACCACCTGCACCGAAAGCAAAAGAAGAAAAAAATGGTAAGTGATGATGGTGCCAGGTGCACCAAAAGCGAAAAAAAAAAAGAAAAAAGAAAAAAAAAGTGTTGTGCCGTGTGTGTGCATGCATGAATAAGTGCAAGGTGCGTGTATGTGCACCACTAAAAAGAAAGAAAGAAAAAAAAAGAAAAAGAAAGACATACATTGAGTGAAATAAAACTCATTTATTGATATATCTGAAAATTTACAAGGATATATATTTTACATGAGTAAAAAAAAAAAAAAAAAAAAAAAAAAGCTTTCACGAAGGTTGATCAGGTGACGCCTCATCATTCGGCGGAACCCCAGCAAGAAGAGGCGCTGGAAGTTGATTGTTTGGAGCCTCAACACTCGGCGAAGCTCCAGAGGACGTAGGCAATAGGTGCCTCTGGAGTAAAGCCATAAACATATGATGGTCACTCTGAATCCGACCTTCTGATTCCTGCAGCTGGTCAAGCTTTCTCTTCATGCTCGTCGAGTAACCATTGGCAAGCATGTGCAGCTCCCTATTCTCGTACCGGAGCCCTCTAATCTCCAGCTTAAGGCTCGCCACCTCAACCGTCAAGGATTCAACCTGGCGAGTTCGAGCAAGAAGGCGTTGGCCCATATTAGATACGGAGCCCGCACACTAAACACTGAAAGCCAAAGAGTCTTGAACAGCCAGCTCATCAGACCGCTTGGAGAGGATCCTGTTGTCTTTGGGGATGAGAAGATTTCTAGCAACCACCGTAGCGGTTATGTCGTTCTTCATCACAGAGTCCCCAATCGTGAGAAGACCGGTGAGGGACAAAAAGGATGGGCGCCATATATTGTCTGAAGAAGACATATCGGCATCTTCCCCAACATTCAAGTCGAGACGACGATCAGATGGGCAAGCCATTTGCGAAAATGATGAAGGAAAGAGAGGTCGGGTAAATTGAATTCTCGGAAATACAAAAAAAAAAAAAAGGAATTATTTGCAGGCAACAACTCTCTGAGCACGCTTTTGGCGCACCATCGACACCTCTATAAAAGAAGAAGCAACAGGGCTGCCTGCTCGGAAATCGAAGAGGCAAGGAGGCCACCGGTTCAGAGATCGAAGAGGCACCGCTCCACGAATTTCAAAAGATCAGCTTTTCCAGGTTTGTCGGCACCTTTCACACGCAACCTCAGCTTTGCGTAAATCACGGGCCACTTTGTCAAAGATTTCTGACAAAGTTAAAAACACGTGAACCTTACTTTTCAATTTACCCAACGATTGCCGACAAGAGTAAAAGAATAGTGCCACTACTTGCGGTCTGGAAATTCCTATATAGGTCGACCTTCGTCCTCTATAGCAAGGCAAACCTGCAAAAATGCCCAACCCTTCCTCACCTCCGAAAGTAACACTCCCAGCAAAACCCCTCGAAGTACTCAGTCTTCTTCCTCCCCAAGAATGCCTCTGCAAACAAATCACACCAAAGCAAAAGTATCTCATATCATCAGGGTCGAAAGCGAAAGTATCTCATATCATGCTTTCTCCCTATCCTTTTCTTTGTCCTCCCTCTTCACTACAGGACAATAAGAAGGAGAGCAATCGAGCGGCATTTGGTACCAAGCTTCCAATCAGGAACGGACTACTCCATTCCTTCCCTGATTGCTTACCTAGTCTTGCTCTCGAGTACTCATCTTCAACTGTTGATGTACTTCCAAAGAAGATACCACATCTGCTGGGGAACAGACAAGACGAGCGACAATGAAGCATCAATCTTGAAGATTCATCTCCTGACCCTCTTCAATATGAATTGGGGAGATTGAACAAAGAAACAGACCATCACCTCCATCTCGTGTCTGCTTGCCGGGTGTTCAAATCCTGAAGCCGCTCGTGGTCCCGTTTCCATTCATCAAGATCAAGCCCCGCCGGCCCTTGAAGAAATCACAAGTCCGATTCAAGATCAAGTGTCCACCACCCTTGAATCAAGTTCAGCTCCAGATAAAAGGAGTAAATTCAGACATTTGAAGCCACTCTAGCAGAAGAAACCGCCCAGCCCAGTTCAAGATTAAACCTGTGGAAAGTGACTTCTTCAAAAAGCAAAAGTATCTCATATCATCGGGGACGAGAGCAATAATATCTCATATCATGCAATCTCCCTGTCCTTTCCTTTGTCCTTGCTCTTACCTACAAGACAAGGAAGAAGAAAAGCAATATGTCGGAACTTCCACTCAAACTTCTGCATGATGAGCCGCTGAGAAGTGATGTTCTGAATGACCATTCAAATGTAAGGTTTGCATTCAACTCCTGCATCAGAGGGCAAATACTGCAAGAAAAGACGTCAAACCTGCATGGGGAAAAACTAGGGAGAATACCTCATCTGCCTGAAGAACAGACGAGGCAGATGAAATTAATACATCGAATCGTGTGGAGACAAGCGCAACCAATATATGTGCTGGTACATCCGCTACTTCTTCAAAAGCAAACGTATCTCATATCAGCAGGGTCGAAAGCAAAGGTATCTCATATCATGCTTTTCCCTTTTCTTTCCTTTACCCTTACTCTTACCTGCGAGACAGGGAGAAAGAAAGCAATCAGTCAGAACCTGAAATCAAACATCCGATCTGGGACTGATTGCTCGGAACCTTTGCCTGGTTGCTTACCGAGCCTTGCTCTCAAGTGCTCGCCCTCAAAGTGCTATATCAGGACCATTTAAAGGCAAAAGGTTGCGTACCACTTCTGCCAGGCAAAAGAAACAAGCAGAGAAAAATGTAACATGGTGAGGTGTAACAGATCACTATAGCATGACACATTTGCCTGCAGGACCGCATGATCCATACGGAGGAAACCAGAGAATCCCCCAACCCAGTTCAAGAATAAGCCTGTGGAAAGTTAACAATTAGAGGAAACCAGAAAATCTTCCAGCCGAATTCAAGAACAAGCCTCAACGGCACTTGAAGAAACTTGCAGCACAAAATTCAAGATTCAAGCCTCTACGGCCCTTGAAGAAATTTGAAGTCCATTTCAAGATCAAGCCCCGACGACCCTTGAATCGACATCAACGTTGAGAAACTTCAAAACACATCGCCTACAAGTGACAAGCACATGTAAGCGACGCGCCTTGAAGTGGGGGCATTTGTAGACATCGAAATTTCGTGAAATAAATATCACATAAATTTTACACGTAGCGTGTGACTCAACAAAAAATTGAATTAAATCAGATTAGTCATCAAACAGGACACGTGTCAACGCCTGGCAGAAGTGATTTATTTCATCTGATTATTTAAACCCAAAAATCAAGTTTTGGAATTCTATAAATAGGAAGCCATTTCATCCATTTAGGGAGACCAATTCACATTACACAAAAGCCTTGAAGCTTTGAAACTCCAAATGCTCTCAAGCAAATCCCGAAGAATCAAGAAACTCTCTTCGTTCTTCGCCAAATCCTTCTTCGAAGATCAAGCCCAAAAGCCCTTCGAAGATCCATTCATCCTCAACCTTCAAGATCCACCCCTGACGGCCCTTGAAACAAGTGTTCATCATTCATCGTTCATCGTTCTTCGAAGATCAAGCCCAAAAGCCCTTCGAAGATCCATTCATCCTCAAAGATCAAGCCCCAACGGCCCTTGAGGAAATCATCCACTGTTCATCCTCAAAGATCAAGCCCTGACGGCCCTTTGGATCAGCAGCCCATCAACAAATCCACACATCCTCGTTCATCAAGATCAAAGCCCTCCAAAGGCCCTTGAAGAACTATTCATCCAAAGATCAAGCCCCGACGGCCCTTCGGATCAACAACCAAACCACCAAATCTACACCTTACGAAGATAGAATCAGAGGCAAATTGTAAAAGAGATTGAAACCCAAAATTCAAATACACAAATATTATTTTGTACGCGTGTTCTTGTCTCTTTCGTTTCAGGAAATTTTCGTGTTTACAATACTCTTATGAAAACATATATAAATATACCGTCCTAATAATTTTGGTGCCCCCAATTATTTTGGGCTCGATAATTGGGCCTCGAACGGTCGTCCAGCCCGCACTGGGCCTCAGACAGTCGTCCAGCCCGCGCTGGGCCTGGGCCGGCCCTGCTCAATCCTCTCTCATCGCTGCTGCTGTGTGTTGCGGTTGGAGCCCTCAAACTACTGACACTAAATAGTTCATTTGATTATATCATAGAAAATACCACCATAGTATCCTGCAAATTTCGAGAAGTGTCTGTCGAAACAAATCTGAAAAGGACTGAAAACCCTGTTAAAAGATTCTCAAAACATCACATGGTTTGAATTGTCATATGCCGGACAAGACATGTAAGTAAGATTTCAACCCTATTCGGCAAAACATCACAAACTCCATCAGAAAAAAGATTCTCAAAGATAATGGGTGAGGGGCTTTCGTTTGAATTGCCAGAGGATGCTGTTGAAAAGATCCCGACTGGAATATGGCTAGGCCGGACTGCCTTAGAGGAATGGGCAGAAAGGTTCTTGCTCTGAGCATCTAGCAGCTCAAATACCCAAATTAATAACCAAACAATAAAAAATAATACAAAAATCAATGCTTTCACAGAAAAATCTCTAAAACCCACTAACCCCAAAAAAAAAATCATACAAAAATCTCACCGGGCTCAGAAGTACCTAATTAAGATTAAGGGGTTTATATGAGCAAGAAAACATACAAACTTGGAAATGTCACACAATCCAAACCCGCTCCCAATATTAGCCACAACGAAATGAGGTCGTATCGGTCCAACTAGAACCTTTTCGGTAACCTCCTTCACCGCAACCTATCTTCCAACACAAAAATTGAGAAAATGTGCGAGAAAATTTGAGCGTGTAATTTTCTCGGAAACCAAACAAGGGTCTAGACTCTAAACCAAACCTTAGGAGAGGGGTGGAGAGTGAGGGCAGGGGCTAGCTTCGGGCGAGCAAGGATTCGGCTGCAGATTTGGTTCTAGGATTTGCTAACTCATGCCTCTGATGCGAAGGATAAGGCGGGTAGGTGCGAAAGGATGTCGTCGTTTAGCAAATGAAGCGAGGAGGGAGAAAGGAAGAAGCGGTGAAGAAGCAGAAGGCGATGCGTAGTTGAAGCGGAGCATCCCACGACGGTCGACGTGTGGGCTTTTGGCACAAACGCAGAAAGCACGTGGAAGATTTAGGGGTGGTTCGGTTTCATTTGGTTCTGTTTTTTTGTCAAAATTGAAATCAAACCAAAACTTCGGTTAGTTCGGTTTTATTTTTTTGGTTTGGTTTCGTTCGGCTCGTTTTTGGTTTTTTTTTTAATTTTATAAAACTTGATTTTTTTTTTAATATAAAATTTAGAAAATAGGCTTACATTGGTAAACTAATAATAAGAAAATGAAAAAGTTGGAAGGTAATTGTACATATACAAGATCATATAAACCAATTATATTCTATTAACAACCTCTACTGCCAAGAAAAATGATCACCATATCCATTCAAAAAGCAAATAAATAAAGAAGCTCTTTCAATATATTTCTTCATAACCAATGAAATATCCTTCCTAATTGAACCAAATATGCTCTTTGAAAGAATCATAGGCTTAGTTTCAAACTTGGCAACAAAGTTTCACAAAAAAAACATTATGGGCATACATTCATAAAGTGTAAAGGAATTCGGTTCGGTTAGGTTTCCGAACATAACGAAACACTCAACTGCCAAGAAAAATGATCACCATAAACATTATGGGCATACATTCATTAATAAGGTATGGTTTGGTTCGGTTCGATTTTTTTTCTTTTTGATTTTTCGATTTTTCAGTTTCGGTTAGATGTTCGGTCCAATTTTTTTTTTTTGAGTTTTAACGAAACACTCTCGGTACTGTTCACTTTTAATGAAAAATCACATTTTTACTTTTACCTGACACTATTCACTATACCTTTAAAAATGACTTTTCGTTAAAAATTAAGTTTTTTTGGACTTTTCATTAGTTTTCTTTTTTTCTTTTCTTTTTTCGATTTTTTGAACCCACCCCTAGAAAGATTTATTCGTTTTTAAAGGAATGGCAGAATTGATTCCATCCCCTTCTTTAGGCTCAAGAAATGATATGATGTCAAAAGACTTAAAAGTATCACAAGGAGCCAAACAGAAGATTGAAAACACAAAGCAGCACAACCAACCTAATTCTTATACGAAATGACATTTGTAGTTTCTAAACATATAACTACGAGGAAGGTGAATTCCGTCCTTATAGATAATTAATTGAACTGATCAAAAGAGAATTAACGAACAAAAAGTGTTTCATATTACAACAAATAACATTTGATGGTAATTGTTACTCATATATGTTGTAGCTTGCTGTTTTATGCAACATGTACAGAAATCATGACTTCTACAATTGACACGAGGGAAGATGCAAGAGGGCGCCTATTCAAAAGGCAATGGTACATACAAATCTTGTATTAGCTTTGAAACTTTCTGGTATCTGCATTGGTATTTTGTTAACCTAAGTTAGCAGAATGGGGACGTAATGTGCACCAAAAATTATTACTTTAGTCTAAAGAACGAATTCCAATTGCACCACTCTTATTAAAAAGTTAATAACTTAAAAAATAAAATTTCTCACCACTCTTATTAAAACACGTGATGTACCATTTGTGTTCTCGTCACAACTAAAATTTTTTGCAAATAAACAGTGTTTTGGACCCAATTTCACTTTATTTACGAAGCTGCCACTGACTCTCTCTGCCGCTGATCTTGATGCCCGCGTGTTATTAATCGTGGAAAGGCAGGTGTTCGATCGTCACTTTCAACATTCTCTTGCACTTTCTTCCTCTCTCTTTCTCTCTCCCTCTGATTCAATCTATTCACCTAAAATCCCCAGATCGAACATCATCGATCTCAAATAAAAAACCTTCCCCCTTCAGAATCAACACTCATGGAATAATCATGGATTTTTGTTGAGGTAATTTGATTGTTTCCTCTTCTATAATTTGTTTCTGTTAGTTTATTGTTCTTGAATTTTAATTTTTCTATTTTCTGACTTGGAAGAGTCGACCTTCAGGTGATAAAATCGTGGTGTGAGTCATGTGACCATCGTATTCTCTCTCACAGCTCACAACGACGAAATCGCGCAGGGCTTCATTGATTTCTGTCAACTCCGACCACGACCAGCGTTGACTAAGCTATCGACCACCCCCTCTCCATCTTATTTTTCTTCTTCCGCTTCTCCCTATGCATTCCAGTTTGACTGTCTGTGATCGAAAATGTTAGTTCATCTAAATTCATCAATTGACTCTCAAACTCTGAATCTGATTTCGTCTCCTTCTGCTGTTCTTCTCCATTCCCCTCTTCTCTTTTTCTTCCGTAAATTTAATCAACTAATTCGATTATTCATTTTTCCTAATAGAACATTTGCGGCTCCACGAACGATTAAGTTTTTGCCTGATCATTGTCAAACAATGTAGCAACTGTAAGTTTGTCAAAATTTATAAGTGGTCCAGATTTACTTGCTCTTGATCTTTTTAATTATTTACATGGATAATTTACTGTGAAATATGCTTAATTTAATGGACATTTGCTACGTTTTTAATACAATTAGGTTAATTGGATATTGGATATTGGAGATTTTCTCTAAAGGATTAGAATTTATATAGAATTTATAAGTTTTATCTCTTTGGGGTTACTTTATGTTTCAAATTAGTTGGATTTAGCATTCTTCACAAGTTTTGATAATTGTTTAATTTCTAAGTTTTGTTCCGTGCATGGTTGATTTTCTTTGATAATTGTTGAATCGCTTCTATATTTGCTTGGTACTTAGGATCTAAAGCATTTTGCCATTTGAAGAGCAGCTGCAGGGAAAGTACGAGGTACCCTTTTCTTCTTTGTGTTTTTATTTTTTATTTCTATTTTTTATGCAAGACCTGAAATATTGTAGAACTCAAATGTATGATTGTCACCGAATATATGTATCTTTTGTGGAATATTATTGGTGATAATGGTAAGTCTGCATAGGTAGTTTTCCTTACTCTGTTCGAATTTCTCGCTAGTTTTCTTTATTCTTCCTTATCTATCTGCTGTGTTGTATGTGAAAATCTGAAATGATAGCATTTGTTAATCTGTGTTTTGGGTTGTGATTTCCATATTTTACTTCCAAGTTCTGAGTCATTTATCTGACCTGAAAAAAATATTCTGTCCTACTCCTAGGCTAACATTTATTGGTTTTATTTTTATTCCTGATAGAAATTCAAACATCATCCTGCAATCAAAACACCGCTGGAAGGTGGGACTGTTCCCTATAGTATGCTGTCAACTAGGGGTGGGCACGGGCCGGGCCGGGCCCAAATTTGAAGGGACCGGACCGGACCCGCTTAAAAAGGAAACGGGCCGGGCCGGATATTACAAATCTCATCACTGGAACCGGACCTAACCCGGCCCCTTTGAAACGGGCCGGTTCGGGACGGGTCCTTGGGTCCTCTTTGTTTTTTTTTTTTTTTTTTGTTTTTTTTTTTTTTCTCTTGGGATCACCTCTTGGACCTAAACCCTCATCCTCCAGATCTTTGACATCGCCAGAGCTTACCAAATTCTGCAGAGAAGATCTAGAAATTGTCTAGGTTTAGAATCAGCTCTATTCCTTCACCAAATTAAATCAAAACCCTCCAGAAAAGGGTGTGAAGGAAATAACCGACCGATAGAAAAAAGAATTTCAGAAATACAAAAGAATCCAAATGGGTATCAGAAAAAGGGATCTTGGACGTGGATGTAGCTACGGTTCTCCGGCGAGCTCCACTCGCAGGTTGTCGAAGGGTACACTTTTGGGGCAAATGGAATCTTGGACGCCTTGTTGTTCCACACGACGAACAAACCCAGACCAGCAAAGCAACTCAAACCCCCACAGAGCCAAGCCAAAGCTTCGTTCGTACTTTCCGACAGTGTCGGCGATTCGATCAATTCAGGGTTCGGCTGATAGAAGCCTGAGATTCAAAGACACCATCTGCAGCCACACATACAGAAATCAAAAAGTTCAGAGCTTTGCTGAATCTAAGCTTATTTGAATCAAACCCAGCAATATACAACATATATAGAATTTTAGATGTTAAATTTGGCAGTACCTAAAATGAAAGTTGGAGAGGAAGAAGAAGCAGGAAGACCCAGAAAAAAGAGGAGGAAAACAATGGAAAAGCATAAGCTTTGATTAAATACCATACTTTCTGGGTCTTCTCTGTCATCACTACCAACCTCTTCGCCCTCTACACTCTTCTTCCAGCTACTACGACTTCAAATCTATCCCTGGAAACGCCGTATTCACCCCAACCCGCCTCGATTCTCCGTCGCGAGAGCCAAAGCGTCTCAAATTCCGGGTCTTCTCCCTCCGAACTCCTTTTCCATTCCACAACCACAACAACCAATCCCCCCCCCCCCCCCCCACCGCCGAGTCATCATCAACCCGCCCAGCCCTCATGGTCGACTCGCAAGAAAACGGAGTCTGACTCGTCCACGGCCTCATGGCCTGCACGGAAGCCGTCCAACAGAACATCTTCAACCTCGCCAAAGCTCTGCTGACCCAGATCGGCTACCTGGCATGTTCACAAGCAGGCGTTGGCGCTCAGGTAGGAGAGGAGAGAGATGGAGTTCTAGAAGACGATGGAGATTGGAGTGATTGACTGAATCTAGAAGTGGAAACCTGGACACACGGGACATCGACTAGGGTAGGAATTAACGGTTGAGATTAGATGATAGGGTATCATTTAATCTTGACCGTTCATTATTATTAGAAACGGGTCGGTCCGGGGCCCCGTTTTTCTAAGGATTAGGAACCGGCCCGCCCTGAATTTGACAGCACCCCGGCCCGGCCCGCCCCGTTTACTCTCTACAATATTTGGAACCGGCCCGTACCCGCCCCGAACCTACATTACCCGCCCCGACCCGCGGTTCCTCTACCCGTTTGCCCACCCCTACTGTCAACACTGAATGAAATGTTTATTGAAGAGTTAAGGTAGGAGGCTCTAAGAACAGGGTTTCTCATAGCTCGATTTCTCATTGTTGTCAATCATAGTGATTTCATGTAAGATGTAGTTAAAAGCACGCTACAAGCAGAAGTAGAC
The DNA here is from genome assembly GCA_036320875.1 of Cotoneaster glaucophyllus. Classification (NCBI taxonomy): domain Eukaryota; kingdom Viridiplantae; phylum Streptophyta; class Magnoliopsida; order Rosales; family Rosaceae; genus Cotoneaster; species Cotoneaster glaucophyllus. Next base: position 2,129,734 of record CM070070.1, on the reverse strand, counting down.
AATCTGTTGCTTATTGAACTCCCCCAGTTATCAGTTTTGACTCAAGAAAATATTTGATGATGACATGCTGAATTGAATATTGGCTAAAATTGTATTGAAATTTGCAGGGCGAAGCAGATATCGTTAAAAAAGCTCTAAGTCACCATCTGAAATTAATTGCCAAAAAGTTATGTAAATGGAAGCGTTGTCAGTGAGAAGGCAATTTTTTTCGTTTCAATTTATATAGTATGCTCACTATCTGTTTAATATGTTTCATCGTATAAATTAAAGTCTCATTTCTCAGGTGCTTTCAAGTGACAACCCTAACTATAGATGCATGCTGCCACTGGAAACTGTGAAAATTTAATAGTTGCTGGAATCACTGATCCAACTAAAGTGGGTTTCTTTATCAAGTACTTCATGAATAGAATACTTCGGAGATCCAATCGATGAGACGGATTGAAGAAGGTGAAGATCACAGGGATGGGACGCAGAGGAGGGTGGTAGGGTTATGGGGAGTGGGCTCTGGTTGGTTTCGATTTGACCGAGGCCATGGTTCGATGAAATCGAGGTGATGGTGACGACTCATGAGGTCACAGCCACAAGATACAGTGCCTACGGTTGGGGGTTTAGGGGTTTCACGGGGAGGGTTACAAAGGGAGGGGAGGGGGGGGGGGGGGGGGGGGGGGGGGGGGGGGGTGCACACGTGAATTGCAGATGGAGAGGGAGAAAGAGTGGGAGTAGGGTTGCTATATTCAAGTTTTCTTTTTTATTTTCACTTGAATTTGATTTGATTTTTTATTTCTATTTTTTGTGGCAGGTTGAGAATGCGAAAGCTTTGCTAGAGGTGGAGGTGAGAATTTTAATTTAATTCATGATTTATTGTTGTTGTTTTTTTAAATTTATTTTTGTGGGATTGTGCTGTTTTTGGGGAAACAATATTAAATTGAAGTAAAGTTTAGATATTTCTGTAATTGGGATTTAGAGTAAGAGATGGATTGCAAAATTAAAAGTTTAGAACTCTTTTAGTTTGGAAGCTAATTTTAAATTCAGTTAGGTGATTACTTAATAGAGAAACGAATGCGTGATATGTTTTTTGATGCGTATGAGCAGACACGGGTACTGCTTCAGCGGCATCAGGTGCTATATAATGGTAGATTAGGAATTCTGAGATGCTGAGTGCTCTTAGTGTTAGAGATGAAGACTTGGTAATGATTGTATCCAATTCCGCCTCAAGGTATACTTGATAATGTTGTCATTTATGTGCAATTCACTGTATGATGTTCGTGCCTTTAATGGGCCTGTCAATATATTTCAGTGCACCCACCAATTGGTTTTATCATCATACATCATTCGTGAGAAATGGGATGATGAGTTTCTCACTACAGTTTAAATTTTTGTGCGAATAATGTTTGTAAAAAGTCTATTTTTATTTAGTTCGTTGCAGATTCGTATTCTTTTATTTAGTTCACCATGCATGCTTTTAAAGATAAGTTTTGGGTGACAATTGAAAGATACAAGGATAAACAAAAATACCAACTAGCTGAAAGGATAAATTCAATTGAAAAATATTTGGTTCATCAATTATTATAGTTTGAGCTTTCTGCATTAAACGTCCTATTTTCTGGAAGAGTGATTCATATAGTTGGGTTTTATTAAATTTTTCATGATTTATACATTTTTTTCGTTTAAATTTGTGGATTCTGAAACACTTTTATGAGAGTTAATTTCTTATTGTATGTCTAAAATTTGTTTGGAATTTGGCATGTTTCTTCAATTTCATCACCACCCATTCTCACAACTTCATCTAAAATGTTTTGCATGTGTAAGATTCGTGTTCATGGAGGTCATTTCAAACTGATTTCAAGTTGAGCTGCAGAAATTTGATTCAAATTGGTGGATTTGGGTATGAAACTAAGAAACCATAATCTTTTCTTTCGGTTTTAAGAGTTGAATTTATGGTTAAGTTTATGTTTCAAGATTATCTTCCTTTCTCCTAAATACTGAGTTTTATGAGATCTATTTGGCAAGTCTGAAAGCGGATTGCGTATGTTTATATCTTCCTTTCTCCTAAATACTGAGTTTTATGAGATCACACCATCTTATGTTTATTGTATAATCTTATGCAGTCAGAAGAATTATCATCTTTTCCCTTTCAGATTTCAACATATTTGGAAATACTTCCTACTTTTTGTAGTGCAGTTTGTAGTTAACATGATTACATAAGTTCTGTTTCTTTAGTAAATTTTTATGCAGGAAAGAAAGTCATTTCTCATTTTGTATATGCAGTGTGGACAGTGACTTAAAATTCATGCTTTTTTTCCCTCCCTATTTATTACCTTTTTCGACTACATAATAGTTCTATGACTTGATCCCAGTTTGTAATACTATATACAAATAAAACTTAGTCATATTGTGATCAGACGAAGCAGTGGAGGTAGTGTGTATGATGCCATGTTACGTGTGAGCTGATACGAATTTTTTGGGATCAATTGACGTTGACTAATCACTAATTTGAAATACTTAAACTATAACTTTTCTTTAATTCCTTTTCCGTTTGTATTTTCATTGGATTCTTTTCATTTTTCTGCTTGATTTATCTTAAGAATGTTTGCATCTTAATACTTACTTAAAATATGTTAATTTGTCCCCTTTTTTATAAAATTTTGTGCAATGTGAATATGGGTTATTCTCAATCTTCAGATGGTGATTATTTGAGCTGGAATCGGGTTTGTGTCATTCTAAATTATTCGTTGAGTTACTGCCCAGTACGCTTTTGTATTTTGATCATCTTAAACATTTTTCTTTGATAGCACTTTGTTTTGATTTGTGAACGAGCTATAAACCTTATCTTTATCTTGAGTCACATTGCAACGTTTAACGATTGAATTTGTGAGATGATTTAGCAATTTTTTTAGAAACTTATTATTCGATGGTCAAATATTATGTCTTCTACTTTTTTTGCTTTTCTTTTTCCGTGTTTTTCCCCATGTGGTAGTGCCTGATCACTTGAAACTATGAGTATAATACTGATGGCCCATGATCTACAAATGAATGCTTTCTTATAGCATGCATATCCATATATAGCAAGCAAAGTTTTACTTCGTTGGGTCTTAGGTGCTACACCGTCTTTTAAGTTTCTTTGTGTAGAAATTATTCATGCCTCTTGCGGCTAATACATTCAATCCCTGCAGTAAAGCGCGGTCATGTTTTCTAGTAGCTGAACTATTTTACGGTTTTGCTTTGCGAAATTTTCTGCTTGTTCTGCGAATCAATTATCGGTTTCTTCTGCAAATATGTCATTTTGACAAATTATTAATTAGTTTGAAATTCAAAATTTTAACGGTTTTGGCTGATGGAAGTGGCGTTCCATCAGTGGCATGGATTTGAAAAAACAAAAATTGTTTTGCATGCTCGACTTAGTTCCAGCTTGTGGGCCTTTATTTAAGTTTGCTTTCTTTTAGCTTTTGTCATTTTCATTAGAATTCAAGCCATGTTCATTAAATAAAGTTGTTATGTGATTTTTTTTGTTCAATTAAAGTCAGCTCAAGTCATGTGACATTGTCCCATTAACATATATTTAATATTGACAATTGATTACGGTCCTATGATCATGATTTAATCTAGACTTTTCCTTACCAAGCAATTAAGATGTATTTACTTATACACTAAGTTTTGCTAACAAAAAACTAAATACTTACAACGCATTCAAATCCCTTTTACATGCTTTTGTAATGATCTAATCTCTCCAATCTCACATTTTGCAATCCATCTCGTACTAATTTGGCATCGATCTCTTGATACTTAAAAATCTTTCACTCAAACATAATCATATGTAAGGGGATGTTTGGTACTATTTTTTGATCCAATTTATTCTTTTGAAACTAATGCGTATTAATTAATTTAACTACATTTGTTATTTAATTAAACAAAACAAAAAAAAGGATGCAATAAAGATTCCAAATAGCCCCCAAGTAACCACAACTCAGTGGTGCACAAATCGGTGCCCATCTTTTTCTAGTGAGCTATGATAAAGTCAATTGGACATACCGTAATAAGAACGTTTATCAGTGATGCTCAAATTTTACAAAAGTCAAATAAATTAAAATATCGACCAACTTCAACATGTTTACGTTGATCATGAGTGTGAGTGGGATTGTAGAAAGCCTAGTGAAGTTAACCCAAGTTTGCATCAGTGCCAAGGCCGAACTTGACATTTTACCATGGCTACAAAAACTCCTACAGAAACCCAACTGGTGCAAGAAATTGAATTGAAACTTATTATTTGCTGCTCATCATTAGTAGACGAGACCACGTAACTCATGTGTAAGGGGATGTTTGATATTATTTTTTTATACCAAACATAATAGTTTACATCAATGCCAAATATACTCATATGTAAGGGAAGTTTTGGCATAATTTTTTTATTCAATTTTTTTTGTTTTGAAATTAATATGTATTAAGTAATTTAGCTACATTTATTTAAACTAAAAATTAGATGAAATAAAGATTCCAAATAGGCCCTAAGTAACCCCAGCTGAGTGGTGCACAAATCAATGCCCATCTTTTTCTAGTGAGCTATGATAAATTCAATTGGACAAACCGTGGTAAGAACTTCTGTTAGTCGATGCTCAGACTTTACAAATGTTAAATAAATTAAAATGTCGATCAACTTCAACATGTTTACGTCGATCATGTTGAACTGGAGTGTGAGTGGAAGTGTAGAAAACCTAGTGAAGTTAAACCCAAGTTTACATGAGTGCCGAGGCCGAACTTGACATTTTACCATGGCTACAAATACCCCTACAGAAACCCAACCGGTGCAAGAAATTGAATGGAAACTTATTATTTGCTGCTCATCGTTAGCAGACGAGACCACATAACTCATAGCTCAAAGTGAAAACCAAATATACTGCCAACGTTGCAGCATGGCCACAACCACAACACTCACTTGGCGAGACAATAGAACTTTACTATACTAGACTAACCTACAACGGAAATAAATTAAATTAAACTAAATTACTAAACTACTCGAAAAGGAAGACCACAACACGGCGCAAACAATGGAGGGATAGAATACCCCGGCAAGGATTACCAATCGTGACACTGTAAAAATTGGGTAAGCAAGACCCACAGGTCAAACCAGAGCTGCAAATGTTGAAAACATAAGCGCTGGAGTTTCCAAATCTGAAGAACTCAAGGTTTTTTTTAGATATATTGACACTTGCCATGAAAACAATTGAAGAATTTGGAAATGGATTAAAATTGTGACCAGTTACTTGAATAGATTACGGTGGAAGGAAGGACAAAGGACCCATAATGCCTTTTGACATTCAAGTCCCTTTGAAAACAAAATTATTCAATTTGAGAATTTATTTTTTAAATAGATGTAAAGATAATTTTACATTTTAAATTGGATTTGAAAGAGTAGTTTATATAATACATTTAGGTTTAAAAAATATTAGTTCTTTAATTAAAGCAATCTCAACCTTTCATCATAGGAATCTCAATCTTCTAACTTATACCTTATATGATGAAGACACTCAGCAAAATAGTAGAAACGTGCAGCGGTCTGCCCAAAAGAAAAACAAACGTGCAGCGGTCTGCCCAAAAATATAAAAAATGGGTCCAGCGGTCAGCCCAAAAATAAGGAACGTGCAGCGGCCTGCCGAAAAGTTAAGAAACGTGAAGGACCCAGCTGGCATTAAAAATAAAATTTGAATTATTAAGACCAGCAGTAACATAATGACCAGTCTTTGTTTTTATTTTAGGGAGCTTTAATAAAAAGGGCTTGAACTAAGTTTATTTTAACCAAAAACCATCCTATAACTTTTTTTAACCAAACACCATCCCAGAACAAGGTAAAACCTGCCAAAACAACAGACAGCTTGACCATCAGCCAGTCACTCATGGGCTCTCCTTTGGCCCTCATCCTCCTCTTCGTCTCGCTGAGTACTACAACTTTCCTTTTTGAATCACCCTATTTCGTTGAGTATTGAAGAAGTTATATCCATTTGAATCTTACCCAGTTTCCGGCGACCTCCGAGGCTTTCGAGGCATTTTCCGGCCAAACCACAACGAGTTAGCCATCGTGCAAAGCACCATTCTCTTCGTCTCTTCAAGAACTACGATTTTCGTTTTTGAATCACTCGATTTCGTTGAGTATTGACAAAGTTATGAGCGTTTAAAGTTTGTCCAACCCAGTTTCCGGCGACCTCCGAGGCTTTCGAGGCGTTTTCCGGCCAAACCACAACGAGTTAGCTATCGTACAAGGTACCATTCTCTTCGTCTCTTCGAGAACTACGATTTTCGTTTTTGAATCACTTGATTCTGTTGAGTATTGACAAAGTTATGAGCTTTTAAAGTTTGTCCAACTTTCCGGCCGAAATCCGGCCTTCCCTTCCGTTTAGCTCCGGCGAGCAGCAACCACACCAAGCCCTTTGGGTCGTGCACAAACAAACACTGTATCTGGAAAGAAAATGAACATTAACACTGTCGCTGGAAAAACATAACACTTCTCTGCAAAAAAACTAACACTATCGCTGGAAAAATAACACTGTCGCTGGAAAAACTAACACTGTCGCTGGAAAAATAACACTGTCGCTGGAAAAACTAACATTGTCGCTGGGAAAAAAACTAACACTGTCGCTGGAAAAATAACACTGTCGCTGGAAATAAACTAACAGTGCAGTGACTTAAATTCCAGAAACAGTGACTTAGATTCCAGAAACAGTGTTACTTAAAATCCAGAAACAGTGACTTAACTTATAACATGGTTTTTGATTAAACAAAACTTATAACATGATTTTTTATTAAACAAAACTTATAACATAGTTTTTTATTAAAACTAAAACTTATAACATGATTTTTTATTAAACAAAACTTATAACATGGTTTTTTATTAAAACTAAAACTTTTCAAGCATTTTTCATTAATTTTCCTTTTATTTTATACATGGAATCATGTGTGAGTGTTTGGAACCTGGAAGTGCTGGGATAGAGAAAATGTAGGGAGAACCGGATTTTAGGAGTAGCCACGTGGTGGCGTGGGAACACAAAAGTTGAGGGAAAGAAAAGGAGAGGGAACCAAACCAACGGCTATAATTTGTGAGGATGGATGAATGAATAAATTACTACTCAAGATACCAACAAAATTGCAAATGGGTCTAATATATTGACCAGTCTTATTTTATACATGGATTGATGTGTGAGTGGCTGGATGAGAGACGGGCATATAGAGATTAAAGACTAGCAGGAGGAGCCATCTTTCACTACGCAAAATCGTATTCTCACTTACAAGCTTTTACTTCACTTCTGTTTTTCTTGTCTTGAATCCAAGAAATGGCGGAAGGAGTTCTCTTCAACGTTGCAGGAGGGATCATTGAGAGGCTAGGCTCCCTTGCTTTCCAAGAGATTGGATTGATTTGGGGTGTCCAAGATGAGTTCCAGAAGCTCAAGGAGACAATAGCCGGATTCCAAGCTGTTCTTCTTGACGCTGAACAAAAGCAAGCCAACAATGAAGTCAAACTGTGGCTCCAAAGCGTAGAAGATGTTGTTTATGAAGCCGATGACGTGCTGGATGAATTTAATACTCAAGTTCAGCAGAAACAGGTGATGCGTGGCAATACTAAGATCTCAAAGAAGGTACGCCTCTTCTTCTCTTGCTCAAGTCAACTTCAGTTTAGGCGAAAGATGGATCATTAGATAAAAAGATATTAATGAGAGACTTCATAAGGTTGCATCTCATAGAACCTTCTTATAATAACATAAGCCTATTGATATCCACTTATTAGGAATATAATAGGTCTCTCAATAACTCATAATTAATTGCAATAAGTCCTCTACATTATTGTTTTGAATGTTTCATATAACTTAACGTTCCAAAACTCTATTAAGTTATTTATACAGTTCTATCGACATGATAATTATGTCTACTCAAATTCTTATATGTGCGCCTTTTCTTTTCTAGCTCAAATCAACTTGTTTTTGGGTTAAAGATGGGTCATAATACAAAAAATAGGAATAATTAGGTCTAATCCCTAGCGCCAATGTTTGTTGATTGACACATTATTGGTTTTAATCAAATTTATGTCCATATCAAATTCTTAAATTTAATCAAATTTCAAGTCAGATTTTCCTTTTTTTATTTATTTAAAAAGAATCATTATTTAATTTCCTTTTATGTCATTTATGTTTAGGATAATTGATTATTTACATAATTTAAGGGATTTTTTTTTTGCGGGCTAGATATTCCTAACATCCTTTTAATTTAAAATTTAAATATGAATTTTTTACGTTCCAATAGTTTCATCTCATTTTTCGTTTGAGTGAATTTAATCCATGTTATATCATAATCATGGGTCCATTATATTTGCTATAACGCTTATGGATACTTCTTCTTCTTCTTTTTATTTATTTATTTTTTATTTTTATTTTTTTTATCTAGATGGATACATTCTTTTGAAATTTATAAATACAAATAATTGTACTCATTTAATTATATGGGTGCATTTTTTTTTTATAAAAAGATTACGGGTACACACATTTAAACAATTTTCTTTTGGGAGGATGTAGGAATTATACCATCACTATATATGGCAATTGTATGGGTATTTTCTTTTAGCAAGTAACTACAATTATATCTTCCGTATCAATGTAATAGGTACAATTGCAATTGTTTAAATTGCTGCTAGACCCTCTTTATTATCCTTTTTTTTTCTACCTATATTATAATCTCACACATCTTAAAAAGTAAAAAATAAAAATAAAAATATAATTTGTCCACTCATTTTATTCCTAAAATAACGTCTAATAAATATTAAAAAAAAAAATTGTCAACTTCACAAAATATTGAAAAATGAAAACTTCAAAGAAAAAAAAAAACCACTTTTTTTCTCCACCTATCCACCCAATCTCTTGAGCAATCCCGTCCGGTCGGTAAAACCTCCATCTCTCTCTCTCCACTTCTCTTTCTTGCACTTTCCCCAAACACCCATATCCATAATCTACCTACTGTGAAAGGTTTACTTGATAGAGAGAGAGAGACTATGAGTCTATGTTAAGAGAGAGAGGTCCATAAATTAATGTATACATTGCAATTCTTGGTGTCTACGAGGAACCAATTATATGTATACGTTGTTTTTTATGTGTTTAGAATGTACTCGCTTGATTATTAGTAGATTAATGTTCTGTTGGTTTCAAATTTTACTATTTATTGTGTATTTTATACTCTTTTTAGGGAATAGTTTATTATAAAGTTTGAAGTCCATAAATTAAGGAATTTCAAAAATAGATAGTTGACATGGAAATACATTAATATCAAATAGATAGTTGACAACAACAACTAAACTAATAAGGTTTCTATCAAACACTATTGGTGACTAGGGATCGCATCCAAAGCCTTTTGACTAAAAAGATATTAACGAGAGGCTTTGTGCGGTTAAATCACGTATATCCTTTTATAGTCACATATGCCTATTGATATTCACCTATTAGGTATGCAATAGATCTCTAAATAACTCATAATTAACTATAGTAAGTCTTCTACATTATTGTTTTGAATGTTTCAAATAACCTACTATTACAAAACTCTATTAACTTAATTAATACCGTTCTATAAAATTAATGATTATGTCTACTCAAATTCTTACAGGTGCATCTTTTCTTTTCTAGCTCAAATCAATTTGTGATTGGGCTAAAAATGGGTCACAAGATAAAAGATATTAACAAGAGGATTAGTGAGGTTGCATCTCGTAGACCCAGTGATTTAAAAGATAATTGTGAAGATACACGATTTATAAAGAGAGAGAGGGTCACTCACTCATTTGTCCCTAAGGAAAATATTATAGGGAGAGATGAAGATACTAAGGCAATTATCCAACTTTTGTTGGATCCCATCTCAACTGAGAATGTGTCAACCATTTCCATAGTTGGAATTGGAGGATTGGGGAAAACTGCACTTGCCCAACTCATATTCAACAAGGAGGTGATTCAGAAGCATTTTGAGTTGAAAATATGGACATGTGTCTCTAATGCATTTGAGTTGGATATAGTTGTTAAGAAAATCCTTCAATCCAAAGATCATGATGAAATAGAGCAGTTGCAAAATGATCTTAGAAAACAAGTAGATGGGAAGAAGTACCTACTTGTGTTGGATGACGTGTGGAATGAGGATCGAGAGAAGTGGCTTAGCTTGAAGGACTTGTTAATGGGTGGTGGAGAAGGTAGTAGAATACTAATTACCACTCGTAGTGAAACCGTTGCAACAACATCAGGCACAGCTAAATCATACACCTTAAGGGGATTGAATGAAGCGCAAAGTTGGTATTTATTTAAGAAAATGGCTTTTAAAGATGAAAAAGAGCCACAGAATCCAACAATTAAGGCAGTTGGGGAGGAGGTTGCAAGAAAATGTCAAGGAGTTCCACTTGCTATAAGAACGATAGGTGGGATACTGCGCACCAAACATAACGAAACAGAATGGTTGAATTTCAAAAAAAAGAAACTTTCAAAAATAAGTCAGAAAGAAAATGATATTTTACCAGCACTTAAACTAAGTTATGATGTGCTCCCATCACATTTGAAGCATTGTTTTGCTTATTGTAGCTTGTTCCCACCTGATTATGATATCTCTGTACCGATATTGATTAGACTTTGGGTGGCACAAGGGTTCATTAAGTCATCCTACGAAAACGAGTGTTTGGAGGATGTTGCGTATGAATATTACAATGAATTGTTGTGCAGATCATTTTTTCAAGAAGAAGAAAAAGATGAGTTTGGTATAATAAGAAGTTGTAAAATGCACGATCTCATGAATGAACTTACAATCTTAGTGTCGGGGGTCGGAAGTGCCGTAGTTGAACCAAACCAAAAGAATTTTCATGAAAAGCTTCGTCATGTATCTTTCAGTTTTGATATTAAATTGTCGAAATGGGAAGTGCCAACTTCCTTGTTAAAAGCATGCAAGATACGAACTTTTCTTTTTCTTTGCCGAGAGGATTTTTGGCATAGAAAGGATTTGAGTGATAGAGATAGGTCATTATGTGATTCATTTTGTGCTACAATTGTTTCAAATTTTAGGTCATTGCGTATGTTGAGTCTCAATGGATTAGGAATTAAAAGAGTACCTAAATGTCTTAGAAAAATGAAACATTTGAGATATCTTGATCTTAGTCATAATGATGACATCAAGAGACTTCCAGATTGGATAGTTGGACTTTGGAATTTGGAAACACTAGATCTCTCTGACTGCCATCAGCTTGTGGAATTGCCTAGAGACATTAAAAAAATGATCAACTTAAGGCATCTCATCTTGGAAGGCTGTTCGGGATTGAGTGGAATGCCACGTGGAATTGGTGAATTGAATGGTGTTCGTACATTGAATAGATTTGTTTTGAGCGAAAGCAATTGTTTGGGGAGGGGCGGTAGTGCTGGTCTTGCTGAGCTGGGGACCCTTCAGGAATTAAGGGGACACTTATTGATAATGAATTTGAGGCATGTGGTGTCAGAATCAAATGTTGGTACACCTCTCAAGGACAAACACCATCTCCATTCTCTGACTTTAATGTGGAAAGAGAGTGAAGATGAGGAGGATGAGGAGGATATTATAAAGTCAATGGAAGTATTGCAACCCGATTCTAAACTAAAGCAGTTGCGCGTGGATTATTACGGTGGTGTGAGGCTTGCGAGTTGGTTTTCTTCTCTCATTAATATTGTTAATCTGGAATTGGGGTATTGTAAGAGATGCCAACATCTTCCACCCTTGGATCATTTCCCTTCCCTTAAGTCTCTTTCACTTAATTATTTGGAGAAGTTGGAGTACATATTACTATCAGAGAAAGAGAGCAGTAATAGTATGAGTGATGAGATGATGAGGATCTCATTCTTTCCCTCCCTGGAGGAACTCCGCATAGAAGGTTGCCCTGTTCTGAAGGGATGGTGGAGGGGGCACACTCATAACAGTGCTTCTTCTTCTTCTTCATTAAGGGAATATCTGTCGTTGCCTTCTTTTCCCTCTCTTTCTACATTGGGGATCTGGGATTGTCCTAATCTGACTTCCATGCCTCTGTATCCAAATGTGGTTGAAATAAGACTCGGGAGGAGCAGCTGGAAGGTTGTTGATTCCTTGTTTGTTAGAAGGGCATCTGATATTACACATGATGTTGGTGTTGATGTTTCTGCCTCTTCTTCTTCCCCTCCTCTCTCCAAATTAACACATATGTTACTCTATGAAATTGAGGAATTGGCATCACTGCCAGAAGAAATAAGCAATCTCACGTCACTTCAGAAGCTTGTAATTAGTCGTTGCTCTAATTTGGCATCACTGCCAAAAGGGATTCTTGGACTCCTCCGTTTAAATATATTGAAAATTTATCTGTGCCCCATGTTAAGCGAAATATGCATGGAAGAAACAGGTGACGACTGGCCTAGGATCGCTCGCATCCCACACATTTACATGGATTAAGGTGCGTTTTCTAACTTATTTCAATTCACGCATGCCTAATTCAGTATAAACTATGGAATATTCAAATGCCAGTCTCATTTCTTAATTTCCATTCTTCATTCATCATCACCCAGCATTTTATTTTTCTTTTCAGATGACATACCATGTGGATCAAAGATTTCGTCGTCCACACTTTTGCTTTCTCACCCACCAACTTCAGTTTTTTTTTTTTTTTTTTTGAAGTTTCTCTTTAATTTCCTTCTTTTCAATTATATAGGGCATCAACCTTTTGGATTCAATATGTGATGCCCATATTGACTGCTTATAGTGGTTGTATACGATTTTGCTTTTGATCGTCGGGGTTTAGGTACTATGTTCCCCCCGTTGTATGTCTTTTTTTTCAAGTAATATATTATGGGCGTGAGGGCCTAGCCCCCCAGCTTCGACTGGGTTCCAGCCCTCTTTATATAGTCCTCAAACCCGGGAAAGAGTGTACTCACTGGTGCAGAATCCCAAAGCCACGCTTGAAATATCTGAAGTTGAGGCTTAAGCTTAAGTTGTTCCATGGGTGCATTAGCTTCTTTCCACTCATGTCAGCGTTCAATGTGGAATTTTCAGCAGCCCAGATAGCATCATCCACCTAAAAATATTGCAAAAGAAAAATGTTTTAGCTCCTAAAGCCAAACAGCAAAAGAAAAAACACAGAAAATTAAGTAAACAGAACTTGCACAGCTTGCTTCTCAAATCCGTGAAATGTGTTGCTAGAATGTCGTAGCGAGGCGGTAAATTCATCAGGTAATTTCTGTTGCCAATGATTTTCTATCTAATGAGTTCATTTTGTGTTCAAATTCTAAGTAATTAATAATAAGGATAACATTAATTTTATTTACCCAAATCTTGTAATTAATAATAAGAAAAATACCATGAATTTCATTTTGGGAAGCTGCTTTTAGCTTAGTAGCTCCATTTGGGAATGCAAATATGGCATATACCGCTCGAGGGTCAGACCCAAAGGAAGTGAAAGCTTTTCAGACAGTTCAATATACCCTCCTCTGGTGAAAACATAGCCTACAATGCAGTAAGAAATAGAGTAAAAGGAATAATGGTTGGTTTCCATTTAGAACCTCAAAACCCCACTTTAGTCTTTCTCTTACCGGAGGAAAACAGCATCTCCGGTGAAAGTGAATTCGAACTTGGCATCCATTCCTCCTTCATACTTAGAAGTAACCACATCCTGAAAGTAAGTCCCCTGACGAACTACCCATCCATCCACTGACTCCAGAGCCTTGAACTTTACAATTGTAAGTTTGCTCTTGCTACTCTTTCTGCTCGTAATTGATCCATTTTGTTGTTATAGTCCTGCAATGCAAACAGTCAAAAGCTTCACATAAGCAACTCTCAAAGGGCAAAATTCAAATCCAACATTAAACAAACCCATGAACTTAAAAGACATCAAAACCGAATCAGATTACTAAATGTCAAAAAGGAGTATTTCAAGGCTATGGCAATAACGATCACACCTGAAATGCTTTAGTAAGATTGTAGACCCCTCTTTGATCAACCCTGTAGAGGTCTCCGCTGATAGTAGAGAGTGCAGTAGCACAATAGATAATCTTGTTACAACCCTGTACTGCAGCGTACAGGGTAGCAGGATCACCCACATCCCCAGTCAACAGCAAGAGAGAAAATGTTAACGCCCACCATTTAAAGGAGAAAAAGCAGAGTTAACACAGAGAAAACAACAAAAAAATATCTTGCAAACCCTTGATTTATTGGTAAAGCACATAGGAACCAAACAGTCAAGAAAATAATTTAAAACCAATTCTATACTTCTAATCAGATAATGTGCAATATTTTTTTATTCGTCTTCAATTTTTGGCACTTCATTCTCAATAAAGAGCATTTCACAACATTCCAGATCTGCTACGCCATCAAAGGACAGACCGAATAGGAATACGACATCCTTCACTATCCAGATTGAAACAACAATCCCACTAAAATTGACTACTCATAAGAATCTCATTCTACGAAACTTCTTCAGTCCATGCCTAAACAACTGCAAGCAAAAAAATCCCCAAGATTCGTATTTTCATCCAAATCATCCACCGCCATTAACAAAAGCACAACCTCTATTTTCCTTCATCTCAGACTAAAGCAAAAATTGAAACCCTAATCATTCCCAAACATGCTTTTGGAATCAGAATAGAAAGGAAACTTGAAATTAGAGGATCATATCATCATACAGAATTGAGCTGGGGATTGGACTTGTTGAAATAATTAATATAAGAAACCTAATGGAAGTCGGTGAAGCCCCGTATCAAGGAGTGTCTAGTCCCCCTAAATCAAGGGATCTTATATAGCCTTTCAAAAGCTTAAATTAAGGAGTTGCACGTGTTGTACTTTAACTCCTTACCTCTTTTATATTTACTTGTAACTTGTGCAGATTTGAAAATCAATACAAAAAATCTTTTTCGCCATTCTTTACATGGTATCACAGAGCTAGGGAAATCCAAGCAGACCCTAGTTTCTTCCCGCTGCATTTTTTCTTCTTCTGTGTCGTTGTTCTTTCATGGCTGGCGAACAGAGTTCGGATGGAAATAAGTCAGACATTTCCAGTCCTTTTTTCATTCACCATTCCGACCATCCGGCGATGGTTCTCGTCTCCAAGCTTCTCAACGGAGACAACTACTCCACTTGGTGTCGTTCTGTGAAGCTTTCTCTGAGTGCTAAGAACAAGCTGGGTTTTGTGGATGGCACACTGAAGGCTCCTGATGAAAGCAAGAAACCAGATGACTTTGCTTCCTGGAAACGGTGCAACGACATGATCGTTTCTTGGATCTTGAATTCAGTTGACCAGACTATCCATGATAGCATTGTCTACTACACCACACCCCAAGCAATTTGGCAGGATCTTGAAGATCGTTTCAGCCAAGGTAATGCACCCAGAATTTATCAAATTCAACGAGATATAGCTTCTATTTCTCAGGACCAATTATCTGTTGCTGGTTATTATACCAAACTGAAGAGTTTGTGGGATGAACTTGCATCCTACAATGATCATGAATCTTGCACCTGTGGTGCTTTAAAGAAGCAAGGTGATCAAATGGAGAAAACCAGATTAATGCAATTCCTCATGGGCCTCAACGAGTCCTATGGTGCTGCGCGTGGCAACATCCTGATGATAAGTCCATTGCCCTCTGTGCGTTCAGCGTATTCCATGATTGTCCAGCAAGAAAAACAGCGCGATGTGAGCGATTCACGTGAAGCTGCAGAGGTATCAGCAATGGCGGTTCGTCAATGGCAGAAGTAGCAAACTGGCAGCAGCTCCTCTTCCCGTAAACAACTCCACTGCACTTATTGTGACACCGCCCACCATACCATTGACACATGCTACAAACTACATGGATATCCTCCCGAACATCGTCTTCATCGTAGCAACAAAGGTGGTGGGCGTGGGAACAACGGTGGTGGACGCAACAAACGCCATGGAAGTTCTGCCAACAATACCACCAATGGGGCTACTCTGCAAGAACTGCATTCCACTATACCTGGTCTTTCTGACGTTCAATTCCAGCAGATACTGTCAATCATGAACAACAATGAGACAGCACAAAACGCTCCCAAAGCCAATGTCGCCGCCAATGCCACTGAAAACTCATCAGGTTTGTTAAAACCTCTGAAGCGCCTTCGTCGATGGATAATTGACAGTGGTGCGGCAGACCATATTACATCTTCACCAAATTCACTCACTCCTTGTACCAAGAGTGTCACCTTACCACCTGTTCAAATGCCTAGTGGACAGGAGGCTCCTATCACATCCATTGGGAATTTATCTTTAAATTCTTCAATTCATTTGCAAGATGTATTATGTGTGCCAACTTTCAAAGTTGACTTAATGTCTGTAAGCAAGGTCACTAGCGTAATGGCTTGTTCAGTAACATTTTTCCCTTACTGGTGCATTTTGCAGGATTTGGCTACGAAGAAAACGATTGGTTTGGGTAAACAGTGTGGAGGACTATATTACTTGGTGGCGCTAGTTTCAGAAAGGCCAACATCTTTTGTCAAACCTTCATGCAACCTTGTCACCTCTTCCACTGAATTATGGCATCGACGTTTGGGTCACATATCGCCATCTCGGTTAGAGTTTATGGCAAAAAATATGTTGCATATCCCTTTTAAGTTAAATGATGCTTGCGATATATGTCCATTGGCCAAGCAACATCGTCTTCCTTTTGGCATTAGCTCAATTACTACTAAGAAACCTTTTGATCTCATCCATTGTGACATTTGGGGTCCTTATAAGATAAGTTCTCTTTCTGGAGCCAATTATTTCTTAACAGTGGTAGATGATTATTCTAGGTTTACATGGGTCTTCCTCATGCATCATAAAAGTGAAACACAAAGCCTACTCAAAAAGTTTCTTTCCTTTGTGCAAACACAATTCCAAACACAAGTACGAACAATTCGAACCGATAATGGTGGGGAGTTCCTTTCCTTACGTCCTTTTTTTTAAGGATATTGGGGTTGTTTTTCAACATTCATGCGTCTATACGCCTCAACAAAATGGCGTTGTAGAACGCAAACACCGTCACATTCTTGAAATGGCACGTGCTTTGCGTTTTCAAGCTCATCTTCCATTGCGTTTTTGGGGAGATTGTGTGTTAACCGCTGTACACCTTATAAACAGATTCCCAACCCCTCTTCTCCATTACAAAACACCTTATGAACTACTTCATGCTAAACTTCCCACTTTTTCTCATATACGTGTGTTTGGATGTCTTGCCTATGCGACCAATGTACATGTTTCTCATAAGTTTGATGCACGAGCTAGGCGTTGTGTATTTCTTGGTTATCCTTTTGGGCAAAAGGCATACAAACTTTATGATTTAACAACAAAACAGATTTTTACGAACCGAGACGTCATTTTTCATGAAAATACGTACCCCTTTCAGACTTTGCCATCTTCTCCCAAGGTAGAACCTCCTACAAACCTGCACCCTTACCCTATTGTCAACCCCATTCCTTCTACATCCATCCTTTCTCCATCTACTCTAGAAACGTCTAGTCCACCATGTCTCCATGCCTCATCCCCTCCTACCCTTTCAGACACTTCTTCACCCAATACAACTACCTCTGACACATCTCCACCAAATTCCATAAATCCTCCTCTTTCCACTGATGACAGTATAGCTCCACCAGACTCTATTGGGCGACCCCAACGCCATCGCACTGCCCCTGCTTACCTTGGTGATTATGTATGCTCACATGTGACACTGCCCACACCCAAACCATCGTCGTCTTCGTCGTCAAGTCTTTGTAAAGGTACACGGCATCCATTGAGTAATTTCTTATCTTATGACCGTTACTCACCCAATCATTTTGCTTACATTGCTCATATTACTCATGATGAGGAGCCTAGCACATACACAAAGGCTGCTTCTAGCCCTCATTGGCAGGCCGCAATGCATTCTGAATTACAGGCGTTGGCAGAGAATAACACTTGGACTCTTACTTCTCTTCCTCCCGGAAAATCTCCTATTGGTTGCAGATGGGTTTATAAGATCAAACGGCATTCTGATGGAACCATTGAGCGTTACAAAGCGCGTTTGGTAGCCAAGGGCTACACTCAGATGAAAGGCATTGACTACCATGACACTTTTTCACCTACAGCTAAAATGACTACTGTTCGATGTTTATTAGCTCTTGTTTCTGCTCAAAATTGGTCCCTTCACCAACTGGATGTTAATAACGCCTTTCTGCATGGCGATCTTCATGAGGAAATCTATATGTCACCCCCTCCTGGTCTTTTGCGACAGGGGGAGAGTTTAGTGTGTCGCCTCAACAAGTCGTTGTACGGTTTAAAGCAAGCTTCTCGTCAATGGTTTGCTAAGTTCTCCACTGCTATTCAAACTGCAGGTTTTGTACAATCCAAAGCCGATTACTCTCTTTTTACTCATCGAAAAGGAAAGTCATTTACTGCCCTTTTGATTTATGTGGACGACATCGTCATTACTGGAAATAATATGGCTGCCATATCCTCTCTTAAAAGGTTTCTACATAGTCACTTTCGAATCAAAGATCTCGGAAACTTGAAATATTTTCTGGGGATTGAAGTGTCACGTTCACACAAAGGTATTTCCCTCTCACAACGGAAATACGCTTTGGAGATTTTGAAGGACGTTGGCCTCTTGGGAGCACGGCCAGTGAACTTCCCAATGGAACAAAATTTGAAGCTTTCAGACAAAGGGGAACTGCTTAAAGATCCATCTCAGTATAGAAGAATTGTTGGGCGTTTGATCTACTTGACTATCACCCGTCCTGACATTACTTATTCTGTGCATGTATTGAGCCGTTTTATGCATGAACCACGTAAGCCGCATATGGACGCAGCACTTCGTGTTCTAATGTATATCAAAGGCACACCGGGTCAAGGCCTTTTCTTTTCTTCACATCACAATCTAGCTCTGACAGCTTATTGTGACTCGGACTGGGCAGGTTGCCTAATCACCCGAAGGTCTACCACAGGTTATTGCATATTCTTGGGATCTTCTTTGATTTCTTGGAGATCAAAAAGACAAAAGACAGTTTCTCTATCTTCAGCCGAAGCTGAATACAGAGCTATGACAGGTGCTTGTTGTGAATTGTCTTGGCTTCGACATCTTCTCAAAGACCTGAGCTTATCATATCCAGGGGCCGCGACACTGCATTGTGATAACCAAGCAGCTTTACACATAGCTGCTAACCCTGTCTTCCATGACAGGACTAGACATATTGAGATTGATTGTCACTTCATCAGAGACAAAGTGCAAGATGGTTCTGTTGTTACAAAATATGTCTCTTCTTCACACCAACTAGCAGATGTGTTCACAAAGGCTTTGGGAAAGGATGCATTCTCAACCATGTTACACAAGTTAGGAGTTCTTGACATACACTCTCCAACTTGAGGGGGAGTGTTGAAATAATTAATATAAGAAACCTAATGGAAGTCGGTGAAGCCCCGTATCAAGGAGTGTCTAGTCCCCCTAAATCAAGGGATCTTATATAGCCTTTCAAAAGCTTAAATTAAGGAGTTGCACGTGTTGTACTTTAACTCCTTACCTCTTTTATATTTACTTGTAACTTGTGCAGATTTGAAAATCAATACAAAAAATCTTTTTCGCCATTCTTAACAGGACTCGTGCTCGGAATAGACCTCTTCCTCTTCCTCTTCAGATTGATCACTGAATAGGTTTTGCATCAACTTGTGCAGCTTCTCCTCCCCCATCGCTGCTGCTGTGTGTTGCGGTCGGAGACCTTAAACTGCTGACATTAAATAGCATCCTGCAAACTGCTGACGTTAAACTGCTGACCTTAAACTCCCCCATCACCATAGCATCCTGCAAATTTCGAGAAGTGTGTGTCGAAACAAATCTGAAAAGGAATGAAAACCCTGTTAACCAAACCCATCAACAGTAACATAAGCCTCACCAATCATAGCAAACAAAACCAATCCGACATGGCGAAATCCAGTCAACAAAACAAAAAGTACTCCGAAACCCATCACAAACTCTATTAATGCACCTATTGCTATTAGAATTTGATCCCTGGGAATTACTGAATACTGTTGATGATGCCATTGTGTTCAAGCCAATGGATTTCAACCCTATTCGGCAAAACATCACAAACTCTATCAGAAAAAAGATTCTCAAAGATAATGGGTGAGGGGATTTCGTTTGAATTGCCAGAGGATGCTGTTGAAAAGATCCCGACTGGAATATGGCTAGGGAGGATTGCCTTAGATCATCTTCAATAATGAGCTAAAAGCCAAATTACCCTTCAAAATTTCCTCCCAAACTCACTCCAACCTAAGGGGAAAATTTGGACTAAATGCTAAATGCTAAACCAAGGCCAGATTCCCCCTAGAATTTAGCCCAGAAATCGGTGTGGGCTCTACCGAACCGAGTGAAAATATTTATCAGAATTTAAATTTTTTTAGATTAAAATGTTCATAAAATTAATTTACGATAATCTACATATTTTTTTTTTTAAAAAATTAATTTAAGAAAAAAAATAGCCTAAGTTTATTCTTTAATAATCCCGGGCTAAAATTTTAGGGTAGAATGGTTGGAATAGAAAAACTGTTTCTGGGCTAAAAGCTAAATTTTCTGGGTTAAAATGTTTGGCTTTTAGCCCAACCTTTGAAGATGGTCTTAGAGGAATAGGCAGAAAAGGTTCTCGCTCCAAACATCCAACAGCTCAAATACCCGAATTAATAACCAAGCAATCAAAACCCCCAATAAAAAATCATACAAAAATCAATGCTTTCACAGAAAAATATCTAAAACCCACAAACCCCAAAAAAAATTCATACAAAAATCTCACCGTGCTCAGAAATACTAAATAAAATTAAGGGGTTTATATGAGCAAAAACACATATAAACTTGGAAACGTCATACAATCCAAAACCCACTTCCAATATTAGCCACAACGAAATGAGGCCAAATCGGCCCAGCCAGAACCTTCTCGATGACCTCTTTCACCACAACCTATCAATTCCAACACAAAACTTGAGAAAATGTGAGAGAAAATTTTAGCTTGTAATTTTGTCGAAACCCAAACAAGGGTCTAGACTCTAAACCAAACCTTAGGCGAGAGGTGGAGAAAGAGGGCAGGGGCGAGCTTCGAGTGAGCAAGAATTCGGCTGCAGATTTGGTTCCAGGATTTGCTAACTCACGCCGCTGATGCGAAGAATAAGGCGGGTAGGTGCGAGAGGATGTCGTCGAGAAGGTCGTCGTTTAGCAGATGAGGCGAGGAGGGAGAGGGGAAGAAGCGGTGAAGAAGCAGAAGACGATGCGTCCCGCAGAGCATCCCACGATGATCGACGCGTGGGCAACTGGCCCAAACTCATAAAGCACCCCGGAAGATTTAGGGGTGTGTGGGGTTTCATTCGGTTCATTTTTCATGAATACCCATACGTTGTGATGATGATGAGACTGCACCAGTTGTACATGGATGGTCCTACTTGGTATATCCGCGTTGGGGGACCACATGCATTCTAGGAGTGATCATGCTTGGTATATCCGTGTTAGGTGATCACTACCCTACCTGATTATCTTGACCCTGCTTAGTATATCCGTATTGGGGGTCACAAGTGGTCCTGCTTGGTTAATCTGCATTGGGGGACCATACTATATATGGGTCGCGCTTGGTTAATCCGCGTTGGGCGATCCTTATGGCCATGTATGCTTAGGAGTGATTATGCTTGGTTAATCCTTTTTGGGTGATCACTTCCTAACAGCTGTAGGAGTGACTCTGCTCAGTTAATCTGCTTTGGGGGCCCACATCTTGTTTGGTTACTTATGTAGGCTTCGGCCGAACTATGTTCCTCTAGCCCTAGTTTTTAATGTACATATAAATGATGGTTTTTGAGAATCTTGGTAGTTTGAATGGAAAAAGCCGTTGGATGTTTGGGTGACTCCTTCGGAGTTATTAGAGTTCCTTGGTTAAATCTGTGAACTGATATGTTACTGCATTCATTGATTAATATAATTAAATGCTAAGATCATGTATCTTGATTCATGAAATTGATTGATTGACGAGATTGTGGATTGACCTTGGTTATGGGTGTTATTATTCTGATTATTTTAGTTGATCTATGTGGTTTGAGAATAATATGTGCTTCGTTGGTTATTTGATATGTTACATGTTGTGGATGGAAGTATCGTGCTGAAAACATGGAATTTATATGATGGATGTAATGAGAATCTTGAACGGCATGTTGGTTTGTTTTGTAGCTTTGAACTTGGTAATGTCATGCATGTCAAGTTCTAATAATTGATTACATAATACTATGTATTCCTGTTAGAACGCACTGGAATAAATGTCTAAATTAGTGAACGACAAACTACGAATGGCTTGATCCCTAATAAGGGTACGTAGGCAGTCGAACAAGGAGGTTAGATGCAGCCATAAAGTATACGAAAGATTACTATGTGATTCGATTCTCGAGTTGTGATTTGCCATATTCCAGAAGTGGGGTATGTTGGGATACGGGTTTTTGGTGACATCACGTGTCAATCCTAGACGTATGTTGGGATTGGGGCGTGACACTTCCGGCCAAGGATTGGCTCTGATACCAAATTGTCACATCTCGGCCCGGGCCCCCACCACATCCTGGGCTCGACTATGCCGTAGCACGATATTGTCGGCTTTGGGCCCCGGCCACGCCCTCACGGTTTTGTTTCTAGTAACTCGCACGAGAACTTCCCAGTGGGTCACCCATCATGGGATTGCTCTCGTGCGAACTCGCTTAACTTCGGAGTTCCGATGGAATCCAAAGCCGGTGAGCTCCCAAAAGGCCTCGTGCTAAGTAGATGTGAGAATATACATATAAGGCATAGAGGATCCACACCCCTGGACTATGTGGGATTTAACATTATTCTGCGAATCAATTCTCGGTTTCTTTTGCAAATGTGTCATTTTGACAAATTAAGCAAATAGTTTGAAATTCAAAATTTTAACAGTTTGCCCAATAGAAGTGGCGTTCTGTCAGTGGCATGGATTGAAAAAACAAAAATTGTCTGGCACGCTAGACTTACTTCTAGCTTGTGGGCCCTTTATTTAAGCTTGTTTTCTTTTAGCTTTTGTCATCTTCATTAATTTTCATGTCATTTTCATTAAATAAAGTTGTCATGTGATTTTTTGTTAAATTAAAGTCTGCTCAAATCGTGTGACATTGTTTCATTAACATATATTTAATATTGATGATTGATGACGATCCTATGATCATGATTTAATCTAGATTTTTCCTTACCAAGCAATTAAGAAGTATTTACTTATACACTAAGTTTTGCTAACAATATGTTGGAAAACTGAATACTTACACCGTATCCAAATCCCTCTTTCATGCTTTTGTAGTGGTCTAATCTCTCCAATATCACATTTTGCAATCCATCTCTTACTAATTTGGTGTCAATCTCTTGAGATATAGAAACCTCTCGCTCAAGCTAACTCATATGTAAGGCGATTTTTGGTATTATATTTTTATCCAATTTTTTGTTTTGAAACTATGCTCAGACTAACTCATATGTTAGGGATGTTTGGTATTATATTTTTATCCAAGTTTTTATTTTGAAATTATTGCTTATTAAGTATTTTAGCTACATTTATTATTTATTAAACAAAAAATTAGATGCAATTAAGATTCCAAATAGGCCCTATGTAACCTCAGTTGAGTGGTGCACAAATCAATGCCAATCTTTTTCTAGTGAGCTATGATAAACTCAATTGAACAAACGGTAATAAGAATGTCAGTTGATCCTCAGACTTCACAAAAGTCAAATAAATTAAAATGTCCATCAACCTCAAAATGTCCAACGGGTGCAAGAAATTGAATAGAAACTTATTATTTGCTGCTATTTCGGAAGGCCAGTTCGAAAAACCTCCTATTTTAGATTGCAAATTTTGTGATGACAAAAGATAAAGTAGAAACAAGGAAATGAACTGAAAGCAAATACATTAGTTCCTCGATCACTATATGCTAAACCAACATCCTAGCGAAGTTTACTTCAGTTTACGTCAGTGCCGAGGCTGACTTTGCAGACTACAACATAATAAGTTTTCTGTACTCCTCTATTTCCAGAAATAGAACTTGATACAGTCACGGCCACGAAAACTTCATTAGAACCCTACCTGGTGCAAGTGACGGACTAGGAACTTTAATTGGGTGCTCATTTCTAAATGTTAGTTGGAAAACATTCTATTTTCTATTCAATCTATTTGCCCACTGCATTACAACATATCAGAGTGTTTTCTTCAGTGCGTAGATAAAAAATGTTCCGTGCTCTCAGTGATTTTCTATCAATACTAGATTCTATATTTGGTCATTTCTTAAATCTATACTTTACTGGACCTGTTTAGTCATTCGACACCTCACAACTTCCAAAGAAATTCACCATCATGCCAACATGCTTGGATGATTAACTAGTGAACATAATGTTCAAAACAACTTAAAACTCCAGGCATTAACCAAACACAATGATTAGGAGGATGAAAGAGAGAAACTTGTAACAAAGAAAAATTGCCCAAAACAGAAAAACACTTTTTATTCTCCCCAGTTCTGAAAAGCCAGAGAATGCGGGATAGCTAATCATCAAACAATTTAACTTCAGATACAATCTCACACTTCAAAAAGCTACTGTTCTTCATTTTCAATACCAAAATGCTACTCTTGTATGTATGATGCATACACACTACTGAAAGAGTAATTCTTAATCCAGCATGAAAGTCACCCTTTGGCAGAATAGCACCTGTTCCCTCGTAAGAGCAAGGCTAAAGAGCGAGATGTGGGTTTATTCCATCTATTAGGAATACAACATGTCTCTCAACAACTCATAATTAACTTCAATAAGTCCTCTACATTATTGTTTTGAATGTTTCATAAAACTACCGTTACAAAACCTATTACTAACCATGCTTCAGTCAATAATCGAATCTCTTTGGTATGTTACTAGAGTTGAGATTTTCTGCACTCATTTTTACCTGTGGCCTCTCTGTGTCTTGCTTAATTGACTGATGATTTGGTTTATTTTTTATTATTTTAATTATTGTCAAGTTAACATTAATTATGTTTAGTTCAAAAAGCAAAGGCACAGAGGGGTCACAGGCAAAAATGGGTGCAGAAAATCTCAACTCATGTTACTAACCGTGCTTCATCCTGTTGTTCAAACTATATGGCTGTTTTGTCCAAAAAAAAAAAAAAAAAACAAAAAACTATATGGCTGTTATAACTTAAAATTGTTATTGCAACTAACGTCAAATATTAGATTTTTCTGCATAGTATGGAGTCGGCTGATATTTACCTTTTTCATGAATACCCATACATTGTCAAGGCAACTAACGTCTATTATTTGATTTTTCTGTTTCGCTTGGAGTTGGCAGATATTTACCTCATCATGAATACCCTTAAATTGTCAATGCAACTGTGTTAACTGTAATTGGATGAATGAATGCTCGCAGGTACTGGCAGAGGATGAAAACAATGTCAAAGCGCTATTTAGGCGAGGAAAAACCAGAGCAGATCTTTGGCACCGGCAGTTGTCATTGATTTATCGTCTCTTCAGGCACGAAAGGCATAAAGCTGAGTAGTCAAATATCTTAAGCTTTTGAATTGTACGATAAATGAGGAAATTCGTGTACTGAACTTGCTAATAAACAAGACTATGAATTGTGATTTGTGACCCTGAAGGTTCACTCATTTACGTCTCGGGAGGGAGTTTACATGCCAATAGTTTTTGCCGGGATCAAAGATACAGTGATAAAATTGAACTGTTCTAAACCGTGAGACAAGATCCTCATTTTGCTTTGTAGACTGAGTTCGAATTGTGAATTTTCCGTCACCACCATAATCTTTTAGATGGTGTACCAAAACGAGTGACTTTGTTTCTTTGAAGTGCTTCTTGGTTCTTTAGTTTATCTTTGGCAGGAGAATATTGTTTCTTTAGTAGCAAACTTGAGCTTTAGCCCCCGCCTTGCTGCAGGAATGTCAAATTGATTATAAGCATTGTATATAAGTGTTAGAATGAGGAACTAAATGTGTTGTAAGCATTGTGCGTATGTATGTAAAAATTATTTACACAAAATATGTACAAAGTATGTGTGTGTGTGTGTACAAATCACAGCTGCTGGCTTTACTCGTTCTGCTTCGCCACAAATTATATAGGCAGAAATTAGAAATTGAAATATTGACACTTTTCATCGAACATCTAGTGTGCCACGTTCTCATATGCTTTCTTGTAAGACGAATTGAAGAAGAATACTTCAGTTTTTGAACAAAATTAACTTCAAGATGAGTAATTTAACAGAAAAGAAGCAAAAAGCAACCCAAAAATATTTAATTGAACAACAATACTTAGTCTTTGAACAAATAACTTCAGGATGAGTTTAACAGAACAGAAGCAAAAAGAAACCCAGAAACTTGAAAAACTTGTCCTTAAGAACTGGAATTACCTTGAACGAATCTCACTTCCGCTGCGAGAGAGATGGAATAGCAGGTTGAGAGGAGAGGCTCTTTTTTATTTTTTTTTGGTCAACTTGATGAGGTTTTCTGGTCGTAGTGTTTTCAACGGAGATCACGACAGCTCAAGGACCGAACACTATGGGCCCGTTTGGTACGTCGTATATAGTACCGGATAGGACTATTAATACGAAATCGGATGTTTGGCGCTCTCTCGTATTAAATTAGACCGGACTAATTTAATCCGATCCACTTATTTTATACGGCATATACCCTCTTGGTAAACCAGCCCAAAATGGGCGTATTAATAAGTCGGCCCCTTTTCTTCTCTCTCGCACGAACCCGACACTCTCTATCGTCGTCCCTGCCGTTTGCTCCTTCTCCTTCTCTCGCCAGTTGTGTTCTCCCCGTCTCCTCTGGCAAGCTCTATTCTCTCCATCTCCTCTCGGCAGCTCTATTCTCCCTGTCACCTTTGTTATCTGATAACACCCACAGAGAGACGACTCGCACCACCACCGCACAAATTCGGAACGATTTCATCTGGGTTTTAGAACCTTGATTGGGAATCGATAATAAGATTTGAAATTTTGAAAAGATTTCATCTTGGTTTTACGATTCAGAAAGATATCTTCTGGTTTTAAGATCTCATATGGGTTTTTAATTTCTTTAGTTTCTTTAATTTCTGGGTTTTAAGATTCCATCTGCTTGATGGTATTTTCAAGCCTCTTTGGGCCAAGAACAGGTAAGGAAATGAGTGAGGGTGTTTGTGGTGGTGTTGCGACAGAGGGATCTGGGATTCTGGGGAAGAGATAGATTTCAATTTTTTTTTTTTTTTTTTTTTTTTTTAGTAATCTGATTTAAACAGGGTGAAGTGAAATATCAAAGTTAAAAATGCCAAACAAAATTTTGCTCTTTTTTTAATTTGATCCGAATTTATTAACTGTACAAAAATTTCCTTTTTTCCGTTAATCATCAATTTTAAAAGTAATAATCCTTTGAATTATTCTTATCCAGTTCAGTACCAAATACAGTATAAATAATACAATCATCAGTCCGATACTGCACCAAACGTCCGACTATTTAGTCAGTACTATCCAATGACTATTTATCATATCCGACAGAAATAGTCAGTACAGTCCGAACTGACAATTGGGATATACTAGTAATTTTACCGTGTCGGATGAAAATTTGAAAGAGTAAAATTCTCTTCCTTTCTGATCTCTTTTCTTTTCTCTCCTGTCCTATTTAAACAGTTACGATTAAACTACGTCAATATCTTTATTTAATTTTTTATATAGAGAAAAAAGACAAAAAAGAAAAATATAAAAGAAATGAAGAGAAGATGATGGTAATATGAGGAGAGAAAATCTTAGAAACAGTCAAATAGGTGCAAAACAGTCATTTCACCAGTTTTAGTAGAGGTTTAAAGGTCCATGTGGATGGAGTGATTAAAACATAAGGATTTGAATTTTTACTATATTATTGAGTTAATTAAGAAAACCTATAAAACTAGTAGTGAGCTCATTGAAATGTTTCAATTCTTATTCTCTATAAATACAGCACGTCCTGTTTTAGTACACGCATGAAACCAAAGAATCGAAATGGAGCATGCCATATTATATGAAATCATAAAAATATTGGGTCGAGGTTTGAAATTTCCTCATTCCAAATGGACCCCAATATATGACTTCTTTTGTCCCCATAGATCCACTCTAGATCTTTGTGTCCATAATAGCTAGACCCGAGAGTCTGAACCCTTCAAGAGAGATTCGAACCATTCAAAGAGTTCTTTTCCATGAGATGGGCTAGTGACATGGATTAATAAGGATTGCGTGATATTAAATGAGCGATTTGAAGTTTTGAATTCGGCTGCTTTGGGCACAAAGATCCAAAGAGGATCTCAGGTCTCATAATTGAGGGTTTTAGCCTTAGGTTATGGAAAAGATATAGTGTAACAACCCGTCCCTAATTTTACAACTTTATTAATTTTAAAAGTGTGAAATTTCAAAAATCCCCTTTGAGGAGAGACTGATGACTTTCGTTGACCATCTTTTCATGATGTGTAGGAGCAACTATTTTACCGTATTCTCGAAGTACTCGACGGTAGGAACGTGTAGGTGCAAGCGGAACCGAAATCAGAGTTACGATGAAAATTTTACGGAACTACAGATCCGAAAAATACTTTTGTAAAGATTATATTTTATATATTTATTTAAAATTTTATATTATTACTTTAGAATTGGGAACGTCGTGGGGGTTTTAGCTAAGCTATTGGCATGCTACTAACTATGAAATGACCATCTTATCCTCACATATGAGACTCACGTGCATGCTACTAATGGAGGAATAACGGAAGTTTTAATTTTGAGTATAAATCCTAACAAACTTAGACCACAGGGGTTTAAAAGCTGGTGACTTTGTTTTTATGCAGACAAAACTTAACAAAAAAAAAACTTTATTAAGACTTGAGGGCTAAAAGTTAACGAGTGGGAGCTGATGTAAAAACATTGTTCAACTTTCAGTTTTATCACTTCCTGAAACCAAATAGTGTAGATGCACTGTGAAAGCATGCTGATTTATTTGGTAATTATTGAAAGGTTCAGGATAACCCACCAACGTGAAACAAGTTTGGATGATTTGTTAATTATTTGAGGGGCTAAAGGTAACCGACCAACGTGGAAAATGAAGCAAAGGTGTTGATCAAGTTGGAGTAGCTAGCTATCATTTTGTATTTTTCTGGGTTAGTGGGATGTCTAGGATTTGGACAAAAGTTGCGCTTTATGTCTTGTGATCAATCTCTCTTTTTCCTTGCTTTGTTTATGGCCTTTTCCTGGGGCTATACTGCTTTTTAGCCTCCTTTGTTGTACATCCCATGGTAATTCAACTAAAATTGTAAAGAGAGAGGATTGATAAAAAGAAAAAAAGAAAGAAACCAAACCTTTAACCACGACATATAACAAATATATTAACTCATGCACAAAAAGTGAATAAATTCAGTAAAAACTGAAGGCAAAGAGTAAATTCAAACAATTGAGAAACATACATGAAGCAACACATGGAGAAAAAGTAAAAAAAATTGAGTAAAAAAACGAAAGGAAAAAATAAATGCAAACAATTGAATAATATATATATATATATATATATACAATAGCTAGAAGCATGCAGAGAGAAGCGGTAAAAATCCAAAACTTATTTGATTATCTTGAAAACCCACCAGATCCTTCTCACAATCCAAAATCCAAATAACCACTTAAAATTTATAAAATTACAATGAAATCAATACCAGAATGCACCAAACAACAGTATAAAAAAAATGCAGTAAAAGCAAGGATGAATTCAACAGCCCAAATAAGCAAAAAGATTCATACCTCAATTGAATTTTGAACTTGATTCTCACTTAAAAATCTTAATCTACAAAACCAAATTAGTATTATTAATAATAAAGTAACACGATAATGTAGCAAACAACAATGAAAAATAAAATCTAGTAAAGGTAAAGATCAATTCAACAATCTAAATAAGTGGAAGCATTCATACCTGAAATGAATTTGTAGGTTGAATTTTTCGCTTAAAAATTTTGATCTGCAAAACCAAATCAATTTTATTAACACCGATAATTTAAGATTTGATATGAAAAACAAATCTATAGTACAGGCCTTTCACTGTTAATGAACAGTGCTTTTTGTGTTGGGTATTAGTATATGTATAATGTTGCTTCACTAGTACTCTTTTAACGGTTACATAGTTTTGACAGTATTCAAGCTTACATCAAAGTAATCTTAGCCTTTCATCTTACATCTTATAAGATGAAGACACTTGGCAAAATGGTAGTATTATCATTATCTTTTTTTCTCAACCATCGTTTTGAAACTAGAAATTGGAGTAGATATAATTTTCTCGGATCAAACTCTGTTTACTACCCTCAAGTTTCGTGGTTTTCAACATTTAGTACATGAAGTTTTTTTCGTCCCAGATTCATACCTAAAGTGTTAATTTTGGGACAGTCTCATACATCCGTTAGTCAAACTGTTAAGTCTGCCGTTAAGTGATGATGTGGCGCCCATGTGGACAATGACTGGGCACCACGTGTCATTAAAAATATTAAAATATTAAAAAAAAAAAAAATTCTTCTCCTTACTCGCCGACCCGGCTTTTTTTTTTTTTTTTTCTTCTTCTTCCTCTTCTTCCTTCCTCTTCTTCTTCTTCTTCTTCTTCTTCTTCTTCTTCTTCTGGGTTGGGGCCGACCCGTTTTTTTTTTCTTTCTTCCTCTTCCTTCCTCTTCCTTCCTCTTCTTCTTCTTCTGGGTTGGGGCCGACCCTTTTTTTTTTCTTCTTCTTCCTTCCTCTTCTTCTTTCTTTCTTCTTCTTCTTCTTCTTCTTCTTCTTCTGGGTTGGGGCCGACCCGTTTTTTTTTCTTTTTTTTTTTCTTCTTCCTCTTCTTCCTCTTCTTCCTCTTCTTCCTTCCTCTTCTTCTTTCTTCTTCTTCTTCTTCTTCTTCTTCTTCCTTCCTCTTCTTCCTTTCTCGCTGACCTTTCTTTTTCTTCTTCTTCTTCTTCTTCTTCTTCTTCTTCCACCTCTTCTTTATTTCTTCTTCCTCCTCTTCTTCTTTCTTTCTTCTTCTTCTAGGTTGGGGCCGACCCTTTTTTTTTTTTTTTTTTTTTTTTTTTTTCTTCTTCCTCTTCCTCTTCTTCCTTCCTCTTCTTCTTTCTTCCTCTTCTTCTTCTTCTTCTTCTGGGTTGGGGCCGACCCCTTTTTTTTTTTTTCTTCCTCTTCTTCTTCTTCCTTCCTCTTCTTCTTTCTTCTTCTTCTTCTTCTTCTTCTTCTGGGTTGGGGGCGGGGAGGAGAAGGGATTTTAATTTTTTTTTTATAAATATTTTTTTTTATTATTTTAATTTTTTTATTATTTTAATATTTTTCTAACACGTGGCGCCCAATCATTGTCCACATAGATGCCACGTCATCAGACTTAACAGTTTGACTAACGGATGTATGAAATTGTCCCAAAATTAACACTTTAGGTATGACTTTGGGACGAAAAAAACTTGATGTACTAAATGTTGAAAACCATGAAACATGAGGGTTGTAAACTGTCTTTTGCCCTAATTTTCTCAGTTGCTCAAACATAAACACAATGCAATACACAGTAGCGTGTGGGCCCAGGGAGTGGGAGAGAGAACATTTGTTGGAAATCAAATCCTGTACACTAAGTAGAGTGATTACGTTTTAGTTTATTATGCCACTAGAGAATGATTGGGATTCAATCAAAGAAATTTCATAGTGAACTAAATTTAATAATATAATTTGTGAGGATCGATGGGTAAAATTGTAGCCGTTTAATCAAAATTCAACTGCCTATGTGATTTGATCAGTAAGCTCAGGATGCGGAGCTCAAAAGAGGATCCAAATCCCAATATGAATACCATTCAGAACTTGTGAAAAAGTTAGTTATAATTTTGTTTAATTAATTGGAGAATCAAAATTTAATTTTGAGATTTCTTATATGTTTACTAAAGTGGAATGGGAGTGAAAAAAAGGGAATTGGATTCTTTCTAAATTGATTCTATAGTTTAATCGTTTAATGATTTTGTAGGAATGAAAGAAATAGGCGGAGTCCACTCAAAATCAATAATTATTCCACTCAAAATCAATAATTATACTCATGAAAATCAAAATTCCAATACATAGGGGGCATGAGATTTTTTTTTTTTTTGAAAAAAACGATATTATCTACGCTAAGGGGGAGAGGAATGTGCTTAGCCTCATAATAAGTTAGCAATAATGTGATTCAAATTCTCCTTTGACGAAACTCAAACTCAAAACCTCTTACTTACAAATAAAGAAAAATACTACTAGATCGTAATAGGACATAAGATTTTGACTCCAATAGAAAGTTGCGAGATGTAAAAAATAAAAAAGTATTCAAATTGCGTGAGATTATTAGATTACCCTAAAACTTTTATTTTTAGCCTATGTCCTCTTAGGAGGACCATAAAAATGAAGAGTCCTTCATTACTTGCTTCCATTTGGATGCTGGCGGCTAATTTCATAGCATCTGATAAATAAACTGAAATTCTAGAAACCAATCTATTATTATAATTATAATAATATCTCAACATCCCTTGTACTTTTAGTGTAAATTTTGGAAACCAATTTAAATTCATCCATTAATTCTTGTCAGCTCCTAGTATAGATTATATTATCAATATAAATGAACATTATGATATGTCATCATCGCCTTTACTTTTAGTGTAAAATGATGCTTCATTGTACTCTTCTAATGGTTAAATAGTTTTGGCAGTATTCAAACTTACATCAAAACAATTTTAGTCTTCCATCTCACACCTTATGAGATGAAGACACTTGACAAAAAAGTAGCATTATTATTATTTGTTTTTTTTTTCTCAACCCTCATTTTAAAACTAATCTAATTTTCTCAACTGGAAAAAAAAAATGAAGATAAAAGAAAGCGTCAGAAATTGGAGACATAAAAAAAAAATCCCTGATTGGTGGAAGACATAAACAAATGT
Source organism: Cotoneaster glaucophyllus (assembly GCA_036320875.1). NCBI lineage: Eukaryota > Viridiplantae > Streptophyta > Magnoliopsida > Rosales > Rosaceae > Cotoneaster > Cotoneaster glaucophyllus. The sequence goes on along the minus strand of CM070070.1, from coordinate 2,096,795 downwards.
CTTTTTTTTTCTTCTCAACTGAAAGAAAGCGTCGGAAATTGGAGTAGATCAAATTTTATCAACGACCAACAATACAATATGTAATTATTTGTTATTAATTACAAAATAAATGTGAGGATCGGTGAACAAATTACTAGTGAAGATACCAATAATAATTGAAATGATTGCTTCTATTTGGAAGTGCTGGGTGTAGAACCGGCCAGCGCTGGGTGTACAAATGCGCAAGTTGCGGGAATAGAGTAGCGTGTGGGCCCCGTGTACTTTACTAAAGTAGAATGATTGATCTTTCGCTAGCTCTTAAAAAATTGATTGCCATTTTCTCACTTACAAAGACCAGCAGGAGGAGCCATCTTTCGCTACGCAAAACCATCTTCTCACTTACAAGTTTCTACTTCACTTCACTTGTGTTTTTTCTTGTCCTGAATCTAAGAAATGGCGGAAGGAGTTCTCTTCAACGTTGCAGGAGGGATCATTGAGAGGCTAGGCTCCCGTGCTTTCCAAGAGATTGGATTGATTTGGGGTGTCCAAGATGAGTTCCAGAAGCTCAACGATACAGTTACTAGATTTCAAGCTATTCTTCTTGATGCTGAGCAAAAGCAAGCCAACAATGAAGTCAAATTGTGGCTCCAACACGTAGAAGACGCAGTATATGAAGCCGATGACGTGTTGGAGGAGTTTAATACTAAAAATCAACAGAGAAAAATGGTGCCTGAAAGCACAAAGTTGTCAAAAAAGGTACGCCTCTTATTTCTCTAGCTCAAATCAACTTGCTTTTGGGCTAAAAGATGGGTCGTAAGATAAAAAACATTAACAAAAAGTTTGTTGAGGTTGCATCTCATAGAACCTTTTCATGGTCACGTTAGCCTATAGATATATCCACCTATTAGGAATACAATAGGTCTCTCAATAATTCAATTAACTGCAATAAGTTCTCTACATTATTATTTTGAATGTTTCATATAATTTAACATTACAAAACTCTATTAACTTAATTAATGCAGTTCTTTCGCATTAATGATTATGTCTATTCAAATTCTTACAGGTGCATATTTTTTTTTCTAGCTCAAATCAACTTGTTTTTGGGCTAAAGATGGGTCATAAGATAAAAGATATTAACAAGAGGCTGAGTGAGGTTGCAAATCATAAAACCTTTCACTTAGAAGTAAATTGTGAAGATACACGATTTGTAAAGAGAGAGAGGGTCACTCACTCATTTATTCATAAGGAAAATATTATAGGGAGAGATGAAGATAAAAGGGCAATAATCCAACTTTTGTTGGATCCCATCTCAACTGAGAATGTATCAACCATTTCCATAGTTGGATTTGGAGGACTGGGGAAAACTGCACTTGCCCAACTCATATTCAACGATGATGTGATTCAAAATCATTTTGAGTTGAAAATATGGACATGTGTCTCTGACGTATTTGAGTTGGATATACTTGTTAAGAAAATCCTTCAATCCGAGCATAATGGGATAGAGCAAATGCAATATGATCTTAGAAAAAAAGTAGATGGGAAGAAATACCTACTTGTGTTGGATGACATGTGGAATGATGACCGAAAGAAGTGGCTTAACTTGAAGAACTTGTTAATGGGTGGTGGAGAAGGTAGTAGAATACTAATAACCACTCGTAATAAAACCATTGCAACGATATCAGACACAGCTAAACCATACACCTTAAAGGGGTTGAATGAAGAGCAAAGTTGGTCTTTATTTAAGAAAATGGCTTATAAAGATGGAAAGGAGCCAGAGAATTCAACAATTAAGGACGTTGGGAAAGAGGTTGCAAGAAAATGTCAGGGAGTTCCACTCGCTATAAGGACGATAGGTGGGATGTTGTTTGCCAAAGATGACGAAACAGATTGGTTGAATTTCAAAGAAAAGAAACTTTCAAAAATAAATAAAAAAGAAGATGATATTTTACCAACACTTAAATTGAGTTATGATGTGCTCCCATCACATTTGAAGCATTGTTTTGCTTATTGTAGCTTGTTCCCACCTGATTATGAGATCTGTGTACAGAGATTGATTGGACTTTGGGTGGCGCAAGGGTTCATTAAGTCATTCGATGAAAACAAGGGTTTGGAGGATGTTGCGTATGAATATTTCAGGGAATTGTTGTGCAGATCATTTTTTCAAGAAGAAGAAACAGATGAGTTTGGTATAATAGTAAGTTGTAAAATGCATGATCTCATAAATGAACTTGCAATCTTAGTGTCAGGGGTTGGAAGCGTCGTAGTTGAACCAAATCAAAAGAATTTTCATGAAAAGCTTCGTCATGTATCTTTCAATTTTGATATTGATTTGTCGAAATGGGAAGTGCCAACTTCCTTGCTAAAAGCAAACAAGATACGAACTTTTCTTTTTCTTCGGAATAAACGTTTTCGTGGTTACCAAAGTTCCTCACGTAATGCATTTTGTACTACAATTGTTTCAAATTTTAAGTCATTACGGATGTTGAGTCTCAATGCACTAGAAATTGCAACATTGCCCAATTGTCTCAAAAAAATGAAACATTTGAGATATCTTGATCTTAGTTGGAATCCCATGGAGAGACTTCCAGATTGGATAGTTGGACTTTCAAATTTGGAAACACTAGATCTCTCACACTGTTGGATGCTTGTGGAATTGCCTAGAGACATTAAAAAAATGATCAACTTAAGGCATCTCATCTTGCATCGCTGTGTTTCGTTGACTGGAATGCCACGTGGAATTGGTGAATTGAATGGTGTTCGTACATTGAAAAGATTTGTTGTGACCAAAAGCAATTGTTTGGGGAGGGGCGGTAGTGCTGGTCTTGGTGAGCTGGGGAGCCTTAAGGAATTAAGGGGAGACATAGAAATTATAAATTTGAGGCAGGAGAAAGATGTGGTGTCAGAATCAAATGTTGGTACACCTCTCAAGGACAAACACCATCTCCATTCTCTGACTTTAAAGTGGAACTCTAGAGAAGATGAGAACGCAGTTGATGAGGAGGATATTATAAAGACAATGGAAGTATTGCAACCCCATTCAAATCTAAAGGATTTGTCCGTGTGGTATTATGGTGGTGTGAGGTTTGCGAGTTGGTTTTCTTCTCTCATAAATATTGTTAATCTCGAATTGAGTGAATGTGAGAGATGCCAACATCTTCCACCCTTGCATGATTTGCCTTCCCTTAAGTTTCTTAAACTTGAAGGGTTGAAGAAGTTGGAGTACATATCAGAGCAAGAGAGCAGTAATAGTATGAGTGATGAGATGATGAGGATCTCATTCTTTCCCTCCCTGGAGTACCTCCATATAGAAGATTGCCCTGTTCTGAAGGGATGGTGGAGGGCACACACTCATAACATTGCTTCTTCTTCTTCATCAACGGAAAATTTGTCGTTGCCTTCTTTTCCCCATCTTTCTCAATTGTGGATCTTGGATTGTCCTAATCTAACTTCCATGCCTCTGTATCCAAATGTGAAGAGAATATATCTCTACAGCAAGAGCTGGAAGGTTGTTGATTCCTTGTTAGTTAGAGGAGCATAAGATAGTACACATGATGTTGGAGTACGTATCAGAGAAACAGAGCAGTAATAGCATGAGCGATGAGATTATGAGGATCTCATTCTTTCCCTCCCTGGAGTACCTCCACATCGAATATTGCCCTGTTCTGAAGGGATGGTGGAGGGCGCACACTCATAACAGTGCTTCTTCTTCTTCATCAACGCAAAATCTGTTGTTGCCTTCTTTAAAAATATTACAAATTTATAGGTGCCCCATGTTAAGCGAAAGATGCAAGAAAGAAATAGGTGAGGATTGGCCTAAGATTGCTCACATCCCACACATTGAAAATGATTAAGGTGCGTTTTCCAAAATTGTTTCAATTCATGCTAGCCTAATTCAATATAAACTATGAAATATTCAAATGCGCATTTTATTTTTTCTTTTCAGATGACATACCATGTGGATCAAAGATTTCGTCGTCCACACTCTTAACTTCAATTATTGTTTTTAATCTCACTTTAATTTCCTTCTTTTCAATTATAGTCTTGTATGCAGCGAATGGGCCGTCAACCTTTTGGATTCAATATGTGATGCCCATGTTGACTGCTTAGAGTGTTGTATACGATTTTGCTTTTGATCGTTGGGGTTTAGGTATTATGTCCCTCTGTTGTATGTCTTTTTTTCAAGTAATATATTATGGGCGTGAGGGCCTAGCCCCCCAGCTTCGACTGGGTTCCAGCCCTCTTTATATATTTCTTTTTAATGTATGTTGATGTATTGGAAGAGAAACAACCTTTGTCACATTATACCATATAAGTCGCATACTTATACACAAACAATGGTAAAAAGAATTACGTCTATTAATTGTCAATGCACTGGAGTAACAGAATATTCTAAGACCGAAGGGTAATTGCACCATTTTTTTGTTATTGTCCTGCAATGCAAACAGTCAAAAGCTTCACATAAGCAACTCTGGATGGGTAAAATTCAAATCCAATATTGAACCAACCCATAAACTTAAGACATCAAAACCGAAACAGATTACTAAATGTCAAAAAGGAGTATTTCAAGGATATGGCAATAAAGACCACACCTGAAACGCTTTAGTAAGATTGTAGACCCCTCTTTGATCAGCCCTGTATAGGTCTCCGCTGATAGTAGAGAGTGCAGTAGCGCAATACATAATCTTGTTAAAGCCCTCTACTGCAGCGTACAGGGTAGCAGGATCACCCACATCCCCAGTAAACGGCAAGAGAGAAAATGATAACACCCACCACTTAAAGGAGTAAAAGCAGAGTTAGCACAGAGAAAACAACAAAAAACATCTTGCAAACCCTTGATTTATTGGTAAAGCACATCAGAACCAAACAGTCAAGAAAATAATTTAAAACCAATTCTATATTTCTAATCAGAAAATGGCAAAAAAAATTTATTCGTCTTCAATTTGTGGCACTTCATTCTCAATAAAGAGCATTTCACAAAATTTCAGATCTGCTACACCGTCAAAGGACAGACCAAATAGGAAAACGACATCATTCATTATCCAGATTGAAACAACAATCCCACTAAAATTGACGGTGTAGCTTCTTCAGTCCTTTGACGGTGTAGTAGATCTGGAATTTCATTCCACTAAAGTTTTGTGGAATGAGGTTCTGCATCAATTGGTGCCGCTTCTCCTCCCCCATCGCTGCTGCTGTGTGTTGTGGTCAGAACCCTCAAAATACTGACATCAAATAGTTCATTTGATTAGATCATAGAAAATATCACCATAGCATCCTGCAAATTTCGAGAAGTGTCTGTCGAAACAAATCTGAAACGGAATGAAAACCCTGTGAACACTCACCAATCATAGCAAACAAAACCAATCCAACATGGCGAAATCCGGTCAACAAAACAAAAAATACTCCGAAACCCATCAGCCAACATACAGCGAGTAGAAGCAACAATATTTTTATTTTTATTTGTTTTTAATAAAAAAAATCCAAATCCCCAATGATCCAAACAGTTAAAATTAGGGTTTGATAATTAATGCACCTATTGATATTAGAATTTGATCCCCGGAAATTACTGGATACTGTTGATGATGCCATTGTGTACAAGCCAATGGATTTCAACCTTATTCGGCAAGAACACATACAAGCTTGGAAACGTCATACAATCCAAACCCACTTCCAATATTAGCCACAAGGCCCACAATGAAATGAGGCCGTATCGGCCCACCCAGAACCGTCTCGATAACCTCCTTCACCGCAACCGTCTCGATAACCTCCTTCAAAGCAGAACCAAATCTTCGGTCCGTTCGGTTCGGTTTTGATTTTCTTTCTGTTTTTTTTTTTTTTTTTTTTTCCGGTTTGGTTTTGTTCGGTTCTGTTTTGGTTTGATAGACTAATAATTAGAAAATGGGAAAAATGGGAAAGTGGGAAGGTAATTGTACATATACAAGATCATATAAACCAATCATATTCTCAACAACTTCAATTGCAAAGAAAAATGATCACAGGCTCCATTTAAAAAGCAAACAAATAGAGAAATTCTTCCAAAATTTTTCTCTATAACCAATGAAATATCCACTCTAATTGAATCAAGTATGCTCTTTGAAAAAGTCATATGCTTAGTTTCAAACTTGGCAACAAAGTTTCATAAAAGAAACATCATTGGCATACATTCATAAACTGTAAAGGGATTCACTTAGTTCGGTTTTTGAACCTCCAAAATCGAAACCAAACTAATAAGGTTTGGTTCAATTTTTCTCGATTTTCAGTTTTTCGGTTTGATGTTAAGTTTTTTTTTTTTTTTTTTTTTTTTTTTTTTTTTCGATTTTCAATTTTTTGAACCCCTGGAAAGATTTATTCATTTTTTAAGGAATGACATAATTGATTCCATCCCCTTCTTTAGACTAAAGAAATGGTGATAAATAATACGACGTCAAAAGACTCAAAAGTATCATAAGGAGCCAAACAGGAGATTGAAAACACAAAGCAGCACAACCAACCTAATTCTTATACGACATGACGTTTGTAGTTTCTAAACAATTATACGAGAAAAGTGAATTCCGTTATTGTCATTGTTATAGACATTTAATTGAACTGATCAAAAGAGGATTAACGAACAAAAAATATTTCATATTACAGCAAATACTAAACATTTTATAGTAATTGTTACTCATCTATGTTTTAACTTGCTGTTGTATGCAGTATATACAGAAATCATGACTTCCACTGACACGAGGGAAGATGCAAGAGTATTTTGTTAACCTCAGTTGGCAGAGACCAAAAATTATAGTTGAACTATTTTACGACTTTGCTTTGAGAAATTATCTGCTTGTTATGCGAATCAATTCTCGATTTCTTTTGCAAATGTGTTATTTTGACAAATTAAGCAAATATTTGAAATTCATAATTTTAAGTCAAAATTTTAACGGTTTGACTGATGAAAATGGCGTTCAGTCAGTGACATGGATTGAAAAAGCAAAAAAAAATTTGCATGCTAAACTTACTTCCAGTTTGTGGGCCCTTTATTTAAATTTGTTTTCTTTTAGCTTTTGTCATTTTCATTAAAATTCATGTTTTTTTATTAAATAAAGTTATTATGTGACTTTTTATTAAATTAAAGTATGCTCAAGCCATGTGACATTGTACCACTAACATATATTTAATATTGACGATTGACGACGAACCTATGATCATGATTTAGGTTAGATTTTTCCTTACCAAGCAATTAAGATGCATTTACTTATACACTAAGTTTTGCTAACAATATGTTGGAAAACTGAATACTTACACCGCATCTAAATCCCTCTTACATGCTTTTGTAATGATCTAGTCTCTCCAATCTCACATTTTGCAATCCATCTCGTACTAATTGGCGTCAATCTCTAGAGACTTATAAATCTCTCACTTAAACATAATAATATGTAAGGGAATGTTGGTATTACTTCTTTCTTTATTTTTTCTTTTATCAAATTTATTGTTTTGAAACTAATGCGTATTAATTAATTTAGCTACATTTATTATTTGTTTAAACAAAAAATTAGATGCAATAAAGATTCCAAATAGGCCCTAAGTAACCACCACTGAGTGGTGCAAAAATCAATGCCCATTTTTTTTTAGTGAGTTATGATAAACTCAATTGGACACGCCACAGTAAGAACGTCTGTCAGTTGATCCTTAGATTTTACAAAAGTCAAATAAATTAAAATACCGATAAACTTCAACATGTTTACGCCGATCATGTTGAACTGGAGTGTGAGTGGGAGTGTAGAAAGCCTTGTGAAGTTTAACCCAAGTTTGCATCAGTGCCAAGGCGGAACTTGACATTTCACCATGGCTACAAAAACTCCTACAGAAACCCAACTGGTGCAAGAAATTGAATAGAAACTTCTTTATTTGCCGCTCATTTCGGAAGGCCAGTTCGAAAAACCTCCTATTTTAGATTGCAAATTTTGTGATGACAAAAGATAAAAGTGGAACATTATGAGTTTCTGCACTCTTTCTCTATTACCAGAAATAGAACTTGATACAGTCACAGCCACAAAAACTTCATCGGAACCCTACCGGGTGCAAGCGACGGACTAGGAACTTTAATTGGGTGCTCATTTCTGAATGTCAGTTGGAAAACATTCTATTTTCTATTCAATCTCTTTGCCCACTGCATTACAACATATCAGAGTGTTTTCTTCAGTGCGTGGATAGAAAATGTTTCGGTGCTCTCAGTGATTTTCTATCAATACTAGATTCTATATTTGGTCATCTCTTAAATCTATACTTTACTGGACCTGTTAAGTCATTCGACACCTCACAGCTTCCAAAGAAATTCACCATCATGTGAACATGCTTGGGTGATTAACCAATGAACATAAAGACAGCCCCGATTAAAAACATTTCTCAAGAGAAACTCATGTTCAAAACAATTTAAAACTCCAAGCATTAACCAAACACAATGACTAGGACGATGAACGAGAGAAACTTGTAACAAAGAACAATTGCCCAAAATAGAACACACTTTATATTCCTCATCAAAAAATTTAACTTCAGATACAATCTCAACACTTCAAAAAGCTACTGTTCTTCATTTTCAATACCCAAGCTTTACTCTTGTCTGTATGCATGTATACAAAAGAGTAATTCTTAATCCAGCATGAAAGTCACCTTTGGGCAGAATAGCACTTGTTCCCTCGTAAGGGCAAGGCTAAAGAGCGAGGTATGGGTTTAGTGCATTGTGGGAGTGTGGGTTTGTTACTTTAACCAAGCAAAACAGCTACTAATCTAATCACTTTTCCTATTCTATTCCAGTCTCATTCGCAAATTCTGCCGCTAATAGAATTCAGTTCTATTGACGAAGAAAGATTTAGCACTACACATGTGGTACCCGTCATCAAACGGAACAAACTCAAATCAAAAACATAAATCTCTATCAATGTATAATCATTACTGTGTTTCAACACTGCATTCTTCAACCAAATTATGAACAAAAGAGCCAGGCCAATGAACAGAAAAAAAATTGGACAAAAAAAAATGAACAGAAAAATAAACTTAAAATTACAACATAAACCACTCAAAGCAGAGTAAATATTCAGACATCGACTTAAGACGAAAGCTATGAAAGTTCCGAATCCTCAAATGCATTTTCCAATTGCAGTACAAACACTTCAGCATAAACACCATAGATAAAGTAAAACAACAGAAAATGCACTTTCCCCAAATAACTCAATTTACCTCTCACTCTCATGCCGCTTTGGCCTCCGCCTTGGCATTCCCTCTCTCAACCTTTTTCGCCTCCGCCTTCTCTGGTTTCGCCGGCTCCCCTGAGCAACACCCACCTTCATGATGGTGATGATGGTGATGATGGTGGTGATGCCCGTGCCCATGACCATGACCATGTCCATGTCCATGACTATGTCCATGCACCTTCTTCCCCTTGAGCTCCTTCGTCATATCAAAAGCATCTTCCCCATCGGCATAGTACTTTGCCTCCACATCATGAATCTTGTACCCCAAAGTCTCAGTGTACAAATTGAACGCCGCCCGATTGCTTTTCCTCACATAAAGGACACGTACTCTGCCGCAAACACCTGTTCCATGGCGTTCTGGGCGGCGCCCATGAGCTTGGTGGCGAGGCCCATTTTTCGGTGGGTGCGGAGGACGGCGAGGGAGGTGATGTGGCCGTGGCACTCGTTGCTCTCCTCCTCCATCTTGGCCAGGACGTAGCCGACGATGCAGCCGTTGTAGTCTTCGGCGACGTAGAGGAGCTACGGCCATGAGAGGATGTGGTAGAGGTAGTACTTCACCTGGCAATTCTCAGGGAGGCAGAAAAGGTTGCAGGCTTGCATCGCCAGGAGGTCGGCCTTGCGTATGCACACCATTTGGAGCCTCTGGAGTTTCTAGGCTTAGGGTTTTGGTGTGGGAATTTTGATTTTGGGGAAGAAGAGAAATGAGTTAGGTTGTTGTTGGATTTTTAATGGGATTGGGCTTGGGCTGAGTCATGGGCTTGATGAATTTAAACATGGGCTTAAAGTCCATACCTTTCAAATAAATTTATTAGGGAAAAACAAGAAGAGCGTTTCGTCCATTTTTCTTTTGAACTTTTTATTTTCCCATACTTTTATATCCATGCACCATAATTTTTCTCCGTAATTGATCCAACTTGTCATTAAAATTGTCTCGTTTAAAGAAAGGGAAGATAACAACAAATAATATTTCGTAACCGACGTGGATTTTCTGTACTGGAAATTGGATGTAATGCGCGAAGAGGGAAGTTTACCATTTATAATAGTCCAAGTGGGAAAATGGCCAGGATTAGGGAAACTGGCGAAATACTCAAACAGGAAATATGAATACCGACCCTCTAAGATCAAATTCTTCCATCTGACATTCATTTTCAACACATCATTTGCAATTTCCAATTTCTATTCGACGTTTCTTGTCAATCGGTTCAATTCTTGAACCGTCAGTAAAATCGACCTACTATTTTTCTCGGAGGACTTGATGGAAAATAGGTTTGTATTTGAAGATCAAGAATTAATATAATTACCGTAAAACTGTATCACGTCATATGTTAATGTCGAGACAGTAAAATAAAAGGGCGGAGACACATAAAACTAGGACATAAAGGGTAATTTTTGCATACAATTTTTACGATGACAAACCAACCATATAAAAACTACGGCTTTTTATGCTGAAATATGCTGGTGACAAAACAACCATAAAGAGAGGAGGCAGGGCTGGCCCTGAGAAATTGGGGCCTCTAGGCGAGCCTTCGAGTGGGGGCCTAGAGTACTTTGACATCCAACTCATTGTACATTTATATGTACAAGAAAATGTTTCGCTAAATACATGAAAAAGTTCATTTCTACATAAAAAATCATTAGAATTCATATCCAAAGAAGAAAAATATGCAAACATTACTTAAATATTACACGTCTCGTGTTTTTAGACTCAAATGTATTAATTAAGTTTACATAATCTAACTTTGCAACCAATTCTTTTTCAATTGACAAAATAGCTAACACATTTAATCTAACTTTTCAACCAATTCTTTTTCAATTGACAAAATAGCTAACACATTCAATCTTTCTTGTGACATAGTTGATCGAAGATACGATTTGATCAATTTTAATTTTGAGAAACTTCTTTCTGCAGGGGCAACTGTAACTGGTATGGTTAACAAAATACGATAAGCAACCCATGCATTCGGGAAACTCTAAATATATATGTATATATATATATATACACACACACACATATTTAAAAAGAAATATTTTGGGCCCCCCCACCCAAAACGCTGCACGGCAAGTTCAAAAAAAATATTTATAATTTCATATTTAGATATTTTACTCAATCTACAAAATTATATTCCAAATTTTATATATTTGGAAAGAAAAATACATTTGTGAAGAGTGTAGGATGAAATTTTTGAAATGTCAATAACACTTTCCTATATTAAAAAAAAAATATTTGGGGGCCCCCCGAAGTGGGGACCCTAGGCGGGCGCCTACTCCGGCTACCATCAGAGCCGGCCCTGAGAGGAGGGCTAATGTCTCAAAACCATTGACACTTCCATTTGGTGAACGATGGAGGGCAAAAAATTGGGGGTCGCACTTTTTCATCGTTGCTTTTATTGAAGTTTTCATCTTGAAGCAACTCTCATTCTGTAGAAAGGATAAGTAACTGACTAGTTGCATACAAGCTTTCTATCTACCAATGATATCATCTAAAGATGATTTGAAGTAACCCAAACCTTGTATTCGAAATTCTAACGAAGTAAAATATGGAAACGATTATAACAGACTTTCATCATGCTACAGTATGAAATCAGGCAAATTAAAATTATTAAAATAGCTTTTGAAGTTATATTTCATTCCTAACTTCCCAACATAATGCATATCCAGCAGCCGATCCAGCAAATACTAAGTGAGAGCCCGGGTTGAAACACAAAGTCTTTATGCCTGCAATGAAAAATTGCGACAAGATTTATGTTCTCTCCCCGTGAATATAATGTCCTGATCACTTCAAGGGAAATGATTACTCAAAATCCATAAATATGTTATTTAGAATATTGATATGTTGTAAGTGTCATTATAGGATCCATACGGCCGACCCATTTAGTGGTATAAGGCTTTGTTATTGTTGTATGTAGTTTCTTATTTTCCCCAATGCATGATGGAATTTTTTTGATTTGGAAGCCATTTGTCTGGTAGAACATGAACTTTTTGGGGAGAATTTTTGAGTTATCGATCTGATATTTTGATGGTTTTCTCTCAATTTTTTTAACCAGCCATCTATTACAACACTGAATTCAAGAAAATGCACCAACAAGATATATCTGTTCCTGTTTCTTCTGCACATGGTTGCAGCCATTGGGCTAGTCGGTTTCCTTCTATTCAGGGGAGTCCAAGGGCAGATAGAAGCATCAGACAACAAGGTTAAAAGAGCCGAGAAACGAGTGTTGAAGTTTTTTCTTCCACAAGTCGAAGCTGAATCTCTTTTAAGCAATGTTCTTGCATTTGCATGGCAAAAGGCAGTGACAGTGAGGCTATGGCCTAAGTTTTTTATTCATTTCATACTATGGACCACTTTTGTCATGTCTCTGTCTGCCGGAATTCTGCTAATTTGCTTCCAAAGGCCTCCCACCGATGGCGTTGCGGTCTGCTTTATTGCATTTGCGATAGGCAACGGCTTATACGCTTGTTGGATCACACAGCGGATAGGATTTTGTGGCAAGATATTGATCAAATAGCTGGAACCAGTATCAAAGTTCCCCGATTTGAATCAACGCACTTATTGGATGCTTGGGGTCGGATTTCTGCGGATTCTATCTGTGATTGGAGCCTTGAATTTCTACTTTCCTCCACTGATCATCATTTTATTGGTCTTGAGCTTAGCTTGGACAGCTGAAGTAATGAGGAACGTTGTGAATATGACCGTCAGTAGGGTAATTTCTCTGTATTATCTCAGAGGAATGCAATCTAATACTCAATTTTGCTTCCAGTGAGCCTTGAGTAAAAATCTTGGAAGTGCTTGTTTGGGCTCACTCTTTGTACCTGCAATTGAAGCACTGAGAATTGTTGCTCGGGCTTTAAATTTACTCGAGGGAGAAGATGAGTTCATGTTTTCTTGTGCACATTGCTGTCTCAAAGTCATGGAGTGCATCTTCCGACATGGCAACGGCTGGGCCTTCATACAGGTACGTTTAAAAGCCATTGTCAATTGACTTTGTGATTCCGTTTGCATACCAGCCAAGTGCTTCTTGCAGAAAGCACTTCAAGTGCTTTTCAGATTCGCTTGCATTTTTGCTAAAGATTGGTACCAAAAACGCTTCCAGCCATTTTAAAAATACTTCCAAACGAGTCCTTATTTTGCACAGCAAAGCATACTAGTTTTGCCAGCTGATCAATATTTCAATATCACAGTATGACCAATTGCTGCAGATAGCAGTGTATGGGAAAGGCTTTGTGAGGGCATCACAAGACACCTGGGAGCTCTTTGAACGGCAAGAAATGGAACCAATTGTTGATTCCAACATTACCAGCTCAATCTGCTTCCTAACCGGCGTCTGCAGCGGCTCTATCTGTGTCATAGTTGTGGCAGCTTCGACCGCTAGAGTGCACCAAAGTTTCACAGCTACCATTTCCCTCCTTACATTCTTCATTGGATACCTTATGGTTGGTATCTTTTCATACTCTATTATTCATTTAAGCATATGAATCAACTTGTTAATTCTTTAATCTTTGTTGCTTATTAGTGATTTAAATACCTAATTAACACCTTAACCTAACCAATTTCTTTTAATTTTATGCTTTTTCCAGACGAGGATAGCCATGGCACTACCACATGCTTGTGTAGGTAGTTACTTTGTTTGCTATGCAGAGAATCCAGACAACAGATTGTTTGACAACACAATCAAGGATCGCCCCGCTTTGATGAAATCTGGTCGAGATGTAGGCGTTCCCACACCTCGAGTCCCCCGCCGGTTTGCAAGGTCAAGCATAGTCACACTGCCATTAACTCCTCGAGTCCCCTCACTCCTTGTAGAAGTGCAAACTCCGGTCACCCCAAAACCATGATTGGAGCCCCGTTTTCTCCAATGGTAAGATATTATAAGGGCATCGGATATAGTTCGGACGAGGTTTTACATGTGTATAACCTTCCTCTCGAAACATGTTTGCAAGGTCTATCACATACAAATGAGGCCTCCCGTACATATGAATAGAGGAACACTACGTATAACTGGCTCATACATTTTCCGGATACTCTCCTTGGAGACTCGGACTTGACGAATCGGCCAAATGAGCTCAGGCTAAAATTTCCTACAACTACTATAACTCTGCAAGAGTGATATGGTGGTGGTGATGATCAAGGTTGAATGAAAGAGTTGAACCATTATTGGAAGGAACATGGGGAGCCAACGCGTTGAGACTCCATTGAACAAAGGGCTAAAAGTAAAATGTCTCTTGAGGCTGTCCTATTTGTATAATATGTACTTTTGGCATATACCATATGCTGAAAAGTCCCATTTTTTATTTTATTTTATTTTTTCAGTGGAATTCTTTTCGAAAATTCGAAACCAAACAAAAAAAATTTCGATCCAATACCGAAAAATTCTCAAATCGATAATAACGAAATTTTCGGGACTCCATACTGAACCGATCTCGAACCATAGGTACTAAAATCGGGATTACGTATTTAATGGTTTGGGAATCTCAAAACAAACCGATATATATATATATATATATATATATATATATATATATATATATATATATATATATGTTTTTGGTTGCTTGCATAAGTGTTCAATTTAAGTAGTTTGATAGTAGACTATATTAGAACTAGAAGTATGAAATTAAGTAGTTTGGAAACGCTAATCCAGATTCAGACAAACTCTAGATCTTTCGAACAAGAAGTTGTGGGTTCATGTGTCGGATGATGGAGACCGATCCATCGGGTCTCATAGGAGAGAGAGAAATCAATTTGAAGCAAAGAAGGAGTTGGGTTCGAGGGATGATGGAGATCGGTGAAGCCGTTTCTGGTTTGGTGATTAGAGAAAGGGACATAGCCGTTTCAATTTGACGCATGCTTCCAAACGATGGAGACAGGATTAGCAATACCCCTAGGCGGTCTCGCGAAGACCACTTAGACCATCTCCAACCTGGCCTATAACCTATTTTTTACCTTTCTATTTTGCTCCAAATCCAACCCAACCCAAACTTAAAATTGAACCTAAAACCTATAATCTAAAACAAAACCATATTTAGCTTAAGGTTTAACCTAGGATTAGTGGGGATGGCTCACCTTATATGTATATTTGATTTAGTTTTATATTTATAAATTCATTGAATCCAACAGTTAAGATCTAATTTGGTGATTAGAGAAAGGGGCAGAGCCGTTTCAATTTGACGCATGCTTCCAAACGATGGAGACATGATTAGCAATCCCCCTAGGCGGTCTCGCGAAGACCACTTAGACCATCTCCAACCTGGCCTATAACCTATTTTTTCCCTTTCTATTTTGCTCCAAATCCAACCCAACCCAAACTTAAAATTGAACCTAAAACCTATAATCTAAAACAAAACCATATTTAGCTTAAGGTTTAACCTAGGATTAGTGGGGATGGCCCACCTTATATGTATATTTGATTTAGTTTTATATTTATAAATTCATTGAATCCAACAGTTAAGATCTAATTTGATGAAATTCAACGATAAAAATAAAAATAAACGGTCCAAATTTAAATCTAACGGCTAAAGTGATTAGATTTTTTTCATGTGTTTCATATTTTTTCATAGTATTTAACGAGTTTCATGGTGTCGGTTACTGATTTTTTAGTATTTGTCGGAATCTAAATACTTTTAGGTTTAAAATGTTTATAAAATTAAATTAGGATAGTCTACATAATTTTTTTCTGTTAAAAAAGTTACTTTGAGAAAAAAAAAATTAGCCTAAATTCATTCTTTAATAATCTAGGGCTAAAATTTTAGGCCATAAGAGTTAGAGTAGAAAAACTGTTTCTGGGTTAAAACTTAAATTTTCTGGGCTAAAAATTTAGGTTTTAGACTAAGGGTTGGAGATGGTCTTGGTAAGGCATCCAATCCATACCAGTCCAACTTAATCCATTAAATTTAGTCCGTGCTCGCATCAAACACAGACTAGCAATGCTAGTCCAGTCCAATAAAGATTAACGAGGCAAACAAATGCGCCCTTAGCCCCTAGCCAATGGGGTTAAGAGCCTGAGGCAGAGGCTTTGGTTGATACTCACCTCCTTCTCTAAGGTTGTCTTCGAGAATTAATCCTGCTTTAGACTCTCTCCAACCCTGGGCTAAAAGCCAAAATACCCCATTTATTCCCCCCACCCAAACACCACCCAACCCAAGCTAAAACATTGGGCTAAATGCCAAATGCTAAACCTGAGCCAAATACCCCCCCCCCCCCCCAAGATTTAACCCACACATGCGTGGACTCGCCCAAAAAATACCCAGTCTCGACCCGCTCACTTGCCGACGCAACCCACGCCGCCCGCGTGCCTTCAGCGCCCCACAGCGGGGGGCCCACTGTCAAGGGCTGCTGTCGGCCACATCCCAGAGCCCAACTGCAGGAATTTTAGGACCGTTGGTTGATCCAACGGTCCAGATTCAATTTTTTTTTTTTTTAAAATGTTATTTTAAAATACATTGAATCCAACAGCTGAGATTGAATATAATTAAATCTAGCGGTAAAAAAAAGATCTAACGGCCCAAATTTAAATCCAACGACTAAAATAATTAAAAAAAATTATTTAACTCAATAATTCACCCAAAAACTCTATAAATACCTATGTATTTGTTCAAACATCCACACAAAACTCAATTTTATCCTAATCACAATACATAGCATGTAACATATTAAAGAATCAACAAAGCACAATATTATTATCTAGCCACATCGATCAACTAAAATAATCATACTAATAACAATCATATCCAGCGTCATTCCACAATCCCTTCAATTAATCAATTCATGAATCAAAGATGCACGATCTTAGCATTTAATTACGTTAATCAATCAATGCGATAACATATCATTTCATGAATTTAACCAAGGAACTCTATATAATTCCCTACTTGGATTATGAGTAATAAACATGATAATTCTAATTTGTATTCACAAGATCTATTGTGGGTAGTTCTCATACACTCGAATCTAGGGTTCTAGACTAATTTTATGGGAAATTCTTCCAATTTTTCTTTGTACCATTTCTTTCCATTTCCAAATTGTTCAACATGGCAAGAGAGCATATTATAGATCATAATTGGACCTGTGAGGAAGATGTTGCTTTATGCTTGGCATGGATTTCTATTAGCGAAGATAGTGCAGTTGGCACAAATCAAAATTAAAAGGTTTTGTGGATAAAATCATTGCAAAGTTTCAAGAAAACTGCTTTGTGGAAAGATTTAGTGATTTTTCAATATTTATCGGAATTTAAATATTTTTAGATTAAAATATTCATAAAATTAATTTACGATAGTCTACATAAATTTATTTATTTAAAAAAAATTAATTTAAGAAAAAAATTAGGTTAAGTTCATTCTTTAATAATCTCGGGCTAAAATTTTAGGCCAGAAGGGTTGAAGCAAAAAAACTGTTTTTGGGCTAAAAGCTAAATTTTCTGGGCTAAAAAATTTGGCTTTTAGCCCAAGGGTTGAAGATGGTCTTCGGTTGGCTGGTTACTATATATAGTAACTTTTTCAATTTGGTGGGCCCCTTTTGATTAATTTTGATATGTTAGGTGCCATCCATCCAAACCTTGCAAATTACATAAATAATTATGTAACTTCATTCTCTTCAAGCAGTTTCTTTGATTAGTAAACAAATTTTTTTTTTTTTTTTTGAACAAGGAATAAGATTACTTTCTTGTCACAAAATTAGCGTTTTTAATGTATCAAAGCAAGTTGTAACTATTAAAATGAATATGTTAACATATATGATAAAATCTAATAACGTGGATAATAGTGTTTTAATTGATATAAATAAGAAACACAATTGTAAATATAAAGTTAGGTGATTTAATGGTTACAAACCATGTAAACCACCTAGACATAAAGAAATAAAAAAGTAGATGAAAATTAAGGATTGACTTAAGCTTGGAGTACACAAAATGTTTCCAAGCCGACATCAATTGTTGCTCCATGTTTGGCTCCGTAGACCAGCTCTGTTAGACATTAACGTACGAATTATTCGTCATAGCTTAAAGTGCATGTAACACAGAAGAAAAATGAGAAAAAAGTCAAATTTCAACAGAAAGAGAAATACTGCTAAATTAAAAGCTTGTTAAAGACATATTAGTGGTAAAAAGTTTATGCAAGAACCATACCACACTGGTGTGGTTTCGCCAACAGAAATGTTCTGAAATCCAAAGTCCAAGAATCTCATCATTCCCGCCGTTACGAATGTTAGGAATCCTTCCGTTGTACAGAAGGCTACATGAAAAAATAAATCAATCTTAGAACCACATATAACGAAAATGAATGAATGTTTCGAATGCAGTTTGTTAAACTTTTTCACGATGCAATTCTTGTGATCGAATTTTCATGTTCCCATTAAGTTTAGTAAAATTCTTCTCTGGGCAAAATTCTTGCCTTTCCAATATGTTAATGGAAATTGCTCTCTAATGAAGGCATATATCAATATCTAACGGTTAAAAATCTCAAAGTATAGATACTCCGAAACACCATAGAGTTTTTGTTTTCGGTCTGAGGGGAGAGGATTGTGTTTTTGTTTCAAGAGTTGTTGCTTCTGTTATCATTGTGTTTTCAAAACCCTTTTTGTTGTATTGTTGTTTATGTTTCAATAAGAATGTATAATTTGAATGTCGTCTTGTAAGATTTTAGTGAGATCCTAAGTTTATATTGAGATTTCGAATGCGTTGTGTTGTGCCGTAGGTTGGCATATTGGTGGTTGTACATGAAAAGCAGAACAATGTGAGTAATTTTTTAACTGAATATAGTTGGGACTTGAAAGTCTGTCTATTTAGTCATTGAAATCTGCTTTTTTGGTTGTACATAGAACTCTTTACATAGAGTTAGTAAAATACAGGTGCAAACTTAATGACTAATCAATGTGAGAAAATTTTGGAAATGTATATAACTGTAACTTAGGAATCACCCCTTTGGATTGCACATATGCTCTTGATGTAAAGTAAATGGAGCGTAAATGCAACTTAAAGACTTATTTACCATGTATAGTGATATATGTGTTTGTGAATGCAGTTAAGCTGTTGATAGCTTTTAGGTATTAATTCATTATGTTGTGATGTTATCCAAACTTTGCCACTTTTTAGCAAATGATTCATAGTTGCTGTAAACTACAAATTTCAGGTTTTTAGATTAAAAATGCTAGATGCATATGTAACTTTATTTGAGTGAAATGTGGTAATTGGGTTTATGAATAACTGAGATAAAAAATTCCCCGTTTAATTACCTTCAAAGTAAAAATTCTCCGATTTTGACTCTACAGTGAGAGAAGATTTCTGAGTTTTTATAGTCTAAATAATTTCTGGGTTTTCCTGGGTTTTTTTGGTTAAATTTATCGGCTTTTTTTATGTGTAATTTTATCTGAAATTATATTGATATTATATATAATTAGTTAACTTACAGAAAACGATAGTCAGACGTCCCTATTGCTTCACTGGTACTCTTCCAGCGGTTGCATAGTTTTGAGTATTTTGACAATATTCAAGCTTACATTAAAATAATCATAGTCTTTTATCTTACACCTTATAAGATGAAGACACTTAACGGGTCTATAACAGTGTGTGGGCCCAGGAAGTGATGGGAGAGAGAATATGAAAGAGGATCATCTTCAGATTCATTTTGTGAGAATAGGAATTTCCCCATCTTAATTATTCATCGTATATCGTGCGGTAAGTTTTCGTCAGGTATTATTTGTGTTTAATTTTAAATAAAAAAATCAAATAATTTCTGATCGTATGATGCATAATAAATAACTAAGATCTAAAAATTCATAGAAGTTCTATAATTTGAATCCGAATATAATTCAAATCGAAACATGTGTTGGAAATCAAACCCCGTGATTGGTGAAAGACACAACACAAGCTTTAGAGCAACTCCACGGGGTCCCTGGTGGACCCGCGACTAAATAGGACCCAATAGCCCCCCGTGGTTGGTGAAAGACACAACACAAGCTTTAGTAGAGGGAATTGGATTCTCTTCGAGACAAACTCTCGGGATCCTTCTAACCCAATAATACGGATTATTGAATTTTGATCAAACAATTACAGTTATTATAATTTTTAGAGGGCTCCTATTTATAACTGTTGGATTTATCCAACGATCTGTGTTAGTGGATCAGGAGGATTCCGAAAGTTTGCGTCGGAGAGGATGACAGGAACCAACGGCTATAATTTGTGAAGGACCTAGCTGGCATTAAAAGTCAACTTTCAATTATTAAGACCAGCTGTAATATGTTGACCATATTCTGTCACTACGCAAACCCTGTTTCTTTCACTACACAAAACCATTATTAAGTCTTTGATTTTATTTTATACATTGAATGATGTGTGAGTGGCTGGATGAGAGATCATGGGCATATAAAGACTAGCAGGAGGAGCCATCTTTATAAAATCGTTTTCTTATTTACAAGCTTCTACTTTAGTTCACTTCACTTCTGTTTTTTCTTGCCCTGAATTCAAGAAATGGCGGAAAGAGTTATCTTCAACATTGTCGGAGGGATCATTGAGAGGCTAGGTTCCCATGCTTTCCAAGAGATTGGATTGATTTGGGGTGTCCAAGATGAGTTCCAGAAGCTCAAGGAGACAGTTGCCGGATTTCAAGCTGCTCTTCTTGACGCTGAGCAAAAGCAAGCCAACAATGAAGTCAAACTGTGGCTCCAAAGCGTAGAAGACGCAGTTTATGAAGCCGATGATGTGTTGGATGAGTTTAATACTGAAAATCAACAGAGACAAATGATGCCTGGAAATACAAAGCTGTCAAAAAAGGTACGCCTCTTCTTTCTCTAACTCAAATAAATAAAGATGGATCATAAGATAAAAGATATTAACAAGAGGCTTGGTGATGATGCTTCTCATAGAACTTTTCTATAGTCACATAAGCCTATTGATATCCACCTATTATGAATACAATAACTCATAATTAATTACAATAAATCCTCAACATTATTGTTTTGAATGTTTCATATAACTTAGCGTTACAAAATTATATTAACTTAATTAATACAATTCTATCGACATAATCATTGTGTCTACCCAAATTCTTACATGTACAATTTTTTTTTTCTAGCTCAAATTAACTTGTGTCTGAGTTAAAGATGGGTCATAAGATAAAACATGAGGATAATTAAGTCTGGTCCCATGTCACTAATATTTATTGATGAAACATTTCTAGTTTTAAATTTTTGTTTAAAGTCCTTTGATTTATATCCATGTCAGATTTTCCTTTTCTTTTTATCTAAAAAGACTCATTTATTCATTTCCTCTCTATGTCATTTCTGTTTAGGATAATTGATCATTTACATAATTTAAGGAATTTTATTGCAGCTAGATATCCCTAACATCCTTTTAATTTGAAATTA
The DNA here is from genome assembly GCA_036320875.1 of Cotoneaster glaucophyllus. Classification (NCBI taxonomy): domain Eukaryota; kingdom Viridiplantae; phylum Streptophyta; class Magnoliopsida; order Rosales; family Rosaceae; genus Cotoneaster; species Cotoneaster glaucophyllus. The sequence continues at coordinate 2,075,240 of CM070070.1, read as the reverse complement.
AAATATGAATGTTTATACATTCCAATAGTTTCGTCTCATTTTTCGTTTGACTGAATTTATCAATATTTTATTAATAATCATGGGTCCATTATATTTGCTAGAACGCTTATGGATGCCATCCTTTTATTTATTTATTTATATTTATTTTAATCTAAATGGGTACATTCTAGAACGCTTATGGATGCCATCCTTCTTTTTTTCTTTTATATTTTTTTTTTAATCTAAATGGGGTACATTCTTTTGAAATTTGTATCTAATTATACGGGTACATTTTTTTATAAAAAAAAATTAGGGGTACACACATATGAAAACAATTTACTTTTGGGAGGATGTAGGAATTGTACCATAATTATATATGGCAATTGTATGGGTACTTTCTTTTAACAAGTAACTACAATTATATCTTCCGTATACATGCAATAGGTACAATTGTAATTGTCTTGAATGCTGTTAGACCCTCGTTATTGTCATTTTTTTTATTCATATTGTAATCCCACCTACCTTAAGACCATCTCTAATGGTGGGCTAAAAGCCAAATTACCCCCCAAAATTTCCCCCAAAATTCCCCCCCAAACTCACTTCAACGCAAGGGGAAAATTTGGGCTAAATGCTAAATGTTAAACTAAGGCCGGATTCCCCCCAGAATTTAGCCCAGAAATCAGTGTGGGCTCCACCAAACCGAGTGAAAATATTTATCGAAATTTAAATTTTTTTAGATTAAAATGTTCATAAAATTAATTTACGATAATCTACATATTTATTTTTTATTTTTAAATTAATTTAAGAAAAAAAAATAACCTAAGTTTATTCTTTAATAATCACGGGCTAAAATTTTAGTTTAGAATGGGTTGGAGTAGAAAAACTGTTTCTGGGTTAAAAGCTAAATTTTCCGGACTAAAATGTTTGGCTTTTAGCCCAACCATTGAAGATGGTCTAAAAGGTCAAAAAAAAATTAAAATATTATTTTTTCACTCCCTTTATTCATAAAATAACTTCAAATAAATATCCAACATTGTCAACTTGACAAAATATTGAAAATGAAAACTTCAACGAAAAAAAAGCCACTCTTTTTCTCCACTTTTCTTTCCCCACCGATCCCCCCAATCTCTTGAGCTATCTCCCGTCCGGACGGTAAAACCTCCATCTCTCTCTCTCCACCTCTCTTTCTTGCACTTTCCCCAAACACCCATATCCATAATCTACCTAATGTGAAAGGTTTACTTGAGAGAGAAAGAGACTATGAGTTTGTGTTGAGAGACCTACTCTCTCACACTTCTCATCCAGTTTCATGTATACTACTTTCTTAGATCTGTAGTTGAGAGGAATTGATATCTTTGTTTGATGGGTGGGAGTGGGTTTGGCCCCTTGGGGGTTTCTTAGGTCTGGATATGGTATACTGGTGCAAGTGAGAGATAGCGCTTGGAAAAGAGGGGGTTTTGGCGGCGGCGGTAAGGAGATGGGTTGTTGTTGGCGAGTTGCAATGGTTGACCGGGGTTGTGTGAGTCGGGATGTATGGTGGGCCTTGGTTGTTTGACTTTTTGTTCTCTTTTCTTTTGAAAAAAAATATAATGAATTTATAAATAAGAATCTAAAAGTTTTTTTATAAAAGAATAAATGTGTAATTAACACTTTCACTAAAAAGTGAGTAGGAAAATAAAATAATGAGGTCAATTTAGCAGCAGTCATTGTTTTTTATGAGTTTATAATGTACCCATATATGATGTATGAGTTGAATGCATTTTTTTAGTCTCATGGATACATTTCAATGCAAAATGTACCCATATATATATATGTTAATTTTGCAATTATTGTTTTGGATTCTTGTCTATGAGGATCCAATTATATGTATACATTGTTTTTATGTGTTTAGAATGTACTCGCTTGATTATTAGTAGATTAATGTTCTGTTGGTTTCAAATTTTACTATTTATTGTGTCTATATACTCTTTTTAGGGAATAGTTTATTATAAAGTTTGAAGTCCATAAATTAAGGAATTTCAAAAATAGATAGTTGACATGGAAATACATTAATATCAATATGATGAGATGTACAAAGTTAAGGACTTTGAAAAAAAAAAAACTAATAAGATTTCTGTCAAACACTATTGGTGACTAGGGATTGCATCCAAAGTCTTTTGATTAAAAGGATATTAACGAGAGGCTTTGTGCGGTTAAATCACGTATAACATTTTTATAGTCACATATGCCTATTGATATCCACCTATTAGGAATACAATAGATCTCTAAATAACCCATAATTAACTACAGTAAGTCTTCTACATTAATGTTTTGAATGTTTCATATAACCTACTGTTACAAAATTCTATTAACTTAATTAATATCGTTCTATCAAAATAATGATTACGTCTACTCAAATTATTACAGGTGCACCTTTTCTTTTCTAGCTCAAATCAACTAGTGTTTGGGCTAAAAATGAGTCACAAGATAAAAGATATTAACAAGAAGATTAGTGAGGTTGCATCTCGTAGACCCAGTAACTTAAAAGATAATCGTGAAGATACACGATTTAAAAAGAGAGAGAGGGTCACTCACTCATTTGTCACTAAGGAAAATATAATAGGGAGAGATGAAGATAAAGGGGCAATTATCCAACTTTTGTTGGATCCCATATCGACTGAGAATGTGTCAACCATTTCCATAGTTGGAATTGGAGGATTGGGGAAAACAGCACTTATCCAACTCATATTCAACGAGGAGGTGATTCAAAAGCATTTTGAGTTAATAATATGGACATGTGTCTCTAATGTATTTGAGTTAGATATAGTTGTTAAGAAAATCCTTCAATCCAAAAATCATGACGAGATTGAGCAGTTGCAAAAAGATCTTAGGAAAAAAGTAGATGGGAAGAAGTACCTACTTGTGTTGGATGACGTGTGGAATGAGGATCGAGAGAAGTGGCTTAGCTTGAAGAACTTGTTAATGGGCGGTGGAGAAGGTAGTAGAATACTAATAACCACTCGTAGTAAAACTGTTGCGACGATATCAGACACAGCTAAATCATACACCTTAAAGGGTTTGAATGAAGAGCAAAGTTGGTCTTTATTTAAGAAAATGGCTTATAAAGATGGAAAGGAGCCAGAGAATTCAACAATTAAGGCAATTGGGGAGGAGGTTGCAAGAAAATGTCAAGGAGTTCCACTCGCTATAAGGACGATAGGTGGGATGTTGTTCGCCAAAGATGACGAAACTGATTGGTTGAATTTCAAAGAAAAGGAACTTTCAAAAATAAGTCAAGAAGAAAATGATATTTTACCAACACTTAAATTGAGTTATGATGTGCTCCCATCACATTTGAAGCATTGTTTTGCTTATTGTGGCTTGTTCCCACCTGATTATAAGATCTCTGTACAGAGATTGATTAGACTTTGGGTGGCGCAAGGGTTCATTAAGTCATCCGATGAAAACAAGGGTTTGGAGGATGTTGCATATGAATATTACAGGGCGTTATTGTGGAGATCGTTTTTTCAAGAAGAAGAAAAAGATGAGTTTGGTATAATAAGAAGTTGTAAAATGCACGATCTCATGAATGAACTTGCAATCTTAGTGTCGGGGGTTGGAAGCGTCGTAGTTGAACCAAACCAAAAGAATTTTCATGAAAAGCTTCGTCATGTATCTTTCAATTTTCAAATTGATCCGTCGGAATGGGAAGTGCCAACTTCGTTGCCAAAAGCAAAAAAGATACGAACTTTTCTTTTTCTTTGCCAAAAAGAGTTGAGTGATAGAAACGGGTCATTATGTGATTCATTTTGTGCAACAATTGTTTTAAATTTTAAGTTATTGCGTATGTTGAGTCTCAATGCATTAAAAATTAAAAGATTGCCTAATTGTCTTAAAAAAAGGAAACATTTGAGATATCTTGATCTTAGTGAAAATCCCATCGAGAGACTTCCAGATTGGATAGTTGGACTTTCGAATTTGGAAACACTAGATCTCAGAGAGTGTAGGCGGCTTGTGGAATTGCCTAGAGACATTAAAAAAATGATCAACTTAAGGCATCTCATCTTGGAAGGCTGTGATGGATTGACTGGAATGCCACGTGGAATTGGTGAACTGAATGGTGTTCGTACATTGAATAGATTTGTTTTGAGCGAAAGCAATTGTTTGGGGAGGGGCGGTAGTGCTGGTCTTGGTGAGCTTGGGACCCTTAAGGAATTAAGGGGACTGTTAGAAATTCACAATTTGAGGCACGAGAAAGATGTGGTGTCAGAACCAAATGTTGGTACACCTCTCAAGGACAAACAGCATCTCCATTCTCTGACTTTAAGCTGGAACTACGGAGAAGTTGTAAACGCAGTTGATGAGGAGGATATTATAAAGTCAATGGAAGTATTGCAACCCCATTCAAATCTAAAGCAGTTGCTAGTGTTTAATTATGGTGGTGTGAGGTTTGCGAGTTGGTTTTCTTCTCTCATAAATATTGTTCATCTCACATTTTCTTGGTCTGCGAGTTGCCAACATCTTCCACCCTTGGATCATTTGCCTTCCCTTAAGTTTCTTGATCTTCAATGGTTGGCGAAGTTGGAGTACATATCAGAGAAAGAGAGCAGTAATAGTATGAGTAATGAGATGATGAGGATCTCATTCTTTCCCTCCCTGGAGAAGCTCTCCATACGTAGATGCCCTCTTCTGAAGGGATGGTGGAGGGGGCACGCTCATAACAGTGCTTCTTCTTCTTCTTCATTAAGGGAATATCTGTCGTTGCCTTCTTTTCCCTCTCTTTCTTCATTGAGGATCTGGGATTGTCCTAATCTAACTTCCATGCCTCTATATCCAAATGTGGTTGAAATAGAACTCGTGAGGAGCAGCTGGAAGGTTGTTGATTCCTTGTTTGTTAGAGGGGCATCTGATATTACACATGATGTTGGTGTTGATGTTTCTGCCTCTTCTTCCCCGCATCTCTCCAAATTAACAAAACTGTCGCTCCAAGAAATTGAGGATTTGGCATCACTGCCAGAAGAAATAAGCAATCTCACGTCAATTCAGAAACTTACAATTAGAGTTTGCCCTAATTTGGCATTGCTGCCAGAAGGGATTCGTGGACTCCCATGTTTAAATACATTGGAAATTTGGGGTTGCCCCATGTTAAGCGAAAGGTGCAAGAAAGAAACAGGTGAGGACTGGCCTAAGATTGCTCACATCCCACACATTGCCATTTATTAAGGTACGTTTTCTAACTTGTTTCAATTTACACTAGCCTAATTCAATATAAACTATGAAATATATGCCAATCTCATTTCTTAAGTTTCAATTCTTCATTCATCATCATCAACATTTTTTTTTTCTTCAGATAACATACAATGTGGATCAAAGATTTCGTCGTCGGCACTTTTGCTCACCCACCAACTTCAAATTTTTTTTTTCTTCAGTTTATCTTTAATTTCCTTCTTTTCAATTATATGGGACGTCAACCTTTTGGATTCAATATGTGATGTCCATGTTGACTACTTAGAGTGGTTGTATACGATTTTGCTTTTGATCGTCAGGGTTTAGGTACTACGTCCCCCCCATTGTATGTCTTTTTTTCAAGTAAAATCTTATGGGCGTGAAGGCCTAGCCCCCCAGCTTTGACTGGGTTCCAGCCTTCTTTAAATATTTCTTTTTAATATATGTTGACGTATTGGAAGAGAAACAACCTTTGTCACATTATACCATATAAGTCGCATACTTATACACAAACAATGGTAAAAAGAATTACGTCTATTAATTGTCAATTCACTGGAGTAACCGAATATTCTAAGACCAAAGGAAATCCAAAGTCTACTCTGGATACGGCTCGGGACACAAATATTTACTCCAAAACCCAAAATTAATCACAATAAATGCTACATTCTCACTAAAGCATCTAAACAGATTATGTTTTGTTTTGTCAAAAAGAAATTCATGACAACCATTACAAAAACAAAAATATTTGTTATTTTTTCAAAGTCCTCTCTCTATAAACAAAAATAAAAAAAACCGAACGAATGGAGTGGAGTGGAAGCAGAGGAAGAGACTGACCTCCAACAACAGCGACCGTCAAAAGAGCTTCCCAGAGCAACATGATCTCGTTGCCATGACAATCCTTTGTACACAGGCAATTCTAAAACCACAAGATACCTAAAACAAACCTACTGATATTACAGAATGGTTCAACCCAAAGTTATTTAATTCAAACACCGAACTCAAACCCTAAGCACCTTGATAGTCCTTAAACCTGGGAAAGAGCGTATACTCACAGTTGCAGAATCCCAAAGCCACGCTTGAAACGTCTTAAGTTGAGGGTTGAGCTTAAGTTGTTCCATGAGTGCATTAGCTTCTTTCCACTCTTCTCAGCTTTCAATGTGGCATTTTCAGCAGCCCAGATCGCATCATCCACCTAAAAATATTGCAAAAGAAAAATGTTTTAGCTCCTAAATCCAAACACCAAAAGAAAAAACACAGAAATTAAGCAAACAGAATGCAACTGAACTTGCACAGCTTGCTTCTCAAATTCACGAAATGTTGCTAGAATGTTGCAGCTGCGCGGCAAATTCATCAGGTAATTTCTGTTGCCAATGATTTTCTATCAAATGAATTCATTTTGTGTTCAAATTCTAAGTACTTAATAATAAGAAGGATACCATGAATATCATTTTGGGAAGCTGTGCAACATACCCACTACGGTGAAAAAATTTCTGACAGTTCAATATACCCTCCTCTGGTGAAAACATATCCTACAATGCAGCAAGAAATAGAGTAAAAGCAATAATAGTTGGTTTCCATTTAGAACCTCAAAACCCCACTTTAGTCTTTCTCTTACAGGAGGAAAGAGCGTCTCCGGTGAAAGTGCATTCGAACTTGGCATCCATTCCTCCATCATACATAGAAGCAACCACATTCTGAAAGTAAGTCCCCCGACGAACTTCCCATCCATCCATTGACCCCGAAGAACCAATCCGTCAAGAAAATAATTTAAAACCAATTCTATATTTCTAATCAGAAGATGTGCAATTTTTTTTATTAAAAAAAATCCAAATCCGCAATGATCCAAACAGTTAAAATTAGGGTTTGATAATTAATGCACCTATTGCTATTAGACTTTGATCCCCGGAATTACTGGATACTGTTGATGATGCCATTGTGTTCAAGCCAATGGATTTCAACCCTATTCGGCAAAACATCACAAACTCCATCAGAAATGATTCTCAAAGACAATGGGTGAGGGGATTTCATTTGAATTGCCAGAGGATGCTGTGGAAAAGATCCCGACAGGAATATGGCTAGGCCGGACTGGCTTAGAGGAATGGGCAGAAAAGGTTCCAGCTCTGAGAATCCAGCAGCTCAAATACCCAAATTAATATCCAAATAATCGAAACCCACAATCAAAAATCATATAGAAATTAATGCTTTCACAGAAAAATCTCTAAAACCCACAAACCCTTAAAAAAAAAGGGGAAACTTGATATAGGTCCAATTTTTTGAGCCAATAGTAGGAATAGTCCAATTTTTTATATTTAATTATTTAATTATCAATAATTATCTGTTCAATAATAAGATTTATTATAAAAATCAAATTTCTTCCTAATTATCTCTTTGCTTATTTCTTTTTATTTATTTTTTTGTTATTTCTCGTTCTTCCTTCTGCTTTAAACCTATTTATAGATTTTTTTTTTAATTTTTTTAATCAACCTATATCACAGGTTAATTATATTTATCTACCTATATGACATATTTTTTTTTTTTATAATCAACCTGTCACAGATTAATGTGTCTTACTTGTAGGTATGTTATGTTTTTTCTACCTTTTAATTAGGTTTCATATCTCACGTATAGGTATAATATATATTCATATGTGAGATCCCACATCGCCCAGGGGAGTGATCCTTATATGTATATTCTCATCCCTACCTAGCGCGAGGCATTTTGGGAGCTCACTGGCTTCGGGTTCCATGGGAACTCCGAAGTTAAGCGAGTAGCGCGCGAAAGCACTCCCATGATGGGTGACCCACTGGGAAGTTCTCGTGTGAGTTCCCAGAAACAAAACCGTGAGGGCGTAGTCGGGGCCCAAAGCGGACAATATCGTGCTACGGTGGTGGAGCGGGCTCGGGAAGTGATCCGTCCCGGGTCGGGATGTGACAATTTGGTATCAGAGCCTAACCCTGGCCGTGGTGTGCCGACGAGGACGTCGGGCCCCTAAGGGGGGTGGATTGTGAGATCCCACATCGCCCAGGGGAGTGATCCTTATATGTATATTCCCATCCCTACCTAGCGCGAGGCCTTTTAGGAGCTCACTGGCTTCGGGTTCCATGGAAACTCCGAAGTTAAGTGAGTAGTGCGCGAGAGCACTCCCATGATGGGTGACCCACTGGGAAGTTCTCGTGTGAGTTCCCAGAAATAAAACCGTGAGGGCGTAGTCGGGGCTCAAAGCGGACAATATCGTGCTACGGTGGTGGAGCGGGCTCGGGAAGTGATCCGTCCCGGGTCGAGATGTGACAATTTGGTATCAGAGCCTAACCCTGACCGTGGTGTGCCGACGAGGACGTCGGGCCCCTAAGGGGGGTGGATTGTGAGATCCCACATCACCCAGGGGAGTGATCCTTATATGTATATTCTCATCCCTACCTAGCACGAGGCCTTTTGGGAGCTCACTGGCTTCGGGTTCCATGGGAACTCCGAAGTTAAGCGAGTAGCGCGCGAGAGCACTCCCATGATGGGTGACCCACTGGGAAGTTCTCGTGTGAGTTCCCAGAAACAAAACCGTGAGGGCGTAGTCGGGGCCCAAAGCGGACAATATCGTGCTACGGTGGTGGAGCGGGCCCGGGATGTGGTGGACCCCGGGCCGGGATGTGACATCATATATTTGTTACTTGAGTTAGGGTAGAATGTTTTGCAGATAAAATTAAGTTAGTATATTAGTTTTTTTGTTATAAGATATTAATTTTATTTTTTGGAGTTGGAAAATGCATAATATTAGAAGATTTTAATTGATTTTTAATATTTTTAGAAAATATAAAATGAGTATAAAAAAAGTAAAAACATATAATTAGATAACTGAACTCATTCCTAAAAACAGTCTACCTTTTTGGACCTAAATCTAAAAGCCCCTAAAAAAAATCATACAAAAATCATAAATAGGAGCACTGCTTTATAACATAATAAAAAAGATGAGGCAGTCTCTCTATAAGATTCTGGTTAGTGGTTTAAGAAACAAATACAACATAAACTACCATGAAAAACATCCCAACTGTAAAATTACAAGGTACAACATAAAACTATCAGCACACGAGGTCACAGACGGTTAACCACCTTACACATCGAAAACTCTTACCTGGACTGCTCTTCGTTTGCTAACCACAAAGAAAGGTTCCGCTTCGTGGCTTCCAATTTTAACAATAGATCCTTTATATCGGCTTCCATCCTCATCTTCATATTGGAGTATTCAATGCGCTCGGTCTAGGGCTTATAGTTCTTTAAGTTTCTTTTTGCGCATTTCCTCTGCCTCGACTAATTAAGCTCAACTTTGCTATCCTACTCCTAAATTCTTCTTCAATTTTTTCATTCTTTATTTGCCATTGCTACGCGTTTCAGCCCCTCAGCTTCTCTTCTTGCCTCATCTGCTCATGTTTGGAACATTTTTGCCTTGGCCTGCGTGATCCTCACAATGCTCTCGAGCTCATCGAAAAGAGTTTCTTTTTGGGCACTTGCGTGCAACTCCGTGTCCATAATGCTTTTATCATGCTGGGCGTAGTTAAAGCTAGGGTGAATGCTAGCTGCAGTCTCCAACTGAGGGGTCTTCTATGTATATATTGATTTCATCAATGCGGGTTCCTGGCTAGGCCCAGCAATCCCGTTACTCACTTTACTTAATCCTTCCCCGATAAAACTAGTGTTTTGCCTAGCTTGGAACTGTCAGCATCTGAGGACCTATTTAACAATATTACCGTTTCCAATTAACTAAGCACAGTATTACAACAGAGAACAAAAGGGCACAACTTTGAGACTCAATAAAGGCAAGAGTTTTCTGCTTCGGCATTTTGTACTCGTGCTATATCCTTGGTGATACCCAGTACACTCCACTCCCCCTTAATATTCTCACTCAGCATAAACAAGCAGTTCAGAGATATCGATACAGATGTTTTTAGGCCAGCCATCAAACTAAATCTCAAAACCCATAATCCTAAGAAACACGAAGCTTCAAGCAAGCCAAACACATAATGTATGTACTATAGAAACCATCAGTTGTCATGGTTGAAGCAGAAAGAAGAATACTTCCTCCAAGAGATTTGTATTTTCCATCTTCAATATGAAAACAAAAGGCTTCAAGTAGCTTCAATTTATCAAAGGGCTTCCATACATGTCAAAACAATGAACACAACTGCAACAACTTTGTGTTGTCTCCGATTCAGCAAGCCTTGTTTTCTCTTCATATCTCAACTGACTGCCCTTATTCATCAATTGTTGAGAGGGAGGTTCACTTTTTTGTATCTTTGTTTGCTCTCCCTCACTTTACATGTTTGATTTGTAAAGTATGAGTTTTGCTCGCCCGCATATTTTTTCTTCTCCACCGTTCACTCGTGAAAAAGAAAATGTGCGGGAGATAATTCTCAAGTATAAAGATGTGAAATAGGTAACTTTCATTTCATGATCATTGGTTTTCGTACCATCAAAGTGAAGTGCAAGCATATTAATTTGTGTATAAAAATTACTTACTTTTGTGTAGGAAATGACTTTATTGAGATTTAGTTCTGATGCATACTAAAAATTTGAGTCACAAGGAATACACAAACTTTGAGGACGACTATGTTTGAGCCACCTACAAGGCTACAAGAGGGATAGGCTCTGATGCCACCAAAACTAAAGGCTTTACTCTCATTAGAATTGTTACAAAGGATGATTCAAACAAGAATATTTACACAACAAGGGAAATTTAAACAAGTAACTAATTTCCATTCGAGTATGCATTCTTACATAGAATACACACAAATTTGTAGGCCTAGGAGGAACTTTCCCGAACCTCACCTAAAACTATCTAGAGACAATGGGCAATGTTCTCTTTTGTCCCTTAGATAAGATAAGGTGGAATCTCCTCTATATCACAATCAACAGTACTTTACGTCACACTCAAATTATTCTAGATAAGACTATTTACTTTAGGGTGAACTGCCAATTTAGTCCCTGAATTATCACCTCAGTGAAAATTAGGTCCATAAATTATTATTTTTTTCAAGAAAATCAGTCTTGAATAAAATCTGCCAATTACATCCCTAATATTATATTCGAAGCTACTGTTGAGCAAAAATTGTACATGATATGTAAACAAATGATTCACTCGACATAATTTCACCCTCGTTCATTTTTTCGAAGACGGTTTTATTAATTCGAGTTCGACCCATTCTAGGCTACGCGCCTATTAATTACAAACTTTCTTTTGGAAGGGAATACCTTTTGATTCTAATTCGGATAAATTATAACTTGGGGGTTTGGGTGTTTGTTTGATTTTGTGACTGGACCTAGGTCGAACCCTAGATTGCCTACGTACTCTTTTGAGGGATCAAGTCACTCGTAGTTCATGTGTAATTGGTATTTGTTTGGATTTGATGCCTTGTGCAGTTTTAGCTCGTGCGGGCGAGGACTTTAAGCCATTGGAGCAGGATATGTGGCTTCATGCCGTTTTGGGATTTTCCTTTGGCTTCGTGCCAGTTGGGATTTTGATACGGCTTCATGCCGTTTGTAATTTGAACCGACTTTGTGCCATTTGAAACTTTTCTTCGGCTCCATTGCATGAGCAAGATACATTAATTGGAAATCTAGGAATTGTGTTTCCAGACTTCTCCTTTACTCTTCGTGGAATTTGTAGTTACTTGGTCGAAATAGCAGGAGTGAATTTAGTTTATATAAACCAAGGATTCGTCTTGATTTCACGGTTGCGTCTAAAACTTGATATCAGACTGCCTACGTATCCTTAACGGAATCAAACCGGCGTAGTTCGTAATTGCTTGTCGAAAAGAAAAACTTTCCTCATATTTTAATCCCAAGTAAATTAGGACCATCTTTGCATGACTTTTCCACACGGTTTCAAGTGTTTTCCTCCTTTTTGTTTGATTCTTTGAGAATGTATCAGCAACAATATTTCCTCCCTTTGTAGTGCTTCAACCAGTAAGGTTTTGAGAAGGGTTAGGATCCCATGGCTTTTTCCTTTTGGTTTTCACGAGAGTTCCTTTGCAAAGGAAGTTCACAGCAAGCTTTATTCCCTCTTTATCTTTCCAAGTCTAAATAGAACTTTTTCCATGGAGTCAGGAAGATAGCCATCTTTGCTATCCATTTGAGGATGTGGCAACGCTTTTAGAATGAAGTCTGTTGCACGTCTTTGTTTTCTTGTGAGGCTAACACAGTCCTCTTTTTGCATGTAAATTCTGAGTCATCTCCACATTATTTCTTTATGAAATAATGATCTTTTTCAATCCTCGGTGCCGTAGAGCAGCTGCCGCTTGAGATTGAGATGATGGTGTCGATGAGATGGGCTTGCCCATTTTCCTCCTCATTTTTCTGTCTTGAGAACCTCTGTCAGTTTGTCCCTCTTCTTCTCTTTTCATGGATATTTTATTTGACGGGGCCCCCACGTGAGTGGAAAGTTTTGGAGGGGCTTTTTCTTTTCCTTGCTGTATTCTTTGGCTTATTAGCAATTTGATCCCATTTGAAATAGGACTTTTGAGAACTTTGGCCTCTAATTCAAGTCTTTATCAAAGCATTTTTTCTTTACTGTGGATGTCAGAGAAAAGTACACGGCAGCTTTGCTAATGGGACTTTTCTCCATCGTGACTTGCTTTTTCATTATGATGTGCTTTTCTACCAGAGAATACAAAGGCTTTCTTTTTTAAAGACAACCATGCTCCGTCAACTGAAATGAGGGCCTTCCATTATCGTTTATTGGGGTGAGGCTCATGCGAAAAACAAGAGTGCTGCAGCGTTGGTGACTCGAAAGAGAAGGGTTCCTCGGCTTTGGAGGTGATGCCAAACCTCCTCAGTTTCAATGCCGACTGCCTTTTGTTTCCTGAAGGTTAAACTGCTCTTTTCTTTCTTGGCATGGGCAGTAACGGCACTGACATGTTGTTCGAACGGCAACGATGGATGCACCTTCTCCTACTTCAGTAACCCAATGGTCGTCTTCTCTGCGGAACAAAGGCACCAGTTTTGGTGGACTTTGTTTCTTTTTCTTCTTTATCGTCAGCAACCCTTTTTTCTTCTTCACTCGACGGCTGCGACGGGTTTCTTTGTTATTTTTCCGCGTTCGTGTCTGTTGCTGCAATGTTCAACATCTTCAACTTTGAGAAGATAGAGCACGGCGTCGAGACTCTCACGGAGCTTTCAGGTTTCATTGGAACTTCACGGGGTGGTTTAGACCACCCCGAAGAATTTCATGGGACTAACTGAAGCTGCATAGATTGCTCTTTTCTTTCTCGGCATGAACGAACTTGTTGGGCAGAGATCACGGCATGGCTGCTGCTAGTGTATCCATCTTCGCGTTTGTTGGTGAACTTCGGAACTATCGTTGGGCACGGTGGGTTGACGACGAAAGAACCAGTTTCAAAACTTCTTTAGACACCCAAGAGGTTGCAGGAGGTTGTGGGGCGCTGATGACGGCGAAGATGCAGCGACGGTGTTGCTCTTCTTTGGTTATTTCGCACTGACCGCTGCTGCCATCTCTTGCTTGATGATTTGGACTGGCGTGCCCAACTGCATTGCTTGGTTCATCTCCTTCAGATCACGAATCGCACTGCCCTTGGGTTTTCTTTGGGAGGGCTTGACGGAGACGACGGTTTGAAGGGTCACCGCATTGTGATTTAGTTGTTGTGACTTGGGAAGACGTTGGGAAATGGGGGAGGTTGGAGAAGCAAGTTGCTTCATTGTTTCCTGCGAAAACCGAAGGAAGAACCAACCAAAAAAAGATTAAAAGAGTGAAATGGCTATACCTTTGAATGCTTTGCCGTGTGTCCCTTGATCTCTTCTTCTTCTTCTCTTTTTTGTTTCTCCTGTGCTTTTGCTCTTTCGCTTTTGTTCCTCTTCTGTTGTTTCCGCTGTGCTCTTCTGTCTCTCCCCCTCTTCTTTCTTTTTTCGTTCCCCTTCCTGCTGCAGCTGATGCCTATTTATAGGCATTCTAGGAAGGCTCTAGAGCTCTTACGTGAAAGAGTGGAGGCTATTATTTTCCTTTATCTTCTCCCACTATCTGTGCAGCAACCTTCCACTACTGTGCAACCTCTCCACGTTTGCAGAAGACGGGGACTGTAACCTTCCATGTTTTGTAGAAAGTGGGGAGTTTTGCTCCACATTTTCCTCTTTTGTAGGAAGATATGTGTGTTTATATATATATATATATATATATTTATTATTATTTTTTTATATGTTTGCTCCCGTCTTTGTCGACTTGGGTTTTCCAAGTCTGAGATGTGGTGAGAAGTTTGTTTGTTGCAAACTTTTGTTTTTTTTTTTTTTTTGTTCAACAGCTACTATATTCAATTTTTCATCAATTTAAGTCATGTTACTTGCATGTGATACACATTAGACAGTGAATTGGTATTTTTTTCATAAAGAAATAGTGAATAGAGTTGACTTTGGAGGGTAAATTGGTAGTTTTTTTATAAGATTAGTGTAAGTTAACTTCAGAGGGTAAATCAGATGTTAGATTTGCAACCCATATAAAATGTTAAGGGCTTATAGGCCAGAAAATGACGGTATTACACTCTAAAGTGCATCAAGTGACTTAAGTTGATGAAAAATTGGATAAAATAGCTTTGTATATAATAGTAAGGATGAAATTAGCAATTTTTAATGAATTTAAGGACTTATTTTACTCAAAAATTAATTCAGGGCCAAAAAAAAAGGACTGAAAAGCCCCTTAAACAAAAAAAAATTAAAACTGACCGAATTTGATACATGAAAACACACAAGGGCAATTTTGTAAAAAAACATAAATCTAAAATTCATTTTATTAGAAGCAAAAAAAATTTGGAGAAGAAGTGTATTAAATCTCACTAGAAAAGGGGGCCAATAACCACACTCCTCCTCCATTTTAGGAGAGAGATTATTATCCCATCTTTAATATTAGAAAGCCAAAAGCACACTTTGGTGTCTCAAGGCTTCACCAAAAAAAAATTGGACTGAAAAGGGCCTTAAACAAAAAAAAACAAAAAAAAACAAAAAAAAAAAAACTGGCCGAATTTGATACATGAAAACAGGCAAGGGCAATTTTGTAAAAAAAACATAAATCTAAAATTCATTTTATTAGAAGCAAAAAAAAAATGGAGAAGACGTGTATTAAATCTCACTAGAAAAGGGGGCCAATAACCGCACTCCTCCATTTTAGGAGAGAGATTATTATCCCATATAAATGTATAAAAATTTGTAAAAGTTTATTTTATTGGGAAAAATGAAAAAAAAAACAACAACTAAAAAAGGACGGATACTTCAAATAAAAAATAAAACGTGGAAACTGAAAAATTGCACCCAACATTCAACAAAAAGCAGAGTTTCTATCAAACTGAACTGCCAATATATCATTTTATTGAAAAACAATTGATAAAAATTCGACAAAAAAAAATTTGATAAAAAAAATACAAAAGAGACATGATAAATCCCTCAAATAAAAAATAGAATGTGGAAATTGAAAACTACACCCACGTTGAGCAAAAAGCAATTTGATAAATCATTCCACAAATCTCATTTAAATTCAAGAATCTGAAAAGAGAAATGTGCACAGAGTCTCCATCTTACAAAATTCCCAATTTCTTCTCACCGAGGTTCGCTACATATTATCTTATTATATATTTTTTTTATAGAAAATTGATTCTCTGTTCATTGCAAAAATAAAGAAGAAGAAGAGAACGAGGGCGCGGCAGAGGATGAAACGAGAGACAAATCGACAAAGAGTCTTCCTCTGTCCAACTTCTCAACTCTCAATCTTTATCTTTTATTCTCAATTCTCAATCATTTCCTCATGTCAATCTTAATCTTAGTATTTTTAGTTTGTATCTCTTTAGATTAATTCAAACGGTTGTTTGAGAGATTAATTCAAACGGTTGTTTATGTTCCTCCTGCGAATTAGCTTATTTTAATTAATTAGTAGAAATTTTTATTTTTAGGTTCCTTCTGCCAATGAGTTTATTTTAATTAATTTAATAAAATTTTCATTTTTTGGTTTATGGGTAAGTGAACGTTTGAAATTTTTTTATTTGTATAATCAGTTTTGAAGTTGGTTTGACAGGAAAAATACAGAAGAAGTATATTTTGCACCATCCGACTATGAAAGGTTTCAGCCACCCTTCCATTTGTTTAATTGCAAGAACTATGAAAATTTATGTTAACTTCATTATTATATACTAATTTATTAGTTAAATAATGGTTACTCATTTTTGCAGAATTTAAAGGGTGGGAGGGATTTTAGTTTCACTGTCCATTTTAATATGATGGTTTCCAATCTATATTAATTACTTATGTAATGCAAGGTGGATGTACTCATTAATCTTGAGTGACGAAGATATTGCTATCAAGTTTTTAAGGTATACTAATGTGTATTTTTATCTTATTTTTTTCGTGATTTCACGAACCCCTAATTGGGTTGCACTATTATGTTAACAATTTATGGTTTAATTTTATTAAGGTATTGTATCGGATACAAAATGACACTAATTCCATTCAATGTATATATATTAATTAAAAGTCCTAACTTTATTTTGAATGTAACTGATGCTTGCAGGAATTAATAGTCCTTAGTCCCACCTTGCTTCAACTGTAGCCCCTTTGTTTCAAATTGCTACCACTCAGAACTTGGAATTATCACAAAGTTTGGTTTACGAATGCTTGGAATAGAGATGGTTTCAGGGGAGAAAAGATATGATGGACTAATATTTTGCACAGGCAAGGAATTTCAGAGACTTGCACCCATGTAAGTTTGGCATATATATACATTCATATAGTCTAGGTTTGAGAGTGCGCTATTTAGTTTAAATACTTTAGTTGACTCCCATAGTTTTAAATTAGCATAATACCCTAGCAATTGCCGTGTGTCACCTAGTTTGTTTTAATGCATGTTTACCATTTGATAATTCCGATTAGTTTTTATTTTTATCTCATAAGATGTCATCCCAATCTTAAGGAATTTGGAATCAAGTTAAAGTTTCTACTGCAGCCTATTTATAGATGCATTAGATTAGGGTTTTAGGTTGCGCGATTTGTATCAAAATAGTTTATATCGAGTCTTGCTGTTCCCGCTGCACTCTTGGTTTCAAGTCATACATATTCATACATATTAGTATAGCCTTCAACAGGCAACATGCATTAGATAGTAATAATTACTTTGCTGCTGCCATTGCGTTTTCTTTAAGGGCTAGGATTATCTCTTCTCATTTTTTATTTCTTCTTCTCACATTCTCTATTTTGTCTTTCTCTTTCTATAAAAAATTAATATAAGATGTTGACGTACCTTAATCATGACCCTTCAAATAGAAGGGAATTGAGTTCAAATAGGAGGGAAGTGAAGGAGAGGGAAAAAAAGAGGGAGTATGATTCTCTCCTCTCTTATTTCTATCATCTTCTCTCCCCTCCTCTCACAAATTACTTTTTGTCTTTTTTTTATTATTAAAAAATTAACGCAAAACGTTGACATTACTTAATCATAAACAATCAAATAGGAGAATAAAGTAGGGGAAAGAGACTAAGAGGAAAGAGAATTTCTACTCCAAAAACGAGAGGAGAATCCTGCTTCTTTTCTTAAAGGTCAAAAGCTGCTGTGCTGCCGTCATGTTTTGAAAAGGTTATTTTTATCTTCTTGGGGCTGTGCTGTCGTATATAATAGTAAGATGGGTGAATCATCTTTTCAATAATCCTTTTTGGTCTATGAATGTTGAAGTTAGTGTAATTTTTGTTTGTTGTCATTTTAATCTACAGCTGATAGTTTTGCACAGAGAGCAGTATATAAGTGTTGCGGCAGTAGTGTGCGAGAAAGAAAAAGAATTTTCAGTCGTGTGGTTTTAAATGATTTAACTTGGCTGCCGAAAGAATCAGCAGCCCTTCATGAAAGCCTGTCACGGCACGACACGTGATTAAAAATCACAACTTGAACATATGTCCAGCTGTGATTGGCTTTCAGCAGGAGCCAAGTCTTGTTAACAAAAGTCAGTTTTTCTTTATTGATTTTTATTGTGCTTTGTGATTTTCATGGTCAGTTGATTTTCAGGGATTCAAAAGAGTGATTTCAGCGATTTTCCAATCCTTCCCCTTCACACAGAAGCTCTCCACTCACAATGATCGCAAGGACTGCTGCCTCGTCGTCGATGGCAAGGTAATCTTCTAGCTCATTCTGAACTGCGGTTTTCAGTTAAATTTTGGGATTTTGCATATGGGTTATGTTAATTTGAGGGTTTGTGTGTGTGATTGAATCTGGGTTTTGCTCTGATCGGATCTGTGTGAAGTGTTTTGTTAGTGGGTTTTGATTGGTTTAGTTGAATTTTGGTTTATATTTGGACTGCATAGTGTGGTAGTTAGATCAGGATGAAATGTGTTTGAGATTTCTACAAAAAATTAAAAATTAAAAATGAAAATTAAAGTTTAGGTGGCGTTGAAGGTTTTTTTTTTTTTTTTTTCCATGGCAACTGGATATAGCATGCTTAAACTTTTATGTGTTAAACCGACAGTGCTCAGAATAAATTGATTATCACCATAATGCATATCTTCTAAACTTAAGTTTTTTGGGTTAAACTTTGACCGATTCAGATTTATTATCATTGCGATTTGCAGCCCAGTTGACATGGCTGATGAAATTTCAGCTCAGAGCCTTACGCAGGTGACATTAAAATACTGTTCTCGAGTGTTTGCATGTTGTTTATTCTTTACCGGTAACCATTATAACCATTCTGTCCTGTTATAGTTTGCACAAAAAGGGCATTGTTAGGCTCCGGGAAAGATTCACGCCAGGGTCACTTAAGGTACCAAAATCGAAAGCTGCACTCGAGGAGCTTGAATCCCTTCACAAGTAATATAGTTTGTTTAGATTGCCTGTTTTGTGAGGAATATGGGAGTTTGATTTCCAAATTTACCAGTGGAATATTCACTTCCAATTGATGGAAATACTAATTTCTAGCCCGTAAGATTCAGTTTTAGTGATAACTAGAAAAAATGCTTGCGAGATGCTGCGGGAATTGAATGTACCCCCAACCATATAAATAAGACACATTTAACCTGAATAAATTGAACACAATTATGAATGAACTCATGGACATGTAGTGAAAGGGGTATGCAGCTTGGCTTTTATATACATTCAACTCAGTTGACATGAAAAAACATTGTACAAGTAGCACAGATGGTTAAGAATCACGTTAACAGGTATAGCACATTCGTAGCTACAGCGATAGCATTTAAGATCATATGCAAGACAACATTGGAGATTGGTTTAGAATCAATCAAAGCAACCTTGTAAAATCACATTTAGTTTCATTTGTAGAAGTCAAAAAACAAAGAAAACATGTATATCAACTTGTCATATTTGATAAAACTAAAAGCATTGACAATTCAGTGCACCTTGGTTGCACATTTGTCATCTCCAACAGCTCATATCGGCCACCCCCCACCGGAATCCAAGGCTGAGAGAAGCCTTCTGCGGGAGTTGTCATCTGAAGCACCACTCTTATCTTTGCCTTTGTCTGATTTGACATCTTGCTTATTATTGCATGGATGCCAAGTTGTTCCAACAGCCTTCGATGTACATATATCTGAATTGCAGTCTTATCCTACTGTTAGAAGCAAAGATAGGAGCCCTAATACCATATTCTCAAGAGCTTCATAGAGAGCTCTCTTGTTTCTCTTTGTCAACCACTGCAAGGAGTGCAATTAAAATTTAATCAAAATACCTCATTTCGCATTCATAATAAACCCGAAAGTGACTTCATAAGAGGAAATTAACCCAATTACGTGTGAAAGGAAACCTTTCCATTAAATGAAAGAAATATTCGATGTGGATCGAAACCAAAACCAAAACAAAACAAATATTGACAACTGCCCTAGTTGGTGCTTGCTCCAAAGGTCTTCCTCCTCCTGCCATCCTTTAATTGAAACCCTAAATTTCCTTACTACCAAATAATGCTATTTTCAATCTATTTCTTTTGGTCTGTAAACTTATACTAATTCTCGATAATTTTCAATCACTTCTACTGTAATTAAAATAAGTACCGAGTATATAGAGAGTCATAAACACACAAAATTCAGTTTTCCATTCTAAAAAATGAATGAAAACACATACACAGTCAATGTTCCTACTGTATTCATTAATCCAACGATGCATCAAATATAAAAATTAAATTATACCTCTAATTTATAACCTTTTGATCTTGCTTCATCTGCAGCTAAACCAAAATCTGGACAGTCCCCAATATAATTCTGTCAAAAACCAGATAGCAACACCATGTAAAAGCCATATTGGGTGTCTACACCCACACTTATCAATTTACACAAATTTGAAATTTGAATCACTTGGACTTCAAAAATATTTGCACAGAAATTCAAAAGAAGATGAACAGTACTAGGCAATTGAGACTCACCTAAAACTGCTACCGAGCTATGCTGCGTGGAATAGTGATGCGCCGTGAAGAGAACTCTGCACTGTTGACAAAGTCCCAGAATAACCTGGAAATTTATAGAGGTCAAATTTTACAGCCAAAGGAGCAATGGTCAAATTTTACAGCCAAATGAGCAATCATTACTGAATTGTAAAGAAAAACCCTAAATAAACAATCAATCAAACAGAACCAAATCATATTTACCAGCTTGAAAATTTTCGTACTAAACCCAATTATAAAGGGAATGAGTGTACTCTGTACCTAATGAAGTATTCCACCACTGTTGATGGTAGACTGGGTAGCGCGTGCAGCATCAGTATGCACTCAATCTATATGACTGTACTATCCATTATGCATGCCTTTGTTATCCATGTATCACATTCATATGCCTTTTCATTAAATACCCAAATCAATGCAAACAAAATCAGATTAGATACCTATTCAACAATATTACTAATAAATACTTGTTATCAAGAAGGAAACTCAAAAGCAAAGTTGTATTCTCACCAAAACTAATAAGCCGCAACGAAACCCCTTTGCAAAATAACTCATGAACACGATCAAGCACCGACGCCTTAAGTTTGTTAAAGTCCAGAAAATTTTTCTTCATCAACACCACTCAAGCCCATATGCTTGGCACCACGTTGCCAAACTCAGATGCTTGATCTTCCTCCATATGCTCTATTACCTATGATTTCCAATCAGAGTAACCAAAATTATAAACCAATTACAGTACAACGGGGGCACTTGATTTCTCTTCAAACATGAATATTTACAGGTTTTATGTGGCAGAACTTTCTAAAGACGGTTTTGAAAGAAAAATATGTTAGAAATTACCTCTAAGCAAGCACCAATATCAAACCCACTCAACTGGGAATCAAAATTTGTAATTGAACCATCACAAAGAATTGCAGATTTTATGGCTGATGTGCTGACATCTGAATTTGAGTTAAACTTGAATGAAGTATCTCCAAATATTAACAGAAAATTAAGATTAATGGCTAAGGCAAGTGTTTAACCAAAAAAACTTTACGGTAAAACAAACAAAGAACAATATCTTAAATCAGCACACTTATACATAAGGAAGAAACATATCTATTTCGTTTCTTGTACCCACCATGACCTAGCACCACATGGATAAGGTTCATCCAAACAAAGGATCCTTTAAAATTAAATAAAACCACCACTAATGGTCCCAACCATAAATTAGAACATAGTCTTAGTCTTAAAAAAGTGTGTCGCATGTCTATTGGTAAGGCAAGATGTCACCCACTAAGTTTTCCGGTGACAAAATCATCAGCAACTAACTATATGTATAGGACTCGGAATATCTATCACATCATTCTCTAGTGTTCATCAAGAGTGTTTTCTATTAGCATGTTTACGAATTCTCTAGTATGTTTATCAAAAAGTGAATAAATTCTCTATTATATATGTTTTCAGTAATCGTACTTGGTGGTGAAACAAACAATGTTTACTAATGCATTCAGACCAAGGACAGATAATAATCCACCAATGGAATTAGATCTATGCAGTCAATTGAACATGTCAAGTAAAATCATACTAAGTTGAATCCTAACTATAGCATGCTAAATAAAGATAGAAAATGATACAACAGTAGAAACTTCTGAGAATGGACACTAAAGAATTTTTCTGAAAACAACTTCTAATAGAAAGAGAGAAGTTTAATGTACTCACAGCATCCTCCATTGTGGCACGCCATCCTTACATGGATGATAAACCATATCTGACACAGCCATTTTCGCAATCTTCGGAGAACTTTTGAGTTATACGAGTACTCAGATTGCACCTATTCCAATATGAAATTAAATAAGAACTCAATCAAAAACTTTAATTCTACAATTCAATGCTCAAAAACTAAATTAGCCAGAAACCAAAAGATCTTAGTGACAACTTGTGCGGACGTTAGGACGCGAAACACATTAAAACTTCTAGAAACTCGAAGTTATCGCTATTTGGTTATGAAGATAGATATATATCACCAGGAAACAAAAAAAAGGGCAAGAATTTGCCAAAATTTGTAAATCAAACACAGATGTATCAACTCATTCTCCTCTGTCAGTCTGTCATCACCTCACATGCCACACTTTTTGAGACTGGATCAATTCGATCACAACCAAACTGCCAGTATTAAACTTAACTAAGTAACGATCAAATGATCTAAACATTGTGTATTACAAATCCAAATCAATAGTGGTAATAAATAAGATAATTTCAGCTACAATTTGCGATTAAAATTGAACAATGCTTACTCCCAAGGAATATCTGACAATGATTGCAGCAATCAAATGTGCGTTTAATTGAATTAGCTATGTATTTGAGGATTGGGAAAGGTTTTGTTTGAGAGTAAACAGATGTTAATTATTAGCTATGTATTTGCTTAACAAACGGTAGCTGAAATTGCTGTGTATTTTGAATGGGGAATTAAAAACCAATCCCAATTTGTCACCGTTCAAACAAATGGAATTTTAGAATGTTTGCTATATGTTAAGCAAATACATATAAAGGTCGAAAGATTAGATGATGCAGAATTCGCCAACAATTGCTGAATTAGCAGATTTAGCTTTCAACAAACAAATCTGGGTGTAAAAAAGAAAAAAAAAGGGGGGAAATTGAAACTTCTAAAGCATATATATGTCACATAGATCACAGTGAAGGATCAATATGAATCAACACATTATGTGTATCCACAAAATTATTTTAACCTCAAATCTCATTGGTCTGTATTAAGATGGTAATCCTACAAACTCCTTTTGCCATTCTTTTCGGAAAAGCCCTGATTCCTAATTAACTATCCTTGGTCCTAATTTCCATTTAACCGTATATGGTAGACTACTATGGTTAGAGGTCTCGTGGTCTACCATAAACCTACGATGTGATCGATATAGCTTATTCACAATGAACGTACAAATAAGTGTTCATTAAAGCTAAACTCTTATAACATACTATTACGAACTGGGTATTAATATTTCAAAGATGTCACTTGACAATTACAGGATACATTGGAAAAAGGGAGTAGCAACCAAATATAATGCTGAGCACCAAGTTTATTAGTGAAGACCTCAACTTTGCAGGGAGTCAAGTTTATAATGCAAGCGTATCACTCAAAAACCAAGAAAAAAAGAGCATATAATACTGAAATTCAATGCCAGCGTAATATCAATAACTTCAAGGTTGTTAGTTTAGTTTAGAACATTTTAAATATGATGCAGCATAATAAGATAAGCTGATGATTCCGAGAATGTAAGGTCAACGAAATTAGTAAAAAACAACTTATCTCACTTGTAAAAGTGCCACATGACTTTGAGGAACCCCCATAATTCGCCAAACACGATCGCTGCAATCCCAACAAATATATTTGAGTTCCCAAAACAGAACCTCCACAAAAAATAGAAAAGGTATCAGCCAACATCACATAAGAATATGCATATTCCGAGAAGCAACCCTACCTCATCCTCCCTCCCTGCCTCGCCGTCTCTCTGTGCACCCCTCGCCGACAAAAAAACATAATCAGCCTTTTTGGCACCCCTACCCCTTGCTTCGTTCATCCTACCCCTCCCTCTCTCCTCCCATCCCTCGTTTCCAAAGTACACGACTCTTCCCTCTCTCCTCTTCTCTCTGGCATCCCTGTAGGTTGCAGGTCACCCCTGCTCTCTGTCGGTGACTCGGTGCAGCCACCTCACCCCCGTTCCCATCCGTCGAATCTATTCAAACCAACCAAAACAGGCCCCGTGTAGAGAACAACAAAACCCCAGCCGGAGCCCAAACCCACAAAGCCCATTCTTTAAAGTAATGGCGTGGCCGTAAATAAACTGAAATGTCTTACAAAACACTATTCACATGAATAGTGCCAATTTCCACTCCTACTTTAGACTAAAGTAATAATGTTGCTTCACTGCTAGTCTTCTAACTTTTACATAGTTTTCACCAGTGTCTAAAATTTCGATATTATCGGCAAAATATCGTCGATAATATCATTTTTTTGATATAGCAATATTTTCATACTAATACACTTAATTATCGTAAAAATATCACGATATTTTCGATATTAGCGATAATATCGCCGAGGCTCCGTCGTCGCAGCTGCCAACATCTGTGCGGAGGAGGAACGGTCCACGGGTGGTGATGGTGCTCGGCGGAGTGTGCGCCACTGTGGTGGAGGTCACAGTAGGGTGTGGGTGTGTGGTGTGTCTATGCTCCGGGAATGAGAGTTGCAGAGAAGGTTCGAGGGATTGGGGAAGGGGGAAACACGGGGAAGTGGGGTGTGTGTCTGTCTGTCTGCTCTGGGAAGGTGAGTTGCAGAGAAGAGATGGGGGGAGAACCGGAGAAGAAGAAACACGGAGAGGATGAGGGAGAAGGATCGAGAGAGAGACTCAGGGTGTGTGTGTGTGTGTGTGTGTGGTCTCGTCTGTGCGTGTGTGTGTGCGCGTGTGTGTGTTATTCTGTAGACAATTATCTTCTTGATTGTCTTCTGGTCCTTCACGTGCTCTCTTACAATGCTCAGAAAAGAACTGATTTTGACCTTGTGATGGACACCACTTTTCCTTTTCACATACACTATCAGGTTGTTTCCACATGACATGAAGACTTCCCAAAAGCAAGTTCACTTTTCAATGCACTGTCAAATTGCTTAGAACCACAAAATCCCTTATATTTTGTTTGCTTCCCACGTGATGCCTTTGCATCCGACAGAAAAAAACAAAACATCCAAATTTACTTCTGTAGACATCGAAATTTCGTGAAAATAAACGTTGACCAAAAACTAAAATTTCAACGCTCACGTATCATATAAATTTTGTATGTAACGTGTGAATCAACGAAAAATCGAAATAATGCAGAAAAGTCATCAAACAGGACACGTGTCAACGCCATGCAGAAGTGACTTATTTCATCTGATTATTTAAACCCGAAAATGAATGAAATGGCCTCCTATTTATAGAATTCCAAAACTTTATTTTTGGGTTTAAATAATCAGATGAAATAAGTCACTTCTGCCAGGCGTTGACACGTGTCCTGTTTGATGACTTTTCTGCATTATTTCGATTTTTCGTTGATTCACACGTTACGTACAAAATTTATGTGATACGTGAGCGTTGAAATTTTAGTTTTTTGTCAACGTTTATTTTCACGAAATTTCGATGTCTACAAATGCCCCCACTTCAAGGCGCGTCGCATACTTGTGCTTGTCACTTGTAGGCGATGTGTTTTGAAGTTTCTCAATGTAGATGTCGATTCAAGGGCCGTCGGGGCTTGATCTTGAATTGGACTGGAAATTTCTTCAAGTGTCGTAGAGGCTTGAATCTTGAATTTTGTGCTGCAAGTTTCTTCAAGTGCCGTTGAGGCTTGATCTTGAAATGGACTGCAAATTTCTTCAAGGGCCGTTGAGGCTTGGTCTTGAATTAGACTGTAAATTTTTTCAAGGGTTTTTGTCATCGTTGCAAACATTTCCTTCATCTGAACCAGCTGTTCTTCAATGGAGGTGGCGCCGATGGTCATTGCTTGTTCCTGGTTTGAAGCCATTGTTCGGGTTTAAATAATCAGATGAAATAAGTCACTTCTGCAAGGCGTTGACACGTGTCCTGTTTGATGACTTTTCTGCATTATTTCGATTTTTCGTTGATTCACACGTTACATACAAAATTTATATGATACGTGAGCGTTGAAATTTTAGTTTTTAGTCAACGTTTATTTTCACGAAATTTCGATGTCTACAACTTCATTTGCAATTTTGTTGGTATCTTGAGTACAACCTTCTACTTTAATTTACTTCATTTATAAGAAAATGGTTTTACTTCATTTATAAGAAAATGAATAAATTAGTACTCTAGATGCCTTTGCAGGAGGAGCCATCTTTCACAACGCAAAACCATTTTCTTATTTACAACCTTCTACTTTAATTTACTTCATTTGGGTTTTTGCTTGTCCTGAATACAAGAAATGGCGGAAGGAGTTCTCTTCAACATTGCAGGACGGATCATTGTAAGGCTTGGCAACCGTGCTTTCCAAAAGATTGGATCGATTTGGGGTATCCAAGATGAGCTCAACAAGCTCAAGGAGACAGTGGCCGGATTCCAAGTTGTTCTTCTTGACGCTGAGCAAAAGCGAGCCAACAACAGTGAAGTCAAACTGTGGCTCCAAAACGTAGAAGATGCAGTTTATGAAGCCGATGACGTGCTGGATGAATTTAATACTGAAGTTCAGCAGAGACAAGTGATGCGTGGCAATACTAAGTTGTCAAAGAAGGTACGCCTTTTTTTCTTTAGCTCAAATCAACTTGTTTTTTGGCGAAAGATGAATCATTAGATAAAAGATATTAACAAGAGGATTTGAGGGGTTGCATTGTGGAGAACCTTTTTAGTCACGTAAGCCTATTGATAGCCACCTATTAGGAATGCACTAGTCTCTTAATAACTCATAATTAACTGCAATAAGTCTTCTATATTATTGTGTTGAATGTTTCATATAACTTACAGTTGCAAAACTCTATTAACTCAATTAATACAGTTCTATCAAAATAATGATTACGTCTACTCAAATTCTTACAGGTGCGCCTTTTATTTTCTAGCTCAAATCTACTTGTTTTTAGGTTAAAGATGGGTTATAAGACAAAAAAATAGGAATAATTAGGTCTGGTCCTAGTCACCAATGTTTCTTGATTGAAACATTATTGGTTTAAAATTTTTGTTTGAAGTCCTTTGACTTATGTCCATATCAAATTCTTAATATTAATCAAATTTCACGTCAGATTTTCCTTTTTTATTTATTAAAAAAGAATCATTATTTAATTTCCTTTTATGTCATTTATGTTTAGGATAATTGATTATTTACATAATTTAAGGAATTTTATTGCAGCTAGATATCCTAACATCCTTTTAATTTGAAATTTAAATATGAATTTTATACATTCCAATAGTTAGGGATGACAATTCTAACCGTTAAAATCAATAACCGTGGATAACCGTCCGAATGGATTGGATTTGGGTATGAAAATTTGGGTATCATTTGGATATGGGGAAAAACGGTTAATAATATTCGGTTATGGTTTTGGATATGGTTATAAAGGTTCCCAATCCATATCTGTAACCGAATCCGAACCGAATTATATATAATATAATAATATGTATTTATAATCATATATAATATAATTGTATTATAATATATATATATATATATATATATATATATATATTATTCATTGAATCCATTACCTTGAAAATACAAAAGTTGTAACGTGTGAGTTACATTTTGTGGGCAAGTTAAAAAGTTTTGATATGAATGAAAATCTATGAGAATCTAGACTAATAGTACTTATGGGAGATATTAAAGATCAACCAACATTATCAATATTTAGCTTTAATTTTTATGCTACACAAGATCCATTCATTAAATCATTTTATACATCAAATATTTGGTGACAAAATTAATATTTACTAAATTATCATGCATTAATTAAACAAATATATTTTTTGTATTGACGAAGATGGGTATAACCGTTAACCAATGGGGAATCCGTTACCCGGTGGGTATGGTTATGGATAATACCCGATGGTTAATTTGAGGTTATGAATATGGTTAATTTTCGTGGTTATAGAGATGAATATAGCATTTCCGTCCCCAAACCGAACGGTTGCCATCCCTACCAATAGTTTCATCTATTTTTCGTTTGACTGAATTTAGTCCATGTTTTATCATAATCATGGTGCCATTATATTTGCCATAACGCTTGTGGATACTTTTTTTTTATAAAATGATTCGGGGTACACACATTAAAACAAATTTCTTTTGGGGGAGGATGTAGAAATTGTACCGTCATTATATATGGCAATTGTATGGGCATTTTCTTTTTAGCAAGTAACTACAATTATATCTACCGTATCAATGGATTAGGTACAAATGCAGTTGTGTATAATAAATTGCTGCTACACCCTTCTGTTTTTCTTACCCACATTATAATCTCACCCGCGTTAAAAAATAAAAAATGCTATTTTTCCACTTCATTCTTAAAATAACCTCTAATATATATCCAAAAAAAAAAAAAAGAGGCAGTCAACTTCACAAAATATTGAAAAATGAAAACTATTAAGAAAAAGTAAGAGCTTGTTTGGTATCCTATTTGAAAATTTTTATAATTTCTCAAAATATTTCTTAAGAACATTTCTTGAAAACAAATTTCTTTAAGACTCAAAAACTTGATTGGTTTGTGATTTAAATTTTTTAAATCTTACGACTTAAACTTGATTGGATTGGAGTAGAGACGAAAAAAATAAAAAATAAAAAGGAGAAAGAAAGAAGAAAAGAGAGAGATATATATTTGGAGTGAGAGGGAATGAGGGAGAGAAAAGAAATGAGTAAGTTTAAGTTTAAAAACTCTAAAAACTCACTTTTTATGTTTTTAAATAATAGACTATATTTTTGAGTTAGTCTTGAGTTCTGTTTTTGAAAATAGTCATACCAAACAAGTTTTTAAGACATAAAACTTAAAAATTGTTTTTGAGTTTAAAAAATTAGATTCAAGTACACTACCAAACAGGTCTTAGGCCTCGTTTGGCAGCTCAGACTGTACTGAGTATTTCAGTCGGATAGGATAAATAGTCGTCGGATAGTACTGTCTAAATTAGTCGGGCGTTTGGTGCAGTATCGGATTAATTTGTACACCGAATAAAAAAAAATTCAGAAAATAATTGTTGTTAAAATATTTTTAAAAAAAACATCATTACACGGACAAAATTTAAAAAATAAAAATTAAAGAGGAAGGAAAAACCCAGATCTCTCTACCAGGTCTCTACCCAGTCTTCATCGTCTTCCTGCACTCATCAAATCCCACCCTGCATATGAACCACTCATCGATTCACCAACCAAAATAAAAATCCCAGATTGAATATTTTCAGTACACGGAAAAATATCAGAGTTTTGCAGCTCCGAGAGAAACCCAATAATTGAACTCCAACCCAATAATTCTCTGCAATTCCTAGAGAAACCTAATTCGAAAAGTCTGCGTTTTGCAGCTCAAGTTCTGAGAATTTTGCAGAAAGAAGGAATTGGGTTGCTGGGCCTGGGAGCGACGGAAGAGATGTGGGTGTTCGGGGGTCGGTGTTATTGGGGAAGGAATGAGCGACGGAGCGATGGGGGTCAATGTTATTGGGGTTGAAGGAACGACGGAGCGAGATGAGAGGGACGAAGTGAGCGAGAGAGAGGGACGAAGTGAGCGAGGCTGTGAGAGCTACCCGACTAATTATCCAAAGGTTTCGGTTAGGATAAATAAGCGAGTGAGAGGTGTATAAAATGAGTGGGCCCGGATTAAATAATCTGGTGCTTATTTAATACGAAGCTCACCAAACATCTGTTTCGTACTATTAATATTATCTGGTGATCTTATACGGCGTGCCAAACGAGGCCTTAAGTTTCTTCCCACTTTCCTTTGTCCACGGATCCACCCAATCTCGTCACCTATCCCGTCCGATCGGTAAAACCTCCATCTCTCTCTCTCCACCTCTCTTTCTTGCACTTTCCCCAAACACCCATAATCCATAATCTACCTACTGAGAAAGGTTATTTGAGAGAGAGACTATGAGTCTTAGGCCCTGTTTGGCACACCGTATAGAGCACCGGATAGTACTAATAATACGGTGTACGGTGTTTGGTGTCGTTTGGATTAAATAGGCACCGGATTAAATAATCCGGGCCCACGTTTTTTATCCTGTGTTTACCCGACTCCTTATACCGTCCAAATGCACGGTATAATTTAGTCGGCCTGCTCTCCTTCCTCTCCGCTCAAACTCGACCCCCTCGTTCTCTCGCCCTCTCTCTCGCCTTCTCGAACTCGACCCCCTCTCTCTCGCCTTCTCGAACTCGACCAACTCTGCCATTTTTAGCTCTGCCGTACCGACGGCGTTGCGGGACTTGTCCTCGCCGTGGAGAAACCCGGCTCCTTCATCGTCGATCGGGACTGGGACTGGGCGAGGAGCTGGGCGCCGAGGACGAAGTGGCGCTTGGCAAGGGCGGCGGTTTTGTTACGGCGCGATGGAAGACAACGGCGTCTTCAGAGCGGATGGAGCAGCGCCAGGAGGAGGAGGAGAGGCGGTGGTAGGGGGAGGAAGTTGGAGGTCGCGGAGCGGATCTCGGAGAAATTATTTGTGAAATTTTGGTTTATGTTTCTGTCTCTGGGTTGATCTATTTGAGGGAGGTGACGGCGGAGGAGGTGGAGGATTTGGAGAAGTTGTAGCTGGAGTTGTCGATGATGCTGCTGAAAATGGCGGAGCAGACGAAGAAGAAGACTGGAGATAGGGAGGGATTTGGGGGTTGCGGCGGAGAGATCTGGGAAGAGATGATTTCTGTTTTTTTTTTTTTTTTTAATTTTTTTTAAAGTTTGATTATCCTATCCGATATAATACCAAGCACAGTATAAATAATACGGTCAATAGTCCGATACTGCACCAAACGCCCGACTAATTTAGTCAGTCCTATCCGATGACTATTTATCATATCCGACAGAAATAGTCAGTACAGTTCGACCTGCCAAACGAGGCCTTAGAGTCTGTTGAGAGAGACACCCGCTTTCAAGGTTATTTGAGAGAGAGACTATGAGACTATGAGTCTTAGAGTCTGTTGAGAGAGACACCCGCTTTCTTAGATCTATAGTTGAAAGTAATTGATATCTTTGTTTGATGGTGGGAGTGGGTTTGGCCCTTGGAGGGTTTCTTAGATCCGGATATGGTATACTAGTGCAGGTGAGAGATAGCGCTTGGAAAAGAGGTGGTTTTGGCGGCGGCGGCGGCAAGGAAAGGGGTTGTTGTTGGCGAGTTGCGATGGTTGACTGGGGTTGTGTGAGTCGGGATGTATGGTGGGCCTTGGTTGTGTTTGGCTTTTTGTTTTCTTTTCTTTAAAAAAAGTTATAATGAATTTATAAATCAGGATCTATAAGTCTTTTTAAAAGAGTAAATTACATATTAGCACTTTAATGAAAAAGTGAAAGAAAAAAGGGAGGTTTAATGAAAAGGTCCCGGTACTGTTCACTTTTAACGAAAAACCACTTTTTTACCTTTAACTGACACTATTCACTATACCTTTAAAAAAAACTTTTCGTTAAAAGTGAAGTTTTTTTGGACTTTTCATTAGTTTTCCTAAGAAAAAATAGGACAATCACGTAGATTTAGCAGCACTTATTATTTTGGGTAAATTACATAGTAACCTCTTAGTTTTGAGATCTATTACAACCTCATACAATATCTTTAAAATATTTTGTTTTCATACCTCACGTACTATTTTATTTCAAAATAATACATCCGTTACATTTTCCATCAATTGATCCGTTAAGCGCTGACATGGCTGCCACATTTGTGCCACATGGCAGTAACGTGGCACAAATGTGGTAGTCACGTTAACGCTTAACGGATCAATTGATGGAAAATGTAAATGATGTATTATTTTGAAATAAAATAGTACGTGAGGTGTGAAAGTGAAATGTTTTAAAGATGTTGTATGGGGTTGTAATAGACCTCAAACTTGAGGGGTTACTATGTAATTTACCCTATTATTTTTTATGAGTTTAGAATGTACTCATATATGAGTTGAATGCATTTTTTAGTCACATGGATACATCAAAATGTACCCATATATATATATATTTGTTGATTTTGCAATTCTTTTTTTGGATTCCCGTCTATGAGGACTCAATTATATGTGTGCATTGTTTTTTTATGTGTTAAGAATTTACCCGCTTGATTATTAGTAGATCAGTGTTTTATTGGTTTCAAATTTTACTATTTATTTTGTCTATTATAATTTTTTAGGGAATAATTTATTATAAAATTTGAAGTCCATAGATAAAAGAATTTCAAAAATAGATGGTTGACATGGAAATACATTAATATCAATCTGATGATATGTACAAAGTCAATGAATTTAATTAAAAAAAAATGAAAGCCAATAAGTTTTTGTCAAACAATATTAGTGACTGGAGATCACATTCAACGTCTATTGACCAAAAAGATATTGACGAGAAGTTTCGTGTGGTTGAATCTCGTAGAACTTCAATAAATCCTCTACATTATTGTTTTCAATGTTTTCATATAACCTACTGTTATAAAACTCTGTTAACTTAATTAATACAGTTCTATCAAAATAATAATTATGTCTACCCAAATTCTTACAGGTGTGCCTCTTCTTTTCTAGCTCAAATCAACTTGCTTTTGGACTAAAAATGCATCATAAGATAAAAAATATTAACCAGAGGCTCAGTAAGGTTGCATCTAGTAGAAAGGTTCACTTAGAAGTAAATCTTGAAGATACACGATTTATAAAGAGAGAGACGGTCAGTCACTCATTTGTCCCTAAGGAAAGTATTATAGGGAGAGATGAAGATAAAAAGGCAATTATCCAACTTTTGTTGGATCCCATCTCAACTGAGAATGTGTCAACCATTTCCATAGTTGGAATTGGAGGATTGGGGAAAACTGCACTTGCCCAACTTATATTCAATGATGAGGTGCTTCAAAAGCATTTTGAGTTGAAAATATGGACCTGTGTGTCTAATGTATTTGAGTTGGCTGTAGTTGTTAAGAAAATCCTTCAATCCAAAAATAATGATGAGATTGAGCAATTGCAAAATGATCTTAGAAAAAAAGTAGATGGGAAGAAGTACCTACTTGTGCTGGATGATGTGTGGAATCAGAATCGTGACAAGTGGCTTAGCTTGAAGTACTTGTTAATTGGTGGTAAAAAAGGTAGTAGAATATTAATAACCACTCGTAATAAAACCGTTGCGACGATATCAGACACAGCTAAACCTTACACCTTAAAGGGTTTGAATGAAGAGCACAGTTGGTATTTATTTAAGAAAATGGCTTATAAAGATGGAAGGGAGCCAGAG
Source organism: Cotoneaster glaucophyllus (assembly GCA_036320875.1). Classification (NCBI taxonomy): domain Eukaryota; kingdom Viridiplantae; phylum Streptophyta; class Magnoliopsida; order Rosales; family Rosaceae; genus Cotoneaster; species Cotoneaster glaucophyllus. The sequence goes on along the minus strand of CM070070.1, from coordinate 2,041,769 downwards.
AATTCAACAATTAAGGCAGTTGGGGAGGAGGTTGCAAGAAAATGTCAGGGAGTTCCACTCGCTATAAGGACGATGGGTGGGATGTTGTTCGCCAAAGATGACGAAACATATTTGTTGAATTTCAAAGAAAAGAAACTTTCAGAAATAAATCAAGAAGAAAATGATATATTACCAACACTTAAATTGAGTTATGATGTGCTCCCATCACATTTGAAGTATTGTTTTGCTTATTGTAGCTTGTTTCCACCTGATTATGAGATCTCTGTACCGAGACTGATTAGACTTTGGGTGATTCAAGGGTTCATTAAGTCATCCGACGAAAACGAGTGTTTGGAGGATGTTGCATATGAATATTACAGGGAATTGTTGTGCAAATCGTTTTTTCAAGAAGAAGAAAAAGATGAGTTTGGTATAATAATAAGTTGTAAAATGCACGATCTCATGAATGAACTTGCAATCTTAGTGTCAGGGATCGGAAGTGCGGTAGTTGATCTGGACCAAAAGAATTTTCATGAGAAGCTTCGTCACGTATCTTTCAATTTTCATATTGATTCGTTGAAATGGGAAGTGCCAACTTTCTTACTAAAAGCAAAAAAGATGCGAACTTTTGTTTCTCCTTGCCTAAAGTATTCGTCTGATATCGATGGGTCATTATGTAATTCATTGTGTGCTACAATTGTTTCAAATTTTAAGTCATTGCGTATGTTGAGTTTCAATAAATTTGGAATTACAACATTACCTGAATGTCTTAAAAAAATGAAACATTTGAGATATCTTGATGTTAGTCGGAATCCCATGGAGAGACTTCCAAATTGGATTGTTGGACTTTCGAATTTGGAAACACTAGATCTCACGTACTGTTGGAAGCTTGTGGAATTGCCGAGAGACATTAAAAAAATGATCAACTTAAGGCATCTCATCTTGGAAGGCTGTGATGGATTGACCGGAATGCCACGTGGAATTGGTGAATTGAATGGTGTTCGTACATTGAATAGATTTGTTTTGAGCGAAAGCAATTGTTTGTGGAGGGGCGGTAGTGCTGGTCTTGGTGAGCTGGGGAGCCTTAGGGAATTAAGGGGACATTTAGTCATATGGAATTTGAGGCACGAGAAAGATGTGGTGTCAGAACCAAATGTTGGTACACCTCTCAAGAAGAAACAGCATCTCCGTTCGTTGGAATTGTGGTGGGAACGTGGAGAAGATGTAAACGCAGTTGATGAGGAGGACATTATAAAGTCAACGGAAGTTTTGCAACCCCATTCTAATCTAAAGAAGTTGTCTGTGGAGTTTTATGGTGGTGTGAGGTTTGCGAGTTGGTTTTCTTCTCTCATAAATATTGTTAATCTCAAATTGAATAACTGTAAGAGATGCCAACATCTTCCACCCTTGGATCATTTGCCTTCCCTTAAGTCTCTTCATCTTTGGGGTTTGGAGAAGTTGGAGTACATATCAGAGAAAGAGAGCAGTAATAGTATGAGTGATGAGATGATGAGGATCTCATTCTTTCCCTCCCTGAAAGAGCTCCTCATACTAAATTGCCCTGTTCTGAAGGGTTGGTGGAGGGTGCACGCTCATAACAGTGCTTCTTCTTCTTCATTAACGGAGAATCTGTCGTTGCCTTCCTTTCCCTGTCTTTCTCAATTGGTTATCATGGGTTGTCCTAATCTAACTTCCATGCCTCTGTATCCAAATGTGGAGAGAATAGAACTCAGTAGGAGCAGCTGGAAGGTTGTTGATTCCTTGTTTGTTAGAGGAGCATCTGATATTACACATGATGTTGGCGCTGATGTTTCTGCCTCTTCTTCTTCTTCCCCTAATCTCTCCAAATTAACATATTTGGCATTCCTTGAAATAGAGGATTTGGCCTCATTACCAGAAGAAATAAGCAGTCTCACGTCACTTCAGGAGCTTGTTATTGATGATTGCTCTAATTTGTCATCACTGCCAGAAGAAATAAGCAATCTTACTTCACTGCAGCACCTTGCAATTCAACGTTGCTCTAATTTGGAGTTGCCCCATGTTAACCGAAAGATGCAAGAAAGAAACGGGTGAGGACTGGCCTAAGATTGCTCACATCCCACAGATTGACATTGATTAAGGTGCGTTTTCTAACTTGTTTGAATTCACACTACCCTAATTCAATATAAACTAAGAAATACTCAAATGCCAATCTCATTTCTTAATTTTATTCTTCATTCATCATCACCAGCATTTTCTTTTTTCTTTTCAGATGACATACCATGTGGATCAAAGATTTCGTCGTCCACTCTTTTGCTTTCTCGCCCATCAACTTCAATTATTATTTTTATTTCTGATTTCTATTTAATTTCCTTCTTTTCAATTATATGGGATGTCAAAAGGTGTTGATTGCTTAGAGTGGTTGTATACAATTTTGCTTTTGAGGGATTTATGTACTATGTCCCCCTGTTGTATGTCTTTTTTTTTTCAAGTAATATATTATGGGCGTGAGGGTCTAGCCCCCCAGCTTTGACTGGGTTCCAACCCTCTATATATATTTCTTTTTAATATATGTTGAAGTATTGGAAGAGAAACAACCTTTGTCACATTATACCATATAAGTCGCATACTTACACACAAACAAAGGTAAAAAGAATTACGTCTATTACTTGTCAATGTATCGAATATTCTAGGACCAAAGAAACTCCAAAATCTACTCTGGATACGGCTCGGATATCTGTTCCAAAACCCTAAATTAATCACAATAAATGCTACATTCTCCTAAAGTAAATAAACTGATTATGTTTTGTTTAGTCAAAAGGAAATTCATGACAACCATTACAAAAACAAAAATATTTGTTGTTTTTTTCTAAGTCCTCTCTCTATAAACAAAAATAAAAAAATAAAATGAATGGAGTGGAGTGGAAGCAGAGGAAGAGACTGACCTCCAACAACAGTGACCGTCAAAAGAGCTTCCTAGAGCGACATGATCTCGTTGCCATGTTAATCCTTTGTACACAGGCAATTCTAAAACCATAAGATACCTAAAACAAACCTACTGATATTACAGAATGGTTTAACCCAAAGTTATTTAATTCAAACACCGAACTCAAACCCTAAGCACCTTGATAGTCCTTAAACCCGGGAAAGAGTGCATACTCACAGTTGCAGAATCCCAAAGCCACGCTTGAAACGTCTGAAGCTGAGGGTTGATCTTAAGTTGTTCCATGAGTGAATTAGCTTCTTTCCACTCATCTCAGCTTTCAATGTGGCATTTTCAGTAGCCCAGATCGCATCATCCACCTAAAAATATTGCAAAAGAAAAATGTTTTACCTCCTAAATCCAAACAGCAAAAGAAAAAACACAGAAAATTAAGTAAACAGAATGCAACTGGACTTGCACAGCTTGCTTCTCAAATTCACGAAATGTTGCTAGAATGTCGTAGCTGCGCGGCAAATTCATCAGGTAATTCTGTTGCCAATGATTTTCTATCAAATGAATTCATTTTGTGTTCAAATTCTAAGTAATTAATAATAAGAAGGATACCATGAATTTTATTTACCCAAATCTTGTAATTAATAATAAGAAAAATACCATGAATTTCATTTTGAGAAGCTGTGCAACATACCCTCCTCTGGTGAAAACATATCCTACAATGCAGCAAGAAATTGAGAAAAAGGAATTATAGTTGGTTTCCATTTAGAACCACAAAACCCCACTTTAGTCTTTCTCTTACAGGAGGAAACAGCATCTCCGGTGAAAGTGCATTCGAATTTGGCATCCATTCCTCCATCATACATAGAAGCAACCACATCCTGAAAGTAAGTCCCCCGACGAACTTCCCATCCATCCACCGACTCCGGAGTCTTGAACTTTACAATTGTAAGTTTGCTCTTGCAGCTCTTTCCTGCTCGTAATTGCACCATTTTGTTGTTATAGTCCTCCAATGCAAACCGTCAAAAGCTTCACATATGCAACTCTCGAAGGATAAAATTAAATCCAACATTGAACCAACCCATGAACTTAAAAGACCTCAAAACCGAAACAGATTACTAAATGTCAAAAAGGAGTATTTCAAGGATATGGCAATAAGGATCACACCTGAAATGCTATAGTAAGATTGTAGACCCCTCTTTGATCAACCCTGTAGAGGTCTCCACTGATAGTAGAGCGTGCAGTAGCACAATAGATAATCTTGTTACAGCCCTGTACTGCGGCGTACAGGGTAGCAGGACCATCCACATCCCCAGTCAATGGCAAGACAGATATGAAAAAAGAGAGAAAATGATAACACCCACCATTTAACGAAGTAAAAGCAGAGTTAACACAGAGAAAACAACAAAAAACCAAACAGTCAAGAAAATAATTTAAAACCAATTCTATATTTCTAATCAGAAGATGGCAATTTTTTTTTTATTCGTCTTCAATTTGTGGCACTTCATTCTCAATAAAGAGCATTTCACAAAATTCCAGATCTGCTACAACATCAAAGGACAGATAGAATAGGAAAACGACATCATTCATTATCCAGATTGAAACAACAATCCCACTAAAATTGACTACTCATAAGAATCTCATTCCACAAAATTTCTTCAGTCCAGGCCTAAACAACTGCAAGCAAAAAAAATCCCCAAGATACATACTTTCCTCCAAATCATCCACCGCCATTAACAAAAGCACAACCTATATCTTCCTTCAGCTAAGATTAAAGAAAAAATTGAAACCCTAATCATTCCCAAACATGCTTTTGGAATCAGAATAGAAGGGAAACTTGAAATTAGAGGATCATACAGAACTGGGCTGGGGATTGTACTCGTGCTTGGAATCGACCTCTTCTTCTTCCTCTTCAGATTGATCACCGAATAGGTTTTGCATCACCTGGTGCCACTTCTCCTCCCCCATCGCTGCTACTGTGTGTTGCGGTCGGAGCCCTCAAACTACTGACATTAAATAGTTCATTTGATTAGATCATAGAAACTATCGCCATAGCATCCTGCAAATTTCGAGAAGTGTGTGTTGAAACAAATCTGAAAAGGAATGAAAACCCTGTTAAGCAAACCCATCAACAGTAACATAAGCCTCAACAATCGTAGCAAACAAAACCAATCCGACGTGGTCAACAATACAAAATATACACCGAAACCCACCAGCCAATATACAGCACGTAGAAGCAACGTAATTTTTTTTAATAAAAATACCAAAATCCGCAATGATCTAAACAGTTAAAAAATTAAGGTTTGATAATTACTGCACCTATTGCTATTAGAATTTGATCCCCGGGAATTACTGGATAGTGTTGATGATGCCATCAGAAAAAGATTCTCAAAGACAGTGGGTGAGGGGATTTCTTTTGAATTGCCAGAGGATGCTCTTGAAAAGATCCCGACTGGAATATGGCTAGGCCGGACTAGCTTAGAGGAATGGGCAGAAAAGGTTCCCCCTCCGAGCATTCAGCCGCTCAAATACCCAAATTAGTAACCAAATAATCGAAACCCACAATCAAAAACCATACAAAAATTAAGTGCTTGTTTGGTATCCTATTTGAAATTTTTATAATTTCTCAAAACATTTCTTAAGAATTTTTCTTGAAAATAATTTTCTTTGAGACTCAAAAACTTGTTTGGTATGTGATTTAAAAATTTTAAATTTTACAACTTAAATTGGACAAATAAATCCAAGAGATAAAGAGGAGAGAGGAGGAAAGAAAGTAAGAGATGATTGAAGGAAAGAGAAATAAGTAGGAGGATCGGAGGAGATAGAGAGCAAGAGGAGTGAGAAAAAAAACTGAGAGAATGAAGAGAACGAATTATAGAAAAGACGAAAAAGGCAAAAAAAAAAAAAAAAAAAAAAAAAAAAAAAAGAGAAGATGAGGGAAGAGGAAGAAAAGAGAGAGAAATTTGGAGTGAGAAGGGAGCAGAGTGAAAAAAGAAAGGAGTAAGTTTAAGTTTAAAAACTCTAAAACTCATTTTTTGTGTTTTTAGATAATAAACTATATTTTTGAGTTAGCCTTGAATTTAGTTTTTGAAAATAGTCATACCAAACAAGTTTTTAAAGCCAAAAAATTGAAAATTGTTTTTGAGTTTAAAAAGTTGAATTCAAGTAGAGTATCAAACATGCTATAATGTTTTCACAGAAAAATCTCTAAAACCAACAATCCCTAAAAAAAATTATACAAAAATCTCACCCACTTCCAATATTAGCCACAACGAAATGAGGGCGTATCGGCCCAGCCAGAACCTTCTCGATAATCTCCTTCACCGCAACCTATCAATTCCAACACAAAAATTGAGAATGTGCGAGAAAATTTGAGCTTGTGATTTTCTCGGAAACCAAACAAGGTCTAGACTCTAAACCAAACCTTAGGCGAGGGATGGAGAGAGAGGGGCAGAGGCGAGCTTCGGGTGAGCAAGGATTCGGCTGCAGATTTGGTTCCAGGATTTGCTAACGCATGCCGCTGATGCGAAGGATAAGGCGGGTAGGTGCGAGAGGATGTCGTCGAGAAGGTCGTCGTTTAGCAGATGAGGCGAGGAGGGAGAGGGGAAGAAGCGGTGAAGAAGCAGAAGGCGATGCGTAGTCGAAGCGGAGCACCCCACGATGATCAACGCGTAGGCAACTGGCACAAAAGCAGAAAGCACCCCGGAAAATTTAGGATGGGTTGGATTTCGGTTCCATTTTTTGCCAAAACAAACAAAAAACTGAACCAAAATTTTGGTCCGTCCGGTTAGATATAAATTTCTTTCGGTTTTTTCTGTTCAATTTTTTTCGGTTTGGTTTTGTTCGATTTCATTTTATTTTATTTTATAAAACTTAATCTTTTTTTAGTATGAAATTTAGAAAAAAGGCTTGCATTGGTAGACTAATAATAAGAAAATGAGGAAAGTAGGAGGGTAGTTGTACATATGCAGGATCATATAAACCAATTATATTTTATCAACAACCTTAATTGCAAAGAAAAATAATCACCGTATCCATTCAAAAATCAAATAAATAGAGAATCTCTTCTAAAACTTTCCTCTATAACCAATGAAATATCATTCCTAATTGAACCAAGTATGCAACTTAAAAAAGTCCTAGGCTTAGTTTCAAACTTGGCAACAAAGTTTCACAAAAGAAACGTCATGGGCATACATTCATAAAGTGTAAAGGGATTCACTTCGGTTCGATTTCTGAACCTCCAAAACTGAAACCGAACCAATAAGGTTTGGTTTGGTTCTGTTTTTCTTTTTCGGTTCGGTGTTAGGTCCCTTTTTTCAGTTTTCGGTTTTTTGAACCCACCCCTAAAAAGATTTATTTGTTTTTAAAGGAATGGCAGAATGTATTTCATCCCCATCTTTAGACTAAAGAAATGGTAATAAATAATTAAACGTCAAAAGACTCAAAAGTATCACGAGGAGGAGCCAAACAAGAGATTGAAACTCACAAAGCAGCACAACCAACCTAATTCTTATATGACATGATGTTTGTAGTTTCTAAACATACATTATACGACATGATGTTTGTAGTTTCTAGACATATATTTTATGGTAATTGTTACTCATATATGTTTTAACTTGCTGTTGTATGCAATATATATATATACAGAAATCATGACTTCTACAATTGACACGAGGGAAGATGCAAGAGGGCGGCCTATTCAAAAGGTAATGGTACATACAAGTCTTGTATTAGCTTTGAAACTTTCTGGTGTCTGCATTGGTATTTTGTTAACTTAAGTTGGCAGAATGGGGACGTAATGTGCACCAAAAATTATAGTTGAAATATTTAACAGTTTTGCTTTGAGAAATTTTATGCTTGTTCTGCGAATCAATTCTCGGTTTCTTCTGCAAATGTGTCATTTTGACAAATTAAGCAAATAGTTTGAAATTCAAAATTTTAACGATTTAAGCTGATGGAAATAGCGTTCCGTCAGTGACATGGATTGAAAAAAAAAATTGTTTTGCACGCTGGACTTACTTCCAGCTTGTGGGCCATTTATTTAAGCTTGTTTTCTTTTAGCTTTTGTCATTATCATTAAAATTCATGTCATTTTCATAAAATAAAGTTGTTATGTGATTTTTAGTTAAAATAAAGTTAGCTCAAGCGGTGTGGCACTATACCATTAACATATATTTAATATTGACGATTGATGACGATCCTATGATCATGATTTAATCTAGATTTTTCCTTACCAAGCAATTACGATGTATTTACTTATACACTAAGTTTTGCTAACAATATGTTGGAAAACTGAATACTTACACCGCATCCAAATCCCTCTTACATGCTTTTGTAATGGTCTAATCTCTCCAATCTCACATTTTGTAATCCATCTCTTACTAATTTGGCGTCAATCAATCTGTTGAAACTTTGAAATCTCTCACTCAAACATAATCATATATAAGGGGATGTTTGGTATTATTTATTGATCCAATTTATTGTTTTGAAACTAATGCGTATTAATTAATTTAGCCACATTTATCATTTATTTAAACAAAAAAAATCAGATGCAATTAAGATTCTAAATAGGCCCTAAGTAACCTCAGCTGAGTGGTGCTCAAATCAATGCCCATCTTTTTCTAGTGAGCTATGATAATTCAATTGGACAAAAATAAGCAGTCAAATAAATTAAAATGGCGATCAACTTCAACATGTTTAGCGTAGAAAGCCTTGTGAAGTTAACCCAAGTTTGCATCAGTGCCAAGGCGGAACTTGACATTTCACCATGGCTACAAAAACTCCTACAGAAACCCAACTGGTGCAAGAAATTGAATAGAAACTTCTTATTTGCTGCTCATTTCGGAAGGCCAGTTCGAAAAAACCTCCTATTTTAGATTGCAAATTTTGTGATGACAAAAGATAAAAGTAGAACATAATAAGTTTTCTGCACTCTTCTCTATTTCCAGAAATAGAACTTGATACTGTCACGGCCACGAAAACTTCATCGGAACTTTAATTGGGTGCTCATTTCAGAATGTCAGTTGGAAAACTTCCTATTTTCTATTCAATCTCTTTGCCCACTGCACTACAACACATCAGAGTGTTTTCTTCAGTCCGTATATAAAAAATCTTCGGTGCTCTTAGTGATTTTCTATCAATACTAGATTATATATTTGGTCATTTCTTAAATCTATACTTTACTGGACCTGTTTAGTCATTCAACAGCTCACAACTTCCAAAGAAATTCACCATCATGCCAACATGCTTGGGTGATTAACTAGTGAACATACAGACAGCCCCGATTCAAAACATTTCTCAAGAGGAACTCATGTTCAAAACAACTTAAAACTCCAAGCATTAACCAAACAAAATGATTAGGAGGATGAAAGAGAGAAACTTGTAACAGAGAACAATTGCCCAAAATAGAAAAGGGGACACTTTATTCCTCCCCAATTTCTGAAAAACCAGAGAAGCGGGATTAACTTCAGATACAATCTCACTCTTGAAAAAGCTAATGTGCTTCACTTTCAATACCAAAGCGCTAGTCTTGTATGTATGCATGTATGCACATTACTAAAAAGAGTAATTCTTAAACCAGCATGGGCAGAATAGTACCTGTACCCTCAAACGGGCAAGGCTAAAGTGCGAGATGCGGGTTTAGTGCATTGTGGGCGTTTGGGTTTGTTAACTTAACCAAGCAAAACAACTACTAATCTAGCCATTTTTCCTACTCTATTCCAAACTTATTGCAAGTTCTGCTACTAATAGGATTCATTACTAGTGATGAAGAAAGATTTAGCACTACATGTTAATAGCACGCGGTACACATCATCAAACGGAACAAACTCAAGTCAAAAACATAAATTCCTAATCAATGTATAATCATTACTGGGATTCGCATTCTTCAACCAAACTATGAACAGAAAATAAACTTAAATTACAACATAAAGCAGAGTAAGTATTTAAATATCAACAACTTCAGACGAAAACTATGAAGTTCCGAATCCTCAAATGCATTTTCCAAATTGCAGTACAAACACTAAGCACAAAAACCATAGATAAAGTAAAACAACAGACAATGCACTTTCCCCAAAGAACTCAATTTACCTCACTCTCATACCGCTTTGGCCTCCGACTTGGCATTCCCTCTCTCGACCTTTTTCGCCTCCGCCTTATCTGGTTTTGCCGCCTCCTCTGAGCAACACCCACCTTCTTGATGGTGGTGATGCCCATGCCCATGCCAATGCCCATGATTCTGTCCATGCACCTTCTTCCCCTTGAGCTCCTTCCTCATATCATACGCATCTTCCCCCTCGGCATGGTACTTCGCCTCCACATCATGAATCTTATATCCCAAAGTCTCAGTGTACAAATTGAACGCTGCCCGATTGCTCTTCCTCACATGAAGCGACACGTACTCCGCCGCAAACACATGTTTCATGGCGTTCTGGGCGGCGCTCATGAGCTTGGTGGCGAGGCCGAGTTTGCGGTGGGTGCGGAGGACGGCGAGGGAGGTGATGTGGCCGTGGCACTCGTTACTCTCCTCCTCCATCTTGGCCAGGACGTAGCCGACGATGCGATCGTTGTAGTCTTCGGCGACGTAGAGTAGCTGCGGCCATGAAAGGATGTGATAGAGGTAGTACTTCATCTGGTAATTCTCAGGGAGGCAGAAAAGGTTGCAGACTTGCATCGCCAGGAGGTCGTCGATTGTGGCCTTGCGAAAACCCAGAGAAGGCGGGATAGCTAATCTTCAAACAATTTAACTTAAGATACAATCTCACGCTGCAAAAAGCTACTGTTCTTCATTTTCAATACCAAAATGCTACTCTTGTATGTATGATGCATACACACTACTGAAAAGAGTAATTCTTAATCCAGCATGAAAGTCACCCTTTGGCAGAATAGCACATGTTCCCTCGTAAAAGCAAGGCTAAAGAGTGAGATGTGGGTTCATTCCATCTATTAGGAATACAACGGGTCTATCAATAACTCATAATTAACTTCAATAAGTCCTCTACATTATCGTTTTGAATGTTTCATAAAACTACCATTACAAAACGTATTACTAACCATGTTTCAGTCAATAATCGAATTTTAGGTCTTATGGTACTCGTACGATCTCTTTGGTATGTTACTAACCGTGCTTCATCCTGTTGTTCAAACTATATGGCTGTTATAACTTAAAATTGCTAATATTTGATTTTTCTGCATCGCATGGAGTCGGCTGATATTTACCTTTTTCTTGAATACCCATACATTGTCAAGGCAACTAACTTCTATTATTTGATTTTTCTGTTTCGCTTGGAGTTGGCAGATATTTACCTCATTATGAATACCCTTAAATTGTCAATGCAACTACTGTAATTGTATGAATGAATGCTCGCAGCTACTGGCAGAGGATGAAAACAATGTCCAAGTGCTATTTAGGCGAGGAGAAGCTGTTGTCATTGATTTATCGTCTCTTCAGCCACGAAAGGCATAAAGCTGAGTAGTCAAAGATCTTAAGCTTTTGAATTGTACGATAAATGAGGAAATTCGTGTACTGAACTTGCTAATAAACAAGACTATGAATTGTGATTTGTGACCCTGAAGGTTCACTCATTTACGTCTCGGGAGGGGGTTTACATGCCAAAGTTTTTGCCGGGATCAAAGATACAGTGATAAAATTGAACTGTTCTAAACCGTGAGACAAGATCCTCATTTTGCTTTGTAGACTGAGTTCGAATTGTGACTTTGTTTCTTTGAAGCGCTTCTTGGTTCATTAGTTTATCTTTGGCTGGAGGACATTGTTTCTTTAGTAGCAAACTTGAGCTTTAGCACGCGCCTTGCTGCAGGAATGTCAAATTGATTATAAGTGATAGGATTTTTACCACCTGCAAAAGTAAGGATAAAAACACTTAAAAATACTTGCAAGAGTACAAGGTTGTCGTAGTATAGCAGCTCAAGCAAGGTCGTTTTCCACAGGGATTGAATGAATAATCTATGCTAAAACCAAATCTTAATCAATTATTTAAAAACGAAATTGGGAAAAGGTTAATTTTATTACCTAAAATATTAAAAACGAATTTAATTAAAAACAATTAAATAAATTGACAAAGTAAAGAAAATAGTTTTGAAAGTAAATTTAAACACTAGGGTTCCGCCGTCACCTTAACAATCCTACGTAGTTCTTCCAATTACTTATGAATTACACATGCATATTTTGAAGGTTTGATTTTCCTAAAGTATGCCCTACTTGGGACCCCAACATAGAACGTATATCTAACATGCAACCCGTCCGTGGCGTCCAGATCGAATGTGAACATGCAAGGCTCATTAAGTTTTGTGAAAACCTTTTGAAAAACCATATAACTCCTAAGACGTGTCGTCCATCCTAAGTAGTTACACATATTAACCACAAGAAGCCAGCGCCAATTTCAGGGACAGCCCTCCGCCAAAATTGCATCAAATTACTTTTCTAAATATCCTAATGGTGGCCAATCATCAAGACAATTAGATAGTTTAAAGCACAGTAATTAACAATCCAAAACTTGCATGCATAATATCATAAGCAAATTGAAAAGAAACTACATATTCTTGCTAAGGCTCGTGGCCTCGCCCTAGCAAACGAAATTAGTTACTAACAACCATAAAACAAAATATTATTAAGAACATGGAAAGAAAACACCTTGAAAATAAACTTGAATTGTTCCTCCTCCTTTCTTCTCCTAAAGTTGCGTCCCCCCTTTTCTCTGTTCCTAATGGCTAAAAAGCCTTATTTATACTACTAGAAAATAAAACCTTACTTAGAAAAGGTCTTAGAATAAAACTAGGAAACCTAATAAAATAATAAAACAGAAAATAAAAGGTTTCCTATTTGAACTGGAATTCGGACTTCTCAGAAAATCAGACTTTTGACTGACCAAATCAACTCCGATTTGGTCCTAAAATGTCTCTATTGAAAGCTGAAGATGTCCCCTACAAATCCTTGGAAGGAATCCTTCTCAAAATATGCCATCTTGACCTCCAAAATACCCAAAACGTCCAGAAACGTCAATCTGAGAAAGCTGCGCGCTGGGTCTTCTTTTCATCGCCATGGTCAAACGACTCGGTAGAAAAATCTGGTATTTTGACACAATCATCTTGAAAGGCACACGAACATCCTCCAATTGGAATCACTCCAAAATTCATTCATTTGATCACTTTTTGCTCCAGAGGAAGTCGAATGTCCTACATTAGAAATATATAACAAAGTATCAAAATTCTACCAAAATAACCAATAAATTAATACTAAGATTAGGGTAAAATATATAGTATAAAAGCGACTCATCAATAAGCATTGTATATAAGTGTTAGAATGAGGAACTAAATGTGTGGTAAGCATTATGCGTTTGTATGTAAAAATTATTTACACAAAATATGTACAAAGTATGTGTGTGTGTGTGTGTCTATATATACAAATCACAGCTGCTGGCTTTACTCGTTCTACTTCGCCACAAATTATATAGACAGAAATTAGAAATTTAAATATTGACACTTTTCATCGAACATCTAGTGTGCCACGTTCTCATACGCTTTCTTGTAAGACGAATTGAAGAAGAATACTTCAGTTTTGGAACAAAATTAACTTCAAGATGAGTAATTTAACAGAAAAGAAGCAAAAAGTAACCCAAAAATATTTAATTGAACAACAATACTTAGTCTTTGAACAAATAACTTCAGGATGAGTTTAACAGAACAGAAGCAAAAAGAAACCCAGAAATTTGAAAAATTTGTCCTTAAGAACTGGAATTACATTGAACGAATCTCACTTCCGTTGCGAGAGAGATGGAATAGCAGGTTGAGAGTAGAGGCTCTTTGTTTTTTTTTTTGGTCAACTTGATGAGGTTTTCTGGTCGTAGTGTTTTCATCGAGAGAGGTGGAATTAAGAATTCGGCAGTGCTGTCCAAAGGAGATCACGACAGCTCAAGGACCGAACACCGTGCAACTCATACGTGTCAATTGGGATATACTAGTAATTTTACCGTGTCGGATGAAAAATTGAAAGAGTAAAATTTTCTTCCCTTCTGATCTCTTTTCCTTTCTCTCTTGTCCTATTTAGACAGTTACGATTAAACTACGTCAATATTTTTATTTAATTTTTTATATAGAGGAAAAAGACAAAAAAGAAAAGTATAAGAGAAGTGAAGAGAAGATAATGGTAACGTGAGGAGAGAAAATCCTATTACAGAAACAGTCAAATAGGTGCAAAACAGTCATTTCACCAGTTTTAGTAGAGGTATAATTTAAAGGTCCATGTGGATGGAGTGATTAAAACATAGGGAGTTTTAACGAAAAACCCGCGGTACTGTTCACTTTAACAAAAAATCACATTTTTACACTAAAAAATCAATCATGGTACTATTCACTTTACCCTTTGTTTTGTCCTTATCGTTAAAACTCAAAGTTTTCAAACCCTTTTCATTAGTTTTCCTTAAAACATAAGGATTTGAATTTTTATTATCTTATTGAGTTAAATAAGAAAACCTATAAAACTAGTAGTGAGCTCATTGAAATATTTTAATTCTTATTCTCTATAAATACAGCATGTCCTGTTTTAATAAACGCGTGAAACTGAAGAATCGAAATGAAGCATGCCATATTATATGAAATCATAAAAATATTGGGTCGAGGTTTGAAATTTCCTCATTCCAAATGGACCCCAATGTATGACTTCTTTTGTCCCCATAGATCCACTCTAGATCATTTTGTCCATAATAGCTAGACCTGAGAGTCTGAACCCTCCAAGAGAGATTTGAACCATTCAAAGACTTCTTTTCCATGAGATGGGCTAGTGACATGGATTAATAAGGGTTGCGTGATATTAAATGAGCGATTTGAAGTTTTGAATTCGGCTACTTTGGGCACAGAGATCCAAAGAGGATCTCAGCTCTCATAATTGAGAGTTTTAGCCTTAGGTTGTGGAAAAGATATAGTGTAACAATCCGTCCCTAATTTTACAGAGTTGTTAATTTTAAAAGTGTGAAATTACAAAAATCCACTTTGAGGAGAGATTGATGACTTTCGTTGACCGTCTTTTCGTGATGTGTAGGAGCTACTATTTTACCGTATTCTCGATGTACTCGACGGTAGGAACGTTTAGGTGCAAGCGGAACCGAAATCAGAGTTACGACGAAGATTTTACGGAACTACAAATCCGAAAAATAATTTTGTAAAGATTATATTTTATATATTTATTTAAATTTTTATATTATTACTTTAGAATTGGGAACGTCATGAGGGTTTTAGCTGAGCTATTGGCATGCTACTAACTATGAAATGACCATCTTATCCTCACATACGAGACTCACGTGCATGCTACTAACGGAGGAATGACGGAAGTTTTAATTTTGGGTATAAATCCTAACAGACTTAGACCACAAGGGTTTAAAAGTTGGCGACTTTGTTTTCATGCAGATAAAACTTAAAATTAAAAATTAAAAATTAAAAATTAAAACTTAATTAAAACTTCAGGGCTAAAAGTTAACGAGTGGGAGCTGATGTAAAAACATTGTTCAACTTTTCAGTTTTTTTTTTTTGCAGATGGCAACTTTCAGTTTTATCACTTCCTGGAACCAAATAGTGTAGATGCACTGTGAAAAGCATGCTAGTTTATTTGGTAATTATTGACAGGTTCAGGATAACCCACCAACGTGAAATACGTTTGGATGATTTGTTAATTATTTGAGGGACTCAAGGTGACCCACCAACTTGGAAAATGAAGCAAAGGTGTTGATCAAGTTGGAGTAGCTAGCTATCATTTTGTATTTTTCTAAGTTAGTGGGATGTCTAGGATTTGGACAAAAGTTGCGCTTTATGTCTTGTTATCAATCTCTTTCGGACTACTAAGCCTTTTTGACCACGGGTCTTTTTCCTTGCTTTGTTTATGGCCTTTTCCTGGGGCTAGACTGCTTTTTAGCGTCTTTGTTGTACATCCCATGGTAATTCAACTTAAATTGTAAAGAGAGAGGATTGATAAAAAGAAAAAAGAAAGAAACCAAACCTTTCACCACGACATATAACAAATATATTAACTCATGCACAAAAAGTCAATAAATTCAGTAAAAACTGAAGGCGAAGAGTATATTCAAACAATTGAGAAACATACATGAAGCAACACATGGAGAAAAAGTAAAAAAAATTGAGTAAAAACGAAAGGAAAAAATAAATGCAAACAATTGAATAATATATATATATATACACACACACAACAGCTAGAAGCATGCAAAGAGAAGCGGTAAAAATCCCAAACTTATTTGATTATCTTGAAAATCCACCAGATTCTTTTCACAATCCAAAATCTAAATAACCACTTTAAATCCATAAAATTACAATGAAGTGAAATACCAGAATGCACCAAACAACAATAAAAACAAAAAATGCAGTAAAGGCAAGGATGAATTCAACAGCCCAAATAAGCAAAAAGATTCATACCTCAATTGAATTTTGAACTTGATTCTCGCTTAAAAATCTTAATCTACAGAACCAAATTAGTATTATTAATAATAAAGTAACACGATAATGTAGTAAACAACATTGAAAAATAAAATCTAGTAAAGGTAAAGATCAATTCAACAATCTAAATAAGCTGAAGCAGTCATACTTGAACTGAATTTGCAGGTTGATTTTGTCGCTTAAAAATTATGATATGCAAAGCCAAATCAATTTTATTAACACTGATAATTTAAGATTTGATATGAAAAACATATCTATAATACAGGCTTTTCACGATTAATGAACAATGCTTTTTGTGTTGGATTTTAGTATATGTATATAATGTTGCTTCACTAGTACTCTTTCAATGGTTACATAGTTTTGACAGTATTCAAGCTTACATCAAAATAATCTTAGTTTTTCATCTTACACCTTATAAGATGAAGACACTTGGTAAAGGGGTAGTATTACCATTATTTTTTTTCTCAACCATCGTTTTGAAACAGGAGAGTAGATCTAATTTTCTCAGTCGCTCAAACATAAACACAATGCAATACACATTAGCGTGTGGGCCCAGGGAGTGGGAGAGAGAACATTTGTTGGAAATCAAATTCTGTAGACTAAAGTAGAATTATTACGTTTTAGTTTATTATGCGCGACTAGAGAAT
The DNA here is from genome assembly GCA_036320875.1 of Cotoneaster glaucophyllus. Taxonomy (NCBI): domain Eukaryota; kingdom Viridiplantae; phylum Streptophyta; class Magnoliopsida; order Rosales; family Rosaceae; genus Cotoneaster; species Cotoneaster glaucophyllus. The sequence continues at coordinate 2,024,774 of CM070070.1, read as the reverse complement.
GATTGGGATTCAATCAAAGAAATTTCATAGTTGTACTCAATTTAATAATATAATTTGTGAGGATGGATGGGTAAATTTAAAACTGTAGATACCAATAAAATTGCAAGTGGATTTAAAAAGTACGGATGAGGATCCCTTCGGATCCTCATTGTCTGATTGTAATCTATACTATTATTAAGGAAAGAGTTTTTATCATCAACAGTCTTTTAGATTGATCAAACTCATCATTTTGATTCTGTACTTTCAAAATCAATCAATGTTGTCCCTGACATTCACCACCGCATATCAATTTGGTTCTTATGTTTAGATTCCGTCAAATATTTCTGTTTGTTTGCATGTGGGACCCACAAAGCCAATAAAATGGTGACACATGCATTACACAAAAAAAAGTTTTATCACAAATAGTCACCGACATTGGTCAAACTCCTCGTTCTAGTACCTGAGTTTCAAAAATCAATAAATTTGGTCATTGACTTTAAGTACTGCACATCAATTTAGTTATTCCGTTAAAATTTTGATCATTATTTTTTGTTAATGTGATAATATGGTCTTACTGATCCAATTATATGGCACCATGTGGATTAACTATAAAATTTTTTTTTTTAAGATTTAAAACTAAAAGTACTATAAGAAATTAAAAAAAAAAACTAAAAGGAAAAAAAACAATACATCATCATCTTGTCCTCTGTGAACTCACTTCTCATTCTCTCTAGTTGGTTATAACCCTATCAAATTTGAATTGAATTTGGATTCGGTTTTATTGAATTTAGATTGAATCTTATTTTCCAATCAGGATTGTGGGATGCGAGATACATGTCACCGCGGAATATTCACTAGTTGGTTCACCCTAAAAAAAATTAGTTTCTTATAGTTAATCCACTTGGCGCCATATGATTGGACTAGTGGGACCGCATCAGCCTATTAACAAAAAATATTGACGAAATTTTAATGGAATGACTTTATTGATGTGCGATAGTGAAAGTCATGGACCAAATTTATTGATTTTAAAAACTCAGGGACCAGAATGAGGAGTTTGATCAATGTCAGAGACCATTTGTGATAAAAACCTTCTTTTGTGTAATAAACATGTCACCATTTTATTGGATTTGTGGATCCCACATGCAAACAAACAGAAATATTTGACGGAATTTAAACGGAATGACCAAATTGATGTGCAGTGGTTAATGTCTGGGACAACATTGATTGATTTTGAAAGTGAATGACCGAAATGATGAGTTTGGTCAATCTCATAAACCATTAGTGATAAAAACCCTTAAGAGAATACACTTTGTCAATCTTTTTGCTCACTTTTTCTAATTTTGCCCCTCACTTTTGAATACACAATGTTGAGATGAGGAGGGCAAAATAGTAATTTTGTACCTTTTGACAAAAAGACAATCATATCCCTTTTTTCTATTTTGCCCTCACTTTTGATACACAATATTTACATAAGGAGGGTAAAATAGTAATTTTTTATCAAAATATTTACATAAAATAAAAAAAATATGCACTTATTAAGAAAAATTATTCGACCATCATTTTTTCATACAGGTAAGTGAAATCATGATGTTTTTTGGATAGTTTGAATGTATTCCAAAAGTATGTTGGTAAGGATTGTTATTTATTATTTTATTCATTTCTTATTATTATTATTATTATTATTTTTACTAAATGTTTTGGAGGATGTTTGTGTGTGTGTGTGTGTGGGGCTAGTGGGAAAAAGAGAAAAGAAGAAGAGATTGGGCACTGCCCAATCTAACCAGAGAAAATAAAAGAGGGAAGAGGTTGTCACATCCTGGCCCGGGCTCGATTCTGCCGTAGCACAGGTAAGTTCAGTTGAGTTTATGGTGAAAGGATTGAGTTATAGCATTGATTGATGAGATATGAGTATAGTCGTACAGGTCATTATAGGTGACTCCAACTTATGTGCTAGCATTGATTGATGAGATATGAGTACAGTCGTATAGGTCACTATAGGTGACTCCGACTTATGTGCTAGCATTGATTGATGAGATATGAGTACAGTCGTACATGTCACTACAGGTGACTCCGACTTATGTGCCAGCATTGATTGGTGAGATATGAGTACAGTCGTACAGGTCACACTCCGACTTATGTGTTAGCATTGATTGATGAGATATGAGTAGACTTATGTGCTAGCATTAATTGATGAGATATGAGTACAGTCGTACATGTCGCAAAAGGTGACTTCGACTTATGTGCTAGCATTGATTGATGAGATATGGGTGCAGTCGTACAGGTCACTATAGGTGACTCCGACTTGCATGCTAGTATGGATTATTAAGCACATGATTATTTATATTGCTAATGAGATGTTGTGTCGTGGTATACTTCTGGATTTACTGTTAGTATACATTTGATTTCATACTTATACGTAGTATGATTTTCTGGAGCTATACAAGTTTTCAGCGAGGGGTCATAACATTTAGAAGATATCTATTAAAACTTTGTTACATGCCCACTCACTCTGGTTTGTTTTTCATCCCTCCAGGTTTTAATAGTTGGCATTTCTCATCGACGAGGATTCGTGGCAAATCTTGGTATTGGAGATTACCTTCAATGGTATGATTCTCAATCCACTCTACTGTACTTTACTTATACTTTGACATCACGTGTGAAATGAGTTCATTTCCGCTCATAGCGCACTCTTGTTTTTAGACACTTTTAGGTTTAAATTTCTTCACTTTTTACTTTTTAAGGCTTCATCACCTTCCAGGTGCCAACCAACACATCCCGATTCAGGGTCGTAGTTGACATTCCAGGTCCGGATGTGTCATAGAACTTGTGAAAAACTTAGTTGTAATTTTGTTTAATTAATTTGAGAATCAAAATTTAAATTTGAGATTTCTTCAGAAGGGTATATTTATATTTATATGTTTACTAAAGTGGAATGGGAGTGAAAAAAAAAAGAGAATTGGATTCTTTCTAAATTGATTCTATAGTTTAATCGTTTTACTTTTTAAGGAATGAAAAAAATAGACGAAGTCCACTCAAAATCAGTAATTATACTCATGAAAATCAATAATTCCAATACTTAGGGGGCATGTTAATTTTTTATTTTATTTCTAAAAAAGGTATTATCTACACTAAGGTAAAAATGGGTGGGCTTAGTTTTACAATAAATTAGCAATAATGTGAATCAAATTCTCATTTGACGAGATTAGAACCTAAAATCTCTCACTTACAAATAAAAATAAATGTCATTAGATCGTAGTAGGCTATGAGATTTTGACTCCAAAAGAAAGTTGCTAGATGGAGAAAAAAAAAAGAGTATTCAAATTACATGAGATTATTAGAGAGTTTTGAAATTTACCCTAAAACTTTTATTTTTAGCCCATGTCCTCTGAGGAGGACATTGAAAATGGAGCCCATCAGTACTTGCTTCCATTTGGATGCTAGCCCTCAGGCTAATTTCATAGCATCTGATAAATAAACTGAAATTCTAGAAACCAATCAATAATAATAATTATAATAATATTTCAACATTCCCTTTACTTTTAGCCTAAATTCTGGAAACCAATTTAAATTCATCCATTAATTCTTGTCAACTCCTTGTGTAGATTATATTATCAACATAAATGAACACTATGATATGTCATCATCCCCTTTAATTTTAGTGTAAAATGATGTTTCACTGTACTCTTCTAACGGTTACAATGTTTTGACAGTATTTAAGCTTATATCTAAACAATTTTAGCCTTAGATCTTACACCTTATGAGATGAAGACACTTGACAAAAAAAGTAGTATTATTATTATTTTTTTTTCTTTCTCAACCCTCATTTTGAAACTAGAAATTAGAGTAGACCTAGTTTTCTCAGCTAAAAAAAAAAAGAAGATAAAAGAAAGCGTCAGAAATTGGAGATATAAACAAATCTCCTTATTGGTGGTAGACATAAACAAATGTCCTTTTTTTTTTTTTTTTTTACCAACTGAAAGAAAGCGTCAGAAATTGGAGCAGATCAAATTTTCTTAATGGCTCAAACATAAACAACAATACAATATATAATTATTTGTTATTAATTACAAAATAAATGTGAGGATCGGTGAACAAATTAGTAGTGAAGATACCAATAAAATTGAAATGATTGCTTCTATTTGGAAGGAACCAGGATCCTCGCTGGATCCATTACCTAGGAATCCTAGGGATCACGCAATCGTGTGCGTTAATCGTATATCGTACGATCAGTTTTCGTTAGTTACTATTTACTATTTAAAATTCAAATATAAATAGTAAATAACGAAAACTGACCGCACGATATACGATGAACTTATCACGCAATCATTTCAATTTTAAAATTTTAAATTCAAATATAAATAGTAACTAACGAAAACTGATAGCATGATATACTATGAACGAACATGATTACGTGATGCCTAGGATTCCTAGGGAATGGATCCGGCTAGGATCCTGGTTCACTTGGGAGTGCTGGGTGTAGAACCGGCCACCGCTGAGTGTACAAATGCGCAAATGGCGGGAATAGAGTAGCGTGTGGGCCCTGTCATTTGTTGTAATTGGCGTTTCTTACGGGTGAAGAGCACTAGTTAGTACTTTACTAAAGTAGAATGATTGATTGTTTTTCCAATTTTGTCTGATTGTAATCATTCAATACTTTATTATGCCACTAGACTAAGGTAGAATGGTTGCGTCTTCCAATTTACTAGAGCACTAGCAAACAATCAACTTTCAATTATCAAGACCAGCACTAACATATTGACCGGTCCTCGTTTTCATTTTATGCTTGGAATTATATGTGAGTGGCTGCATATAAAGACTAGCAGGTGGAGCCATCTTTCGCTACGCAAAACCATTTTCTCACTTATACAAGTTTCTACTTCATTCCCCCTTGGCAGTCATCTTAGTTCTTGATTCACATTAGTAGTTGCAAGTAAAAGATTTAAAAACATTAGATTGTCCTTGTATACCAAAAATTGAGGAACTGATCTTACAATGGCCTATTACATGCAAAAAATATGGAGAAGTATTGTTTTAGTTTGAACAACAGATGATAACATTGTACGTTTGTAATCGATCCCATTCCAGCAATAAGAAAATAAAATGTTTTTGTAATCGGAAGAAACTTGCTGCTAATAGTAAGAAAAACTTTCAGACTAATTTTCTAAAAGCTTGTTGCTTCATCTAAATGTTTTTCAGACTATTAGCAGCAAGTTTATTCCAAATAACAAAAATATTTTCTTTTCTTATTGCTGGAATGTGATTGATTACAAACGTACATAGACATCTCTTTTATAGAGATTTTACACGACAACATAAATCATAGGTGTTCATCTTTACTTTCACACAGCTTTAAACTTTGGGTGAAGTGCCGATTTAGTCCCTGAATTATCACCTCATTGAAAATTAGGTCCCTAAATTATTTTTTTGGTAAAATAAGTCCCTAAATTCATTATAAATTGCTAATTTCATCCCTACTATTATATTCAAAGCTATTTTATCCAATTTTTCGTCAACTTAAGTCACTTGACACACTTTAGAGTATAATACCATCATTTTCTCGTCTATAAGTGCTTAACATTTCATATAGGATGTGAATTTAATGTCTAATTTACCTTCAAAAGTTAACTTACACTATTTCTTTATTAAAAGCTACCAATTTCTCCTCCAAAGTTAACTCCATACACTATTTCTTTATGAAAAAAATACTAATCTACTCTCCAATGTGTATTACATGCAAGCAACATCACTTAAATTGACGGAAAATTGAATATAATAGCTTCGAATATAACATTAGGGATGTAATTGGCAGATTTTTATAATTCAGGGACTAATTTTTCTGAAAAAATAGTTTAGGGACCTAATTTTCACTAAGGTGATAATTCAGGGACTAAATTGACAGTTTACCCTTAAACTTTTACACACATATTTACACTTTTACATACACCTTTAAACTTTTTTTATTTTTTACACACATTTAGATTTTCCTCATAATTTTAGACTTTTGTTCACACCTTTAAATATTTATACACACATGTAGACGTAAACTAAGGGGCACTTGCTTTTGTAGTTTTTCGTAACTATTTTCATAATTTATGGGGACATGATCTGTGACTGTGATGCACTCAAATTTTTGTAGGGAAAATTGCTCATCAAAGTGAGCAACTTTGTTACGTGTCCGAGATTGCATGCATTTTTAAGGCAATGCAATGCAACCAAGGATGCCTGCATAATTAGAGTAATCCCAGAGAAGAAAATACCAAGTACGCCTGCATCATTAAAGTAATCCCAAAGAAGAAAATTAAAGTAGCTTTATTATGTGCTATTAATTCAAAACATTTGTAGGTGTCAAAAGTTAATGATGTAGCGGGAGCTGGTGACTTTGTTTTTATGCAGACAAAACTTAACAAAAAAGGAAAAAAACTTAATAAAGACTTGAGGGCTAAAAGTTCACGATATAGTGGGAGCTGATGTAAAAGCATTGTTCAACTTTCAGTTTTATCACTTACTGGATTTGTTAATTATTTGAAGGGCTCAGGTAACCCACCAACCTGGAAAATGAAGCAAAGGTGTTGATCACGTTGGAGTAGCTAGCTGTCATTTTGTATTTTTCTGGGTTAGTGGGATGTCTAGGATTTGAACAAAAGTTGCGGTTTATGTCTTGTTATAAATCTCTTTCGGACTACTTAGCCTTTTTAACCACTGGTCTTTTTCCTTGCTCTGTTTATGGTCTTGTCCTGGGGCTAGACTGCTTTTTAGCCTCATACATCCCATGGTAATTCAACTTAAATTGCAAAGAGAAAGGATTGATAAAAGGAAAAAAGAAAGAAACCAAACCTATATTCTTTATAGTGACAGAAAGGCTGAATGAAAAAAAGAAGACTTCTCTTTTGCTCAAGAAACAGTTTCTCGTGCTCAAGAAACAGATCCCCATCAGAAGAGGGAGAGAGAGGGGTTTGGTATTTTGCCAAATATATAATAATTAGTAGTAGAAAATAAAATAAAATAAAATGGAGAAGGGATATTTTGGGAAGGAGAAAGAAGATGTGGGTCTGAGTTTCTAACAAAACCTGTCAATATGTTGATGGAAATTGCTCTCTAATGAAGGCATATACCAATATCTAACGATTAAAAATCTCAAAGTATAGATACTCCGAAACATCATAGAGTTTTCGTTTTCAGTCTCAAGGATCTGAGGGGAGAGGATTGTGTTTTTGTTTCAAGAGTTGTTGCTTCTGTTATTGTTGTGTTTTCAAAACCTTTTTTGTTGTATTGTTGTTTATGTTTCAATAAGAATGTATAATTTGAATGTCGTGTTGTAAGATTTTAGTGAGATCCTAAGTTTATATTGAGATTTCGAATGCGTTGTGTTGTGCCGTAGGTTGGCATATTGGTGGTTGCACATGAAAAGCAGAACAATGTGGATAATTTTTTAACTGTATATACTTGGGACTTGAAAGTTTGTCCTTTTAGTCATTGAAATCTGCTTTTTTGGTTGTACATAGAACTCTTTACATAGAGTTAGTAAAATACAAGTGCAAATTGAAAGACTAATCAATGTGAGAAAATTTTGGAAATGTGTATAACTGTTACTTAGGAATCACCCATTTAGATTGCAAATATGCTCTTGATGTAAAGTAAATAGAACGTAAATGCAATTTAAAGTGCTATTTTACCATGTATAGTGATATATGTGTTTGTGAATGCAGTTAAGCTGTTGATAGCTTTTATGTATTAATCATTATTTTGTGATATTATCCAAACTTTGCCTCCTTTCCAGGAAATGATCATAGTTGCTGTAAACTACAAATTTCCAAACTTTTAGATTAAAAATGCTAGATGCATATGTAACTTTATTTGAGTGAAATGTGGTAATTGGGTTTATGAATAACTGAGATAAAAAATTCCCCATTTAATTACCTTCAAAATAAAAATTCTCCGATTATGTCTCTACAGTGAGAGAAGATTTCTGAGTTTTTTTAGTCTAAATAATTTCTGGGTTTTCCTGGTTTTTTGGGTTAAATTTATCAACTTTTTTATGTGTAATTTTATAAGAAAACTAATGAAAATGGCTTGAAAACTTTGAGTTTTAACAATAAGGATAAAATAAAAGGTAACATATTTAATTTTTTAGTGTAAAAATGTAGTTTTCGTTAAAGTGAACAGTAACGCTGGTTTTTCGTTAAAATTCTTTAATTTTATCTGAAATTATATTGATATTATATATAATTAGTTAACTTTATAGAAAACGACAGTCGGACGTCCCTATTGTTTCGCTGGTTGTCTTCTAACGGGTCCATAGTTTTGAGTCTTTGGACGGGTCTATAATAGCGTGTGGACCCAGGGAGTGGTGGGAAAGAGAACATGGAAGAGGATCATCTCTGGATTCATTTTGGAAGAATAGAAATTTCTCCATTTTAACTGTTTATTGTATATCGAGCGATCAATTTTCGTCAAATAATATCCGTGTTTAATTTTAAATAAAAAAATTAAATAATTTATAATTGTATGATGTATAATAAATACTAAAATATAAATATTCATAGAATTTCTATAATTTGAATCAGAATAGAATTCAAATCCAAAAACATGTGTTGGAAATCAAACTCCGTGATTCTCTCACTACGCAAAACCTGTTCTCACCGACAACCTTCTTTCACTACACAAAATCATTATTAAGTCTCTGTTTCTATTTACAAGCTTCTACTTTAGTTCACTTGTGTTTTTTCTTGTCCTGAATCCAAGAAATGGCGGAAGGAGTTCTCTTCAACGTTGCCGGAGGGATCATTGAGAGGCTAGGCTCCTGTGCTTTCCAAGAGATTGGATTGATTTGGGGTGTCCAAGATGAGTTCCAGAAGCTCAAGCAGACAGTTGCTGGATTCCAAGCTATTCTTCTTGACGCTGAGCAAAAGCAAGCCAACAATGAAGTCAAACTGTGGCTCCAAAGCGTAGAAGACGCAGTTTATGAAGCCGATGACGTGTTGGATGAGTTTAATACTAAAAATCAACAGAGAAAAATGGTGCCTAAAAATACAAAGCTGTCAAAAAAGGTACGCCTCTTCTTTCTCTTGCTCAAATCAGCTTGCTTTTGGGCTAAAAGATGGGTCGTAAGATGATATTAACAAGAGGTTTGGTGAGGTCGTATCTCATAGAACCTTTTCATGGTCACATTAGCCTATAGATATCCACCTATTAGGAATACAATAGGTCTCTCAATAACTCAATTAATTGCAATAAGTTCTCTACGTCATATAACTTAACATTACGAAACTCTATTAACTAATACAGTTCTTTCGCAATAATGATTATGTCTATTCAAATTATTACAGGTGCACCATTTATTTTCTAGCTCAAATCAACTTGTTTTTGGGCTGAAAATGGGTCATAAGATAAAAGATATTAACAAGAGGCTGAGTGAGGTTGCAAAAGGTAGACCCAGTGACTTAAATGATAATTGTGAAGATACACGATTTATAAAGAGAGGGAGGGTCACTCACTCATTTATCCCTAAGGAAAATATTATAGGGAGAGATGAAGATACTAAGGCAATTATCCGACTTTTGATGGATCCCATCTCAACTGAGAATGTGTCAACCATTTCCATAGTTGGAATTGGAGGATTGGGAAAAACTGCACTTGCCCAACTCATATTCAACGAGGAGGTGATTCAAAAGCATTTTGAGTTGAAAATATGGACATGTGTCTCTAATGTATTTGAGTTGGATATAGTTGTTAAGAAAATCCTTCAATCCAAAAATAATGACGAGATTGAGCAGTTGCAAAATGATCTTAGAGAAAAAGTAGATGGGAAGAAGTACCTACTTGTGTTGGATGACGTGTGGAATGAGGATCGAGAGAAGTGGCTTAGCTTGAAGAACTTGTTAATGGGCGGTGGAGAAGGTAGTAGAATACTAATAACCACTCGTAGTAAAACTGTTGCGACGATATCAGACACAGCTAAATCATACACCTTAAAGGGTTTGAATGAAGAGCAAAGTTGGTCTTTATTTAAGAAAATGGCTTATAAAGATGGAAAGGAGCCAGAGAATTCAACAATTAAGGCAGTTGGGGAGGAGGTTGCAAGAAAATGTCAAGGAGTTCCACTCGCTATAAGGACGATAGGTGGGATGTTGTTCGCCAAAGATGATGAAACATATTGGTTGAATTTCAAAGAAAAGAAACTTTCAAAAATAAATCAAGAAGAAAATGATATTTTACTAACACTTAAACTAAGTTATGATGCGCTCCCATCACATTTGAAGCATTGTTTTGCTTATTGTAGCTTGTTCCCGCCTGATTATGAGATCTCTGTACAGAGATTGATTAGACTTTGGGTGGCCCAAGGGTTCATTAAGTCATCCGATGAAAACGAGGGTTTGGAGGATGTTGCGTATGAATATTATGGGGAGTTGTTGCAGAGATCGTTTTTTCAAGAAGAACAAAGCAATGAGTTTGGTATAATAGAAAGTTGTAAAATGCACGATCTCATGATTGAACTTGCAATCTCAGTGTCGGGGGTTAGGAGTGCCGTAGTTGATATGAACCGAAAGAATTTTGATGAAAACCTTCGTCATGTATCTTTCAATTTTGATATTGATCCGTCTAAATGGGATGTGCCAACTTTGTTGCCAAGATCAAAAAAGATACGAACTTTTCTTTTTCTTTGCCAACACTATTCGAGTATTAGAGGAGAGGAGTCATTATGTGATTCATTTTGTGCTACAATTGTTTCAAATTTGAAGTCATTGCGTATGTTGAGTCTCAATGCATTAGAAATTAAAATATTGCCTAATTGTCTAAGAAAAATGAAACATTTGAGATATCTTGATCTTAGTGGGAATCCCATGGAGAGACTTCCAGATTGGATAGTTGGACTTTCGAATTTGGAAACACTAGATCTCTCTGACTGTTGGAAGCTTGTGGAATTGCCTAGAGACATTAAAAAAATGATCAACTTAAGGCATCTCATCTTGGAAGACTGTTATTCGTTGAGTGGAATGCCACGTGGAATTGGTGAATTGAATGGTGTTCGTACATTGAAAAGATTTGTTTTGAGCGAAAGCAATTGTTTGGGGAGGGGCGGTAGTGCTGGTCTTGCTGAGCTGGGGACCCTTAAGGAATTAAGGGGAGAGTTAAAGATATGGTATTTGAGGCATGTGGTGTCAGAATCAAATGTTGGTACACCTCTCAAGGACAAACAGCATCTTTATTCGTTGGGTTTAGCCTGGGAAGAGGAAGCAGATGTAAGCGCAGTTGATGAGGAGGATATTATAAAGTCAATGGAAGTATTGCAACCCCATTCTAATCTAAAGCAGTTGACCGTGTATTTCTATAGTGGTGTGAGGTTTGCGAGTTGGTTTTCTTCTCTCATAAATATTGTTAATCTTGAATTGTCTTGCTGTGCCAGATGCCAACATCTTCCACCCTTGGATCATTTGCCTTCCCTTAAGTCTCTTCGTCTTTTTAAATTGGAGAAGTTGGAGTACATATTACTATCAGAGAAAGAGAGCAGTAATAGTATGAGTGATGAGATGATGAGGATCTCATTCTTTCCCTCCCTGGAGACACTCCGCATATCTTATTGCCGTGTTCTGAAGGGATGGTGGAGGGCCCACACTCATAACAGTGCTTCTTCTTCTTCATCAACGGAAATTATGTCGTTGCCTTCTTTTCCCTGTCTTTCTACATTATGGATCACGGATTGTCCTAATCTAACTTCCATGCCTCTGTATCCAAATGTGGAGAGAAAATATCTCGATGGAAGCATCTGGAAGGTTGTTGATTCCTTGCTAGTTAGAGGAGCATGATGTTGGTGTTGATGTTTCTGCCTCTTCTTTTTTCCCTCCTCTCTCCAAATTAACAAAACTGTCACTCCGTGGAATTGAGGATTTGGCATCACTGCCAGAAGGGATTCGTGGACTCCCCTGTTTAAATACATTGAAAATTGATAATTGCCCCATGTTAAGCAAAAGATGCAATGAAGAAACAGGTGAGGATTGGCCTAAGATTGCTCACATCCCACACATTGACAATCATTAAGGTGCGTTTTCTAACTTGTTCAATTCACACTAGCCTAATTCAATATAAATTAAGAAATATTCAAATGCCAATCTCATTTCTTAATTTTATTCTTCATTCATCATCACCAGCATTTTATTTTTTCTTTTCAGATGACATACCATGTGGATCAAAGATTTCGTCGTCCACACTTTCAACTTCAATTATTTTTATGAATCTCTCTTTAATTTCCTTGTTTTCAATTAGTCATATGCAGCAAATGGGACGTCAACCTTTTGGATTCAATATGTGATGGCCATGTTGACTGCTTGGAATGGTTGTATATGATTTTTCTTTTGATCATCAGGGTTTAGGTACTATGTCCCCCTTCTTGTAATGTTTTTTCTTCAATAATATAATATGGGCGTGAGGGCCTAGCCCCCCAGCTTTGACTGGGTTCCAGCCCTCTTTAAATATTTCTTTTTAATATATGATGATGCATTGGAAGCGAAACATTCTGTCACATCATATTATATAAGTTGCATAATTATACACAAAACAATGGTAAAAAGAATTACGTCTATTAAATGTCAATGCACTAGAGCTCCAAAATCTACTCTAGATACAGCTCGGGACACAAATATCTGCTACAAAACCCGAAATTAATCACAATAAAAGCTACATTCTCAATAAAGCAAATAAACTGATTATGTTGTGATTAGTCAAAAGGAAATTCATAACAACCATTATATAAACAAAAATATTAGTTGTTTTTTCCAAGTCCTCTCTCTATAAACAACTCAAACAACTCTTAATTAGTTTCTTTGATTTCTTTTCCTCGATTTCCTTAGCAATCAAATGGTCTCCATAAGTAAAAACAAATTCTTCAAACGTACCGTATGTTTACAAATATTTTTCTTTTCTTTCCTTTTTTCATCTACCCAATTGAACCGGTCTCTTAAGTTTTCTTAATCTGCAATCAAATTCTATTGATTTCTCAAGTTTTCTTCAAAAATTTGAAGATGCTTGTATTGCCAAGAACTAAAAAGGGAAAAGTACGAACCTTGATATTCACACAGAGATCTTCTCTGGTATCTACAAAAACAAACTTATCAACAAACCAGTCAAAGGAAAATTATTCCAACCTCTGCAAAAACAATAAAGATATGGTTGTCAAGGCAGGCGCTTAAGTTAAAGGCCCTAGTGTTAAACCTGTTAGCATCCATTGTTGAAAATACCTACCAGGAAAAGATAAAAATAAAATATTAGGCATATGAGTGTAAGCTTACAGAAACTTAGTTTTTGTACACTTTCTTCTCCATTCAATGACAATTTGTTTCTTATCCAGAAGAGCCAATTATAGCGACCCAATGTCTACTAAAAACTTGGAGAATGGACTCAATTAGTCAACGAACAGGTGCCTCACACTTTCATATTAAAGATCAAAGAGAAAACCAAGCCGAACTCTTCGAAATTCGTTGGCACACATGCATCATTCGCTTAATTGAATGTATAATGCATACTTAGATACAACGATTTGAACAATTGTCATAGATTGACATAAGCCTCCAAACTTCAAAAATATTGACACCTTAAGAAAGCAGAAACTGTTTTCCTTCATATTTGTGCTGTTTCGATTAGCTTATCTCGCGATCACTTGATTCATTATACCAAGTGACGGACTAGGAACTTTAATTGGGTGCTCATTTCTGAATGTCAGTTGGAAAACATCCTATTTTCTATTCAATCTCTTTGCACACTGCATTACAACATATCAGAGTGTTTTCTTCAGTGCGTAGATAAAAAATCTTCAGCTCTCTCAGTCAAAATTAGGTTCTATATTTGGTCATTTCTTAAATCTATACTTTACTGGACCTGTTTAGTCATTCGACACCTCACAACTTCCAAAGAAATTCACCATCATGCCAACATGCTTGGGTGATTAACTAATGAACATAAAGACAGCTCCGATTTAAAACATTTCTGAAGAGAAACTCGTGTTCAAAACAACTTAAAACTGCAAGCATTAACCAAACAAAATGATTAGGAGGACAACAGAGAGAAATTTGTAACAAAGGACAAGTGCCCAAAATAGAACACACTTTTTATTCCTCCCCAATTCTGAAAAGCCAGAGAAAGCAGGATAGCTAATCATCAAACAATTTAACTTCAGATACAATCTCACACTTCAAAAAGCTATTGTTCTTCATTTTCAACGCCAAAGCGCTACTCTCGTGTATATGCATATATACACACAACTACTACTACTACAACAACAACAATAACAACAAAGCCTTACGCCTCTAAGTGGGGTTGGCTATATGAATCCTAGAATGCCATCGCGCTCGGTTTTGCATCAAGTCTTTTGTTAGCTCCAAGGACTCCAATATCTTTTCTTAAACTCTCTTTTCAAGTCTTCCTAGGTCTTCCTTGACCCCTTTTTCCCTGAGCCTCTATCTCATAATCGCATTTTCTAACCTTTGGGCAGAATAGCACCTGTTCCCTCATAAGGGCAAGGCTACATAGCGAGATGAGGGTTTAGTGCATTATGGGAGTGTGGGTTTGTTAACTTAACCAAGTAAAATAACTACTAATCTAGCCATTTTTCCTATTCAATTCCAGTCCCATTCGCAAATTCTGCTGCTAATAGAATTCAGTACTATTGATAAAGAAAGATTTAGCATTACATGTTAAGAACATGACATGCGGTACACATCATCAAAGGGAACAAACTCAAACATAAACATAAATCTCTAATCAATGTATAATCATTATTGTGATTCAACACTGCATTCTTCAACCAAATTATGAACGAAAGAGCCAGGCCAATGAACAGAAAAATAAACTTAAAATTACAACATAAACCACTAAAAGCAGAGTAAGTATTCAAACATTGACTTAAGACGAAAACTATGAAAGTTCCGAATCCTCAAATGCATTTTCCAAATTGCAGTACAAACACTAAGCATCAAAACCATAGATAAAGTAAAACAACAGAAAATGCACTTTCCCCAAACAACTCAATTTACCTCGCACTCTCATACGGCTTTGGCCTCCGCCTTGGCATTCCCTCTCTCGACCTTTTTCGCCTCCGCCTTATCTGGTTTCGCCACCTCCCCTGAGCAACACCCACCTTCATGATGGTGATGATGGTGGTGATGCCCATGCCCATGCCCATGACTATGTCCATGCACCTTCTTTCCCTTGAGCTCCTTCCTCATATCATACGCATCTTCCCCATCGGCATAGTACTTCGCCTCCACATCATGAATCATATACCCCAAAGTCTCCGTGTACAAATTGAACGCCGCCCGATTGCTTTTCCTCACATGAAGAGACACGTACTCCGCCGCAAACACCTGTTCCATGGCGTTCTGGGCGGCGCTCATGAGCTTGGTGGCGAGGCCGAGTTTGCGGTGGGTGCGGAGGACGGCGAGGGAGGTGATGTGGCCGTGGCACTCGTTACTCTCCTCCTCCATCTTGGCCAGGACGTACCCGACGATGCGGCCGTTGTAGTCTTCGGCGACGTAGAGGAGCTGCGGCCATGAGAGGATGTGGTAGAGGTAGTACTTCATCTGGTAATTCTCAGGGAGGCAGAAAAGGTTGCAGGCTTGCATCGCCAGGAGGTCGTCGATTGTGGCCTTGCGTATGCACACCATTTTTGGAGCTTCTGGAGTTTCTAGGGTTAGGGTTTTGGGGTGGGAATTTTGACTTTGGGGAAGAAGAGAAGGGAGTGAGGTCAAAAGAAATACGGGGGGTGTTGTGGGATTTTTAATGAGATTGGGCTTGGGCTGAGTTATGGGCTTGATGAATTTAAGCATGGGCTTAAAATCCCATACCTTCGAATAAATTAAAAACCAAAAATAACATTTCGGTGATTTTCCTCCTCAACTTTTATTTTCCTCAATCTTTTATCTCCATGTACCATCATCTTTCTCCGTAATTGATCTAACTTTTCATTAAAACTGTCTTGTTTTCTTCATTTTTTTAGTACATCGATATTTTTACACTAAGGAAAATGAGTTATCTTGTTTTTTTTTTTTTTTTTTAGTACATCGATATTTTTACACTAAGGGAAATGAGAGTTTGACTAAGCCACACAATGACCAGCCTAATTTGGTATTGTATTCGTCATCCACGAGATTTGAACCTACCACCTCTCACTTCCAAGTGAAAATGAATACTACTAGACCATAGTACTGAGTGGCAAAATTGTCTCGTTTAAAGAAAGGGAAAAAATACAACAAATAATATTTTGTAAGTGACATGAATTTTTGGGACAGAAAATTCAATGTGATGCGTAGAGGGAAATTGACCATTTATAACACTTGGGAAATTGGCCAGGACTAGGGAAGCTGGCGAAATACTCAAACTAGAAATATGAATACCAACTCTCTAAGATCAAATTCTTCCACCTGACATTCATTTTCAACACATCATCTGCAAATTCCAATTTTCTACGTTTCTTGTCAATTGGTTTAGTTTTGGAATCGTCAGTAAATTAGACCTACTATCTTTCTCGAGGACTAAATGGAAAACAGGTTTGTAATTCAAGATCAAGAATTTGTTGTAGTTTGTACAAGAACCATACATAAACTCTACACATAATTACATATACATTTTCATGAATATCATGCATGTCCTAGCAAAAGAGGAGTGGCCGTCTTACTCGAATTTCCAGATTCTGATGTACTTATCGTAGTGCGTGGTGATAACCTTCCTCATCCCAACCGTCAAACACGTAATGGGAGGCCGTCTGGTACTAAGAATGCTCTCAACGGGGGTATCTTCCGAAAGCCTTGTTCCTCTCATTGTTTGGGTAGCCCCAATCGTGTTTCGAGAACTTGATGATAAATATCCATCCACGACGCATCTTGAAATTACTTCACCTGTGTTCTGGTTCAGAAGACGCAGCACACCGTCTATTCCGCCAACCGCCAACGTCGATGCATCATTTCTCATGTGCTGCAACGTGTATACCCTATTTGGACTCACTCGTGTCTCCCATAAACATTTCATTGTCCTGAATCATACAATATAACAAAAGAACATTAACATACAACTGTATTACGTCATCTGTTACTATCGAGACAGTAAAATAAAAGCATGGAGACACAGAAAACTAGGACGTGAAGGTTAAGTTCTGCATACAAATTTTACGACAACAAAACCACCATATAAAAACTACAGATATTTATGCTGAAATCCGTTGGTGAAAAAAACAACCATATAAAGTTTTAGCATCTGTCCAGAGAAATACACGTCACACAAAAGTATAAAGAATAGACCCCGAAATGAAAATTGATAAACCACTCTAAACCTTAAGGCTTAATATTTCAGCTAGTGTTCAGCCCTTAGTTTCAGCGAAACAGTCAAAATTCAGCCCCAAAAGAATCGAGATTATATAACTTCTAAGAAACAAATTTTCTAGAATTTGAACAAGTATATGTGATGTTCGTTCACACGTGTTTGGATGTCGCCTTGTTGATATCATTGTCAGCTGCCCTATCCATGGCTGGTTAGCTTCTCAATTTTTTTGCCTTAATTCGTTACGTTTAAAGAGTTTTTCTTTTGGTTAAAAGTTGTGAGCTTTCTTTTAATGATAATTAATGTACAGTTAAATGGGCATTTTGACAGAAATCACCCTCAGAATATGTCGTTAAATTGACACTTCCATATAAAAATACACTAAGGGCCGTCAGATACTATCTTCGATTAAAATCCCTTGTCTATTAGAGGGAGGGCTAATGTCTCATAACCATGGACACTTCCATTGGGTGAACGATGGAGGGCAAAAAATTGGGGGTCTAAAGACTTTTTTCATAGTCGCTTTTATTGAATTTTTCATCTTGAAGCAACTCTCATTCTGTAGAAAGGATAAGTAACTGCCTAGTTGCATACAAGCTTTCTATCTACCAATGATATCATCTACAGAACATTTGAAGTAATGCAAACCTTGTATTCAAATTGTAACGAGGTGCAAAATGGAAACGGTTATAACATAGACTATCATCAAGCTAAAGTGCACATCCAGGCAAATTAAAATTCTTAAAAAAGCATTTGAAGTCATATTTCATACCTAACGTCCCAACATAATGCATATCCAGCAGCCGATCCAGCAAATACTAAGTGAGAGCCCGGGTTGAAACACAAAGTCTTTATGCCTGCATTGAAAAATTGATACTAGATTTATGATCTCTGTCATGAACATAATGTGTCCTTATCACTCCAAGATAGAGGATTTCTCAAAACCAATAAATATGTTATTTATAATATTGATGTACCGTCAAGTGCCAACACTTCCAAACAACTGCAATCAAAATCCTTATCATTTCGCTTTCACATGAATATATTTCATTCAACAAGGACAAAAGGGCACAAGTAGTAAGAGTACATCCCGCAGTTATAAGACACGACAAACAAATATGAGACAGTGCAACATGACTTCTACGATCCCATTGGCAGTTTGATGAAGTACTCAAAATTATATGAACATAGTGTATCTCTGTCGATATGTACGAAGGAATGAGTTGTCCAGCACACAATGAATCAGATATACTAGACTGAGTGGCGGAGGATGAAAAAAAGAATGTAATTAGTGTCCTGATGAGCTTTCGAATTTATTTTAGTTTTATGTATCAGAAGTTATAACTGGAATGTAGGTGTCCCTCATAACAATGGTAGAGCACACATAAAGTGTAACCTGAGGAATCATTTGAACTTAATTTCGCAACCTGCTCGCCAGATGAAAGTCCAGATATTGTGATACCACCAATAGATGAACCACTAAGTATCAACTGATCATCACTCAAACATAAGCACGTTACTGGCCCCGCATGCGTTCTGCAATCAGGAATCAAAAGAAAATTCATAAACCATTGAGCAGCATATAAATTCATATTACAGCAAATACTGAACATTCTATGCCAGAGGGGAAATTATTCTAAATTCTAACTTATACTTCCTGTTTTTCGTTTTACAGACAAGAACTTTTTTGTCTCTATTTAAATGCATGTCTACAAGTCAAAAGGTATCTTCTTAAGCTGTATAAATTCACTGTATTCTTCAGAAGAAAAATGAAAACAAATACAAACACCAATCTAGAAGCTACATTCTTTGTAGTACATACCTAATGATTTGAGAACATTGTTTACTATACATGTCAAATACAC
Organism: Cotoneaster glaucophyllus; assembly: GCA_036320875.1. Taxonomy (NCBI): domain Eukaryota; kingdom Viridiplantae; phylum Streptophyta; class Magnoliopsida; order Rosales; family Rosaceae; genus Cotoneaster; species Cotoneaster glaucophyllus. The sequence goes on along the minus strand of CM070070.1, from coordinate 2,005,629 downwards.
GAGCTGTCCCATCCTCGCATCCAACCACAGCCTCAGGATCGCAGTAACTACAATCAGAGCAGAATGTGAAATCCACCAAAAGTAGACCTCCATACATATCTAGCATTCTATTCCAAAACAGAAATGATCAAGTAAAGACAACCGTAAAAAAAATTGAAAGGCCATCATCAACAAAGGAATTTTTTAAAGTCCAAAAGCAATAGTAATGGCAATATTAGTAAACAAATAAATAAGATATAATCAATCAAAACAAGAAACTTTCAGAACAACCATTGGTAGAAGCTCAAAATGTAAAATATTCAGATAGTCCCCTGCCCAACCAATTGGTGAAAGAAATCAAATAATAAATCTCCAATTTTAGGTTATTGGTATTTACCATGCATATTGCTGCTCATGAAGTAATGCATTCTAGCACTTACAAAATAAAAGTAAAAATAGTGAGAGTATGTTCTCTGCATACCGCATGCATAACCCCCTCGGAAAGGTGTCCTCATGTGAGGGAAATATACTTCTCATCGCATTCCTCCTCCATATGCATATACGAGTGCCAACCAAACCTACAATCTACAGAAAACCTAATTCAGTCATGTCTGAAATTCCGTTAATTATAGAAAGCAACATGCTTTGACAAAGGACTATTAAATAAGGTAACTATTCACACTCGAGGTTAAAGATCCAACAATATCATCACAACGAATCATCCATACCAGTCTTTAAACTGGATGAAAGGAACTGAACAGCATACATGCTATTTACATTTCCAAGTAAGCTTGAAGAATGCAATAAGCTAAATAGCATATTTCAAAAGCCCTTGTATGCTCTGTCATATAAATTGATGTTAATGCTACATTTTCACTCTTAGGTCGATTTGTTAAACTAAGGTGTGTGCATGGCATTGCAATCCTTTATCAAGATGTCCAGAAAACAACAGAAGTCAACAGTCTTGCTTCACATCTGAACGTTAAGTCAATGATATATCCAGATTAAGCTTCAGATCGATATGTGGTCTGTAACATGATAGCATTTAAGTTGAGTCTCGTTTGAATGAAAAAGTAATAAGTTTGAATTACCTTGCTTTCATCAAAATCAAAGTCAACCAAAGGGACCTTGTCTGGAATGGGATATTCTCCCACACATTTATAGCTTTCCAATGACCAAAGACGCATAACCTAGCATCATTGCCATGTCAAAAGTCAGAAGAACCATACTGAAGAGAAAACCTCATGACCACATAATTAACAACAATTGAATAAGTTCTCGAGTTTATTACTACAAGCTATCAAGAGAAGAAGGGGTCGGCCCTGCGGAACAAGGCCTGTTGAACAACGAAAGTCCAAGGTTCGTGGACACAAAGAGTGGTATGCTTAGTTAAAAAATACGATAGGGCCAAGTGCAAAGGCTAACAAAGCACTCGATGCCTTGGCTTAGGTGGAAAAAGGTAAAGGATGGTATAAAGTGGGAATAGGCAAAATGCATGCAAGTTGAGCTGATGAGAACTGAAAAGATGGACCATTTATTCAAAAATACAATTTCCGTCAAATATAAAACTTATTCCACGGCCAATATCATTTCGTTTGAATTTGACATTTGTTAATACGATCCTTCAAGCAGATTTGCAAGCCAAGCGGGCGGTGCTTGTACAAATGACACATTTGGAGGCCAGATACGAATACGTTTAAATTACATTTACATCCTTTAGAACACGTCCATACTTCTGAAGCATATCCAAAATCTAATAATAACATGTACAGCACTAACTTCTTGCCTCAAGAAGTCGTCACATTATAGTATTAGAGTTGAAATATCACAATGGGCAAAATATAGGGAGGAATAGTGATCTAGGAACATACGATTCAGGGTCATATTCAAGCTCTCCCCCCCCCCCCCTTTCCAGTTTGGAAGTACATCAAGAGATTCAGGACTCGGGAATATTTGTGCTTTTGGATAATTAACAGCTAAAAAAAAGAGCGACCACAAGCCAACAAGGGTCCCCACTTTGTGAGGGTCAGGGAGAACGTCTATCGTACAAAGCCTTACCCTTGCCCTACAAAGAGGCTGTTTCCACGACTCGAACCCGTGACCTTTTGGTTAAAAAACTTCAATATATTTTATGATACATAAAGATGCTAGTTTTAGTAAGATTTTTACAAAGGAAACTACCTTATCACCGCTGCCAGTGAGAAGCAACCCCATCTTCTTTCGACACTGTCCAACCCTAAGACAAAGCAAGGTTAGGAAATGATATAATTCCTGCAGAAAGCAGTAGGCCTAGGCATAAGATAAGAACTAACACAGATCCCTTCCCTCATCAAGGTATGAGCCTACTTACACACGCAGCCAACTAAACCAGAATTTGTTTGGCACCCCAGCTTCAGTATTTAATAATACCATATATATAATTCTAGTCAGAAAGTATAATCGTAAATGTAATTAAAATTGAAATATGAGGCGTGAAGTATGTCGTGAGGTTTAAGTTTTAACAAGCATTGAGGTTCGTATTCAACTATTCATTTGCCCCTCTCAATTAACAAGATAACCGATTTCTTCACTAAATGCCTTCTCAAGCAACGGCCTTTCCAAATTCATCTATACGCAAACTCTAGATTAAATCAATTAATTCTATACAATGTTTCATTCCCGCGATGCAGCCCTCAATTGACACAATCTAACCTTTCAATATATTATATGGACTGCTGCTTAATGCAAAGACACTCCGAAATTCAAAAAACTTCAATGTATTATGATTCACAAAAGTTGCATGACATCGAAAAGTATACGAAGAAAGGTAAATTGAACATTAAGAAGGATAAAGGCAATACCCAACAGAGTCACCCGTCAAGTGATCGACTCGAATTCGACCTTCGTGTAACGCCAGTTTGTGACGCTCCACAGCCATCTCCTCCAAAAAAGCCTCCCAAGGTTTCTCAGGACCATCACTAGACGCATTGCTAGAACCCGCAAGACCCATCTGCCATTGCTTGCGGCAAAACACTCGGAGCAGCTTAGACTTGTTGATCACCGTGCTCCTGCATAAAAAGTAACAAAAACCCAGTTCAAATTTACCTACAAAATTCCGAAAGAAGGGTAGTTGAAAGCCAGTACCAGGTTTTGCATACGGCGGAACAACTTGCGAGGTCGAAGAAGTCGAGGAAAGAGAAGATGGTGCAAAGGATTTCGTGTTGGAGAGACTGGATTGTGGTCGGAGGTCTTGCTCTGGAGCTACTGCTCCGCCTCTTCTTGTCGCCGGTGAAAGAGATATCCATCTTTGCTCGTAATCCGTCGGTAAATTGAGCTTTAGCATCGTTATACAGAGGTTGTCTTCAATTAGGAGTTTAAAAGTGTTCAATAAATCATGACTATTCAATTAAGATTTAAATAAATTATGAAAGTTCACGAATATTCAATTAAAATTTTAAAAATGTTTATAAAATTCTATCCATATGTGAATGTATTTATTTTGAATTTGAAATAATTTATAAAACTTCATGCGTTCAATAGATTTAATTTTAACGTATTTTAAAAGGGCACGAATTTAAATGAATTTGGAAGAATTTATAGTGTTTTTTAGACTTTAGAAAATCATGACTTTTTTCTCAGGATTTAGAAACATTTTAAGGGATTTTTTTTCTTTTTAAATTCAGAGATTTTTAATTGAATTTCTAAAAATCAATTAAACAGCATAAAAATTTATAAATTTATTAATATATTAAAATCTCCCAAGATCCTCATTGAACACAACTCAAGATGGTGACAGTATTTTTTTTATACAACATTATATTTTGTATTATGGAGTGGAAAAATAAATTAGTATCGAACTTGTCGTCCGCAAGATTCGAACTTAAGACATCTCACTTGAAGTGCAAAGGAATAATATTATACCATAATATCAAGTAGCGATAGTCATTGTTGTTGGATGTGTATCGTGCAATAGCGAGGTGGGGAGGGGGCAATATTGGTTGGAATGGAGGCATTGTAGATGGTGATGATAGTGGGGAGTGCTGCTGGTGGCGGTAGCAACAATGGTGACATACGATTATTTTGTAATTGCAACGATAGTAGCGAAGGGTGTTATTATGGTCACAATGTTGGTGAAGAGTGGTGGTGGGTTGGTGATTTGGAGGTAGCAGGAGACCAGAGTGATCGAGTTGGAAATGGTGGAGATAATGATGGTGACCAGGTATGGTAGTAGTGATCGTGGCCGTGGTTGACGAAGATGGTTGTAGTGGTGGCGGTGATGGTGGTGGGAGCGCATTAATCCCACTTTGTGGAGAATAAACAAAATCGGGATTTTAAGAGTTTTTAAGAAAGTTTGGTATTTTTAAATAATTTAGGGTAAATTACATAAAACTACCTCAATTATTGGGGTCACGACAGTTTCATACCTCATTTTTTTAAATTGACAATGTCATACAACATCTTACGAATTTGTGACAATGTCATACCTCCGTCAATTTTTCTGTTAGTTTTTCTGTTAAGTGCTGACGTGGCTAGAAACGGGGACCACTCAATAATCTAGCTGGATCAAAAAATAATTAAATATTAAAAAATTAAGAAAAAAAAAACAAAAAAAAAAAATTTCCTTCTCTCTCCTCCTTCTTCTTCTTCTTAGCCGAAACTGGGTGTTCGAAATTTTTTTTTTTTTTTTTTGTTCTTCTTCTCCTCTCTTCTCCTCTCTCCTTCTCCTCTCTCCTCCTCCTCCTTCTTCTTGGGCCGAAACTGGATGTTCGAATAAATTTTTTTTTTTTTCCGGTTCTTCTTCTTCTCTCTCCTTCTCCTCCTTCTTGGGCCGAAACTGGGTGTTCAAATAAATTATTTTTTTTTTTTTCGGTTCTCCTTCTCCTCTCTCCTCCTCCTCCTTATTGGGCCGAAACTGGGTGTTCAAATAAATTTTTTTTTTTTTTTGGTTTCTGGGTTGCAGTAGAGGGAAAAGGGGGAGGAGGAGGAGAGAGGAGGAGGAGGGAGAAGAAGAGAGAAGAAGAAGAACAAAAAAAAAAAAAAAATTTCAAACACCCAGTTTCGCCCAAGAAGGAGAGAGAAGGAAAAGAAGAAGGAGAGAGAAGGAAAAAAAAAATTTGTTTTTTTTTCTTAATTTTTTAATATTTAATTATTTTTTGATCCAGCTAGATTATTGAGTGGTCCCCGTTTCTAGCCACGTCAGCACTTAACAGAAAAACTAACAGAAAAATTGACGGAGGTATGACATTGTCACAAATTCGTAAGATGTTGTATGACATTGTCAATTTTTAAAAATGAGGTATGAAACTGTCGTGACCCCAATAATTGAGGAGTTTTGTGTAATTTACCCAATAATTTATTTTCGGTTTGGGCCTATGATTGTCTTCTTGGTGGACAAATGGTTAACAATAATCTGGAAGTGGAACCTCTAGAGTTTCCAAATAATTAGGTTTTTTTTTTTCCTCTCTCTCTCTCTCTCTAAGCAAACGAATTAGGTTTTTTTATGTTTTCTCTATGCTAAATTATTCAATTGTACTTTCTGAAAAATTCTTCCCCGCTATCTATGTAACATTTTTTTTTTGTTATGGTCTCATGAATCCGGACCATCCAATGCATGTAGCATTCAAGTGAAACCCTTAACTTTCGTTTTATCATATTATTTAATAAAAAAATTAAGAGTTTCTCTCTCACATTTATATATTCAAAGGTAATCATTCATGATCCCCTAGTTACTAACTTCCGTTGTGCTATAAATACAATTATCTGATTGATTTCATAGTTCCACTTATCGTAGAATTTGTAACTGATTGTTTTAGGCTACACTCCACTCGTGCAACTTGTTATACATACCTGCATTGGGACAAGAATAACATCATCAAAAATTTGTACACCAAAATTCTTGTGAGCTAAATCTAAAGTGAGCGGACAAAATAATTTTGTAATAATTTTGTTTGTAAGATGATATTCCTTTTTGTTCTAAACTTTCGAAAGATCTAAAGTTTAGAATCAAAAGGAGTATCATCTTACATAAGGTCATGTAATCCTACAAATAAATCAAGGTATGTAATCCTGATGTGTCAGAGTAGCGGCCCTGCTTCCGGATTATTCTCCTTAGTTATAGTTCCTTGTACATCAAGTAAATGTTAATCTAAGAAATCATATTTCTACATGAGATATTAGTCTAGCGAGTGAACATGAAAAATTGCGGTGAACTTTAATTAATTTTCATAACAATAAATTACAACTTGAAGTTTGACAAATCAATTAATTAACCTTGTGTGGACCAAAAAAGTTAATAATAATGTAGTTCCAGTCCAATAGGTAGGAAGATTTGAAGACACTACATAAAATAGGGTCATTTGCGACCAAATTTTTCTGAGGGCCTACAAATACTCTCGGAAAAACCACTGTTTCCGACCAAAAATTATGCGTCGTCGGAAATATGTCGACAAGAGGTTTACTATTTTCAACACCCAAAATACCCTCGGAAAAGAGTTACATCATTGTCGGAAATAGCTATTTTTTTGGATGGGAATTTTGGTGCCACATTTATTTATGACGAAACTTATATTCGTTAGTAATAGTTATATTTTTTCCAAGGGCGTATTTAAATTGTCAGAAGTAATTGTTTATTTCCGAGGGCAATAAGTTGTTGTCGATAGTAATTTCTCTATTTTCGAGGGTGATTAGTTATTGTCGGAAGCGATTGTATATTTGAAAAGGAATTAGAGGCTGTAAAAAATAACTATATTTTAAATTGATCAAGTATCCACTAGTGTAAATATTTTAAATTGAAGATTGAATTAGTTCATTATATTCTTATAGTGTCAATGAGTGTAGTTGTAAAAAATCATCAAAATTGGGGTTAAAATAACTGTTAAATCATGATTTTTCTTTTATAACCATCGAAATATTCCGTCCTGATACCTAATCTCTAAATGTTTGTTTTTTGCGATTTTGATGTATGCGATCTCAGAGTATATACGAACAAGCTTGACAGTTTGATCGTTAAACTAGTTTCTTAAAATGCACATTAAAAAAACCAAAACAATTTAAAATTACCAAAGAACCTTAAAAAAACCACAATAATTAATTTACAAGTGTGAAAAAAATATGCAAACGATCTTGATCGCATTGTCTATGCTTTGACGATGGGTGCATCGTCGTTTGAATTTTTAAAACTCTACAAATTATGTTTTTAGGGGGAGATCAAAATAAATAAAAATTCATAATAATTAATGTACAAGTGCAAAAAATGTGAAAGGATATACAAACGCTCGTTATTCCATCCTCTACACTTAAACAATGGTTACATCATCATTAGATTTTTAAACCCTCCAAACCTCATGAATAGTGTCTTGTTTGAGTGCAAAATTAATAAAAAAAAATATACAATCACTCGTAATGACAAGCTTTATAACTTTAGTGAAGGGGTCAAATCCGAAATCTGACACCATAATCCATAAACACTAGATTTATATTTAACCATCGATTATTGTTTACGCTCTATTCATCTCACTAATTTCGTTTTTCAGATTTTCTTTTTTTAAAACAAGATCCTTTAGTGAAAGCAAACAGATGAACGATTTGAATCGTTAATATCACGTTCTAATGTTTACAGTTAACTGAAATATGAGTCAATGTTATATAGTTTCTAGAGACCTTATAAACTCCAAGCAATATTTTCATTAACCGTAACCATCTGAACATGATATCAACAATCCAAACCGTTCATCTTTCTGCATCCGCTAAAAGATCATGTTATTAAAATAGAAAATCTAGAAAAAAAAACAAAATTTTGTGAGAATAATGGAGCTTAAATGTAAACGACATTGAACGGTTAAACTTTAATCTATGGTTTATGGGATTATAGTGAAATTTTTTAGAGTTGACCTCTTCTTAAAAATTGTAGAGTTTGTCACTACGAGTGTTTCTATATATATATATATAATTATTTTTCACACTATTACATTAATTTAAAAACTATTAAAAAAACTCTAATACAATAATAGCCATAGGATTAATCTCACATAAGTGAGATTAAATCCTTACCGTGTGTTTTGGACGACTGCCAAAATTTTGGTATGGCGCCCTTTATTTTTAGTTTTCTATTTCGAAAAATTTGGTATGGCGCCCAAAAACTTAACCCTCTGGTTCCAAAGAGAGCGCCGCTCCACCATTTTCTCTCTATTCCAAAGCTGTTATCTCCACTTTGAGAGACTTCTCTCTCTTTCTCCTTTCTATGCTTCCCAAAACGTAACTCCAATATTTCAGAACCTTCATTCCCAAATCTCAACCAAACGCCTCCATCAGAGAGCTCGGATCCAAACCATTGCATCTCACCCCCAAACTTGATTCTGAGCCATCTTCTCTGCAAATTGGACCCCAACATCACAAAATCAGAAGCACGCACATAATCTCCATCGCATATGGTCAGAACCGCCCCTCCATCTTCGCTGCACTTCATAAATCGAGCTCAGCCGTGTAGATCAGAAAGCCAAACCTCGTGATCTTGGTGTCGACACACTAACGCGAACCTCGAACCGAGAAGAAACGGTATAAATCCTTTCCCCTTTAGTTTTTTCCATGATTTGTGAATCCTTAGATCTCTGGAAAAAAAAATCATGTTTTGCATTTGTTGGGTCTTTGGAATTCTGTTTGCGTTGCATGCATCTCAGTTTTTTTCTAGGAATGTAGTCAGTTTCTCTGAGCTATCTAAAGTTTGGATCTAAGCACATATGCGCTGTAGTGTCTGCATGTCTATGTGTTTGTAGGGGAGCCTCGATCAAGAGCCATGGTGACAAGGGAGAAAAGCGGAGAAGGCGGTGAAGATCTCAAACGGCCAGCCACAGACCAAGATTGAAAAGGTATAAAATTGCTTCCCTTTGTCAATTATGAAACGAGATCTGTGAAATTGCTTCCCTTTTTGTATATTTTGGTGAATGTTATTAATATTTTGCCTTTCAAGTTTCAATTTGTTGTTTTTGCTAGTATCCATGTGGCATCTATGTATCAATCATGGTTTTTAATATTATGTACTTTCCTTTGAGTATTTTGGTGAATGTTCTAGAGTTGCAGTTGAGAAGTTTTCAAAGGTTCTCATTTGCAGATTAACTATCTTGATGTTATGCGTAATTGAAACCACAAAAACACCATGGAATAGGTTGCCTTTGAATGCATTTTCTTATGCTCTGCTTTGTTTGTTTTGATGCGTATCATTTATACGAAATCTGAGTGTTTATTTGTCAACATAGCAGTTATAATATCATATAACTTTGCGGTTAAATCCCTTGAAGAAGATAATTGGATCTTATGGATGCACTTAACATGGTTAGTTACTTTTGCTTCCTAACTAGTTTTGGTTCAAGATAATTCAAAGTTTTGATGTTAAATCCATATGTATTCTAAAGGCTATATGTTGAATGCAATAAGAAATCAATAACATTGCTTACTTACTGTGCATTAAGTAATAGCAGAGTTATCAAATTTAACTAACTATATGGTGTAGTCTATAGATTGGTTGACCTGAAATTAGACAAGGCTCTTCATTATTTGTTTGGGTTTTTATCAATTGACATTATATTGTGCTTGAGATAAGTTATCTTTTCTTTTTGGCAGACTAAAGATAATAAGTGTGGATCAATGGTCGTAGCACTACATTCGAACTCCTCAACAGTTGGTTAAATCGGACATGGAAAATTGGTGTTATAAGACATATCATAGGATTGTAACAAGTATTTTAAATTTTTTACATTGATTTTTTGTATATGTAGTTGAATATATGGTTTCATTAATATAAAACAATTCTTTCACTAAAAATTGTATTTGTATCCTTTTATTTTTGCTGATGAAGTAGGATCATTGCAAATATATAATTCCAACGACTCTTAACCCTCATAAATATGTTTTTGTGTGTATTTTTGACAATTCATAATTGTTGGTAATGGTAATTGCGACAACCACGCGCTCTTGTAAATAATATTTTTCTGTTGGAAAAACATTTTATGACACAATAATTTTGTTAGTAAGAAAATCATTGCAAAAAATAGATGTTTAGAAAGTATATTCGATGGTCATATACTTTTGCAACCACATTGACATGTCGAAAATAAAATAATTTTGTCATTTTGAAAATTTATTTCCTACGGAAAGATACAACTAATGACAAGTCTTATGCTTCGATAATAAAGTACTTTCGACGGCTAGTCGGAAAAAAAGTATTTCCAATGGAACAATTTGCAACGCCTAGCGAGGGCTTTTTCCTGTCGGAAATAAGTATTTGCGATGGTAAAATGCCTTTTCTAACAGTACATGACCCTCGCAAATGACTATTTTTTTTTGTAGTTAGCTAGCTAGTTATATCTTTTAGTATCACGAAGAGGTGTGCCATCAAGGAAGTGCTTGATGAGTGACAGTCCTCTTGCAGGCTGATAGCTTGGAACTTGATGCCCTGCCTGTCTCACTGTAGCAAATGTTAGGCCTCCCTCGAACACTTGTGTGTACCCAGCAACCTGTTCAACGACACATATAGAACATATCAAGACTTTTGAAGGTCTTCTGAAAATTCGATTACTGAAACAAAGAACAGTAGAAAGGAAAAAAAAAAAAAATAAATGTCGTATATAATACCTCTCCACTAAGGAACCAAGCGTGCCACTCAGTCTTTACTGGAAGATTCATCTTGTCAAGAGAATACTTTGTTGAAGTGACTGGTACCCTCCCATCAATGTCGCCACTGCACTCAATATTTTCATAAAAATAAGATCGCTTGTAACCCTAACACTGAAACTGCAAGGCCTTCTTTTCCTCAAGTATTGAAATTAGACCTGTAAACGGGTCGGGTTTATTGAGTTTTGGGTCGGGTTCAATCCGACTCGTTAAGTTAACGGGTCATCCGAACCCGACCCGTTAAGTTAACGGGTCATCCGAACTCGACCCGTTAAGATAACGGGTCACCCGTTTCACCCGTTAACAATTATTATTATTATTTTTTTTGCATAAAATCTATTTTTTGTTGTTAAGATTTTATTGAAATTACTAAAACATCCTCCACTAACGGGTGCTAACGGGTTGACCCGAAGTGACCCGTTATTTAACGGGTCCACCCGTTGGCGACCCGACCTGTTAAGCACCCACCCAAATACTAATATTAAAGGGTCGGGTCAGGTCGGATTAACGGGTCGGGTCCAAAATGCCAGGTCTAATTGAAATTGCATAGCATTTACAAGAATATATAACATAGGAACAAGAAAAAGTCTAAAACTTCACCTGAAAATCCACACTCGAAGTCCATTCTCTAGGAACTCATGTAAAAGAGGTAGTACGGTTGATGCGCTGTCTCCCCATGTGATAACATCACTACATGGTTCCCAGTCGTGTGAGAGTTTGGTGACATTGGCATGGAGAGCTTGTTGGACGTCAGGCCGATTCAAATAAGCATACGCGTAGTCCTCACTACACGGATCAAATTTGAATATCTGCACGACGAAATTTTGCAATTAGCAGTGTTGCGTATATCTATATGCGGTAAAATGTTAGGGTTTTTATTAACTTACTGAAGTCTTTTTGGGTTTTGCAGTGAGGTTGGTAGACAAACATGAAGGGGCATAGATGTTATAAATGTTAACGTAATAGGTGTCTTTAGCAGCAGCATCAGTGGCATCACTGCACTCCTTATGCTGATCAGTAGCGACATTAGGTGCAAAATTACAGTACTTGTTAATATTGTTTGCAGTTTTATCTGAAATGATAGCATGGCTCGCAAGGTAGTCGTACATTCCTTTTGTATCAGTTTCATCATTGATCACTGCATTCCCAATCTGCATCATGTAACAAAGAAAGCTTTGAGTAAAGAAGTGAGATAGGGTATTTGCAATGTTGCTAAAATTTTAGTGAACATTATATGCTTCATTGTTATCAGTGCTTTTAACATGTCATAGCGACAAAAAATTTGGATGTTAACCATCACACCATCTGAGTGGTGTTACTAAATGCGTATTGTAATAAAACATGCGACATGGTAATATATATTTGATGGACCTAGGATATAGTACTAATAAGTAAATAAATACATGTTCTATAACATAAATGAATCAGTAACATTATGTGGCGGTTGATTGTCTCCGTAAAAAGTATGGTATCATAAACAAGGAATCTCGCATCCATTACAGCAAAAGGCCAACATAGTGCTCTGCATATATAAAAAAGGAAAAAGATTTTCGCAACCCCTTTTCATGTTGCACACATCCATTTATTTTTTGTCCCAATGCAAAACATAAAAGATATAAATGAATGTGTAATGAAAAAGAAGTGCAGAAATACTTTCTCATACAAAAAATTCTCAGTTTTTTTCCCTTTTTTACCCAAATCATTAAGTGATAGTCAAGCAGATTTCCACCCACCCACTAAAATTAGGCAATGTGTAACATCAGTCATCAAAAACAAAAACGATGACCAGACCAAGAATTATGGAAAACCAAGAGCAAAAGGGATTATATGATGACAAATAGCCTACCATTTCGCACCACCAAATGTGGGAGTTGGCCAACCCTTGCCAGGAGCGACCAATCACCTCCAATGCAAGCACTTTTCCTATGACCTTTTTACAACTTTCACCAACTACCAAGAATCCAAGAACATAGAACCACATGGAGTCTAAATTCTAATTATTTGCTATAGATTTATGCTTCCTAATTAGTCTAAAACTTAATTATTTGCCACTGATTTGTAAGGGACTGCTCAGTTGATTAAGAGCATTCTCCCTCACAATCATAGTTCCGTATCGAAATCCCCCTCCTCTAATATCGCTTCTATATAAAACGAAAATTTGTTTGCCATAGAGTTGGGACTTCCCAATTTTAGAGAGAGAGAGAGAGAGAGAGGAACATACCATTATGCCCTTGAGGTTGATAATGGTTTTGTTAGCCCTCTTATTATGGTAGAGAATGGTATGTGCAAGTTGAGGTACATAATGCCCTGCATAGCTTTCCCCAGAAATATAAAACTCCCTGCCCTTGTATTCAGGAAACCTCTCCAACCAATTCACCAAAAATACATAATTATCTGCAGCTGTGCTTCTATCCCCGCTTGCATCGTAATCAGATGTTCTATTTGAGTATGAAAATCCCACCCCAGCAGGAGACTCAAGGAACAACACATTAGCAGCTGAAGAAAAAAAGAGATTAAAACGATCAATTTCTTTAACTTTGAAGATTTATAAATTAAGGTCTGGTAATTGTATTTTAAATATATACCATGATTCCATGAAAATCTGTTTCTGTAAAGTGTTTTTCCATCGCTGTGGATTCGGAACGGTCCAAGCTCGAGCATTGCTCCATAGGCAAGAGAAGAACAACCAGGTCCTGTGAAAATATTAAGCAATGGCAACCTTATATCATTGTCACTTAATCTATACCAATTGATAGATAATAAATCATTAAAATGTTATCAAAGTAATAGTTATTACTTTATGTCACTGGATCCAATTGGCACATAATGCAAACGGAAGTTAGTAAGACTAATTAAACTGGAATGATTTTTTAAGATAATTTTATATATACTAGTGTATGAGATGCATCGGTGCATTGGACGGTTAAATTTGTATGATTGAATTGTTACAATTGCAATCTAACCGTTTAAATACCAGTATACTCCATATACCGGTGTATCGCAACAGTCTTATGCCAAATCATTGGTAGAAAGGAGAAGATGGTAAACCCAATTGTGTACATAAATGATCATGTGGCATGGGGACAACTAACCTGTATGTATTTATCTGATATATAATTGAGCTGCATGTTATCAACATACAAATCACAAACTTTTTCAACGTCCATTTATATATATTATGTATATTTTCCAATTGAGAGACATTAGATTCAGCATGAACGCCGAAATATCCTCCACAAGGGGCCAGCCCTTCCGGAAATTAAAGAGGGGTGGCAGGATTAGCCATCTGGGGAATTTGCATTAAGCTTCACATACGTCAAGATTAACAAGGAGTCATGTGTGTGTTTGGTGCGACTATTGCAATACAATATGTGGTTGTTATGCCTAAATCATTGAAAAAAATTAATTGATGTAAATTTACAAGACAAGCAACTGATTACAATTAACATTTTGGGTGATGAAAATTATTGTTTAGGGCATCGATAATTGAGGGACATAATTAGCTATAAAATATTGTTCTTTTAATAATCATATCAGGCTGAAGAAAACTAGGAACCATCATGCAAAAGTGTGGGAACACTACATAGAGAGTGGGAAAATACAGAAAGAAAAGATAGGTTGGAGTAGCTGTACCACACAAGAAGCATTTTTTGGAATTTTGTTTTTAAAAAAGTGATATTTTACATTAATTTATCAAAATTTTAAGAAAGGAGATTAGAAATTAGAATTTGACTGCAGAAAAATGAGATTATTGCTCTAGCTATTTTGGCTAAGCTTAAGCCAGCTATTTAGTTGGGATTTTAGGGGAATACTTCATATATTTCCACTTCTATCAATCACCAATAATTAAAATAAAGGAAAATAATGTATACTTAGACAAAGAGATCACAATTAACCACCCATAACTTTCGCAGCAAATGACAAATTATAACATCATCAGTTGAGCTGGTGGCATTGACATTACAATTTGCAGGTAGGATAGTAATTTACCTCCATTGAGCCACAGAAGAAGAGGTGAAGAATCCTTAGCTTGCTCAGCTTCAACTAAATAGTAAAACATTGCACGGCCGGCTTTTTTATCCACCGTAACGTACCCGCCATACTGAGAGAACTTCACGTTGGGTTGTCCAGGCAATTTAACGATCCTATCCTTCACCTTCAACCCTTCCTGAGGATGAGTTTTGGTTGCGTTTGCGTGAAGAATTGCCACGAAGGGGCTCTTGTCGATGCGGGCGACGTTCTTCGATTTGGATCTGTGGAGCTGTGAAAGTGCTTGCGATTGCTTGCTTCCATGGATTTGAGTTGCGAAGCCAGAAAGAATGATAAGAGAGAAAATTGCCAAACAAGGCCTAATTATTTGCATTTTGATTGTATTCATGGTATTAGTATATTTTTGGTGTCTTTTTAGAGAGAAAGAAAGAATGAAAGGGCTTCTGGGTTTTGGATCCAAAGAAAGAATGATTGTTTTCAATGTTTGGGTAATTTCGATGAAATTCCCAGGAAAGGTTATGAAAGCTCACTCATTTTTATAAGACAAAAGTTAGTCACCAATCATGTTATGCCGTGTGAGTAGTGTTTTGGGAGTGATTGGGGTCATTTAAGAACACATGCAGTTAATTATATAAATGAAATAATCCAACCTGACAAACAAAAAGTGTATGTGAAGGGCCGACTTCTAAGGAAAATCCGCCTTCAGCAAGATTCTCGGACTTAATAGTCACTCATTAAAAACTTGACTCAACAAAGTGAGAATGATTAACAAGACAAAAAGTATACATTCTGTGGTAATAATACGAGGATATGAGCTTATTTTCAAGTAACGTTGTATCATTATAGCACATGACGTCATAATAATAGTATATTCATACTATTTTTTTCAAAAGGAGACTAACTGGTGGCTTTACCACGACAATCCATTCTTTAGGAGGTCAGAAGACTTACAGAGGCATCTTAGTCTTCCTCTGGCCACCACTCACCAGCGCCAAGAGTCGAATTCAAAACGTGCCGTGTGGAATACGAGCCTGAAATTCATCCTCAACTACTATATTACTCCGTGATAGTCGTGTACTTGTACCGTTGAAATTGCTCTCCTACAAACCACTCACTTCCTTGAAAACTTTATTATTATTAGTGTTCTTGGTCATGATTAGCTTCCCACCTAAAAAAATTGTCCATTTCAAGATGATGACCACAACAAGTTAATTCTTATAATTTGCGTGGGACTTGAAATGCACCACTTGCTCTCCCATCTTTTTAGCTATCTTTCTTCACTCATTTCTGTTTCCACGAGGAAGCAGCTACACCTAAGATAATGGATAAAGATGCATATTTTATTACTTGCACTCAATTAGTAGGAAGATCTCAGTTTTGCACACAACCTTTAACTTTCATACATCATTATCATTTCACTGGGTTTCTTTTTTTTTCTTTTTTTTTTTGTGCGTATTAAATTATTGTAATGAATACCGTATGCTAACATTAATACTATAAGTGTATTTTTGCTCACTATCTTCAAGTGTTAGTAATGCTAACTACGTATCCAACTTATTATTATTCCATGAGTCTAAATTTTGAGATTTGTGTATATCCACTATATAAAGCTTGAAACTTAAATTCATCTAACGGTAGTAAATAAGGTGGTGAACAAAAATATTCCCTTTTATACTAGAATCTATGATATGTAAATTTTTTGGTCGAAGATACGATAAAACATAGATTCTTACAATTGTTGGCAATTTTAAGAATGAATCTAAGAGCTTGTTTGTGACTGTTTTTGTATGGGCTATGTTGTAATTATTGTCAGATTAATCTAAACCATCCAACATGTTTGAATCTAAGGGTTAAAAAATTATGTCAAAATTTGTGTGAAAAACGTGGTTTCACTCATCCGCTCTCTAAATAATTATGCATTGAAAGTAAAATCCTTATTTAAGATTTGTAATCTCTCTCTCCTCTTTAATTAATACTAATTCAATAATCTCCCTTTCTCACTCGCTCCATTTTTTCTTCTCCCCATTCTTTCTTCTCCATCTGGTGTTAATTCCATTTCACCAATTGCAACTATAATTGCTATACGTTTAGAAATTACTATTATCACTCTAAAAATATATCATCCAGTCTTGCATTTGGAGTTGTAAATGCGGCTTTTTAGAGTGTTAGGCCACATCTAAAGGAGATAATCAATTTTAAACATAAATATTAAATTTAACAGTCTATGTGGCATTTTAACATCTTTTAAAGTTTTTCTCTCTACCTGTTATATCAAATTTTAAACATAAATGTTAAATTATAGGATCAAGTACCTAAAACCCTCAACTTTTTTTTTTGTTTACAAAATTAGTCTTTAAATGATGATCTATAGAGTAGACGGTTCTAATCACTAAAACTAAACTATAAGATGAGAAAGAAAGCTTAAAAATGTATTATCATCCCCTCCTCAATCATAGTGAATAACTGATATATGGTTTACATTGTATAGGATGGGTGTGGTTAGGGATTCCTTCATTATTGAAAGAAACATACTTTTGACTTCTCTCTTGGACGCTTATGATCGTCCATAACGCTTTGATGTGATGATTATTAAGAACTGATTGATCAATTTGTATCTAGAAGACAACACAAAACAGATAAGAAGAAAATATTTTTGAAACAAATTCTTAATAAAAATACAAGTGAAAGCACTTAAAGTGCTTCTTGTAAAAAGCTTGCACGAAACACTTCAAGTGCTTTTATAACCCAAAAACATTTTTGCTAAAAATATTTTTAATCATTTTGAAAACACTTCTGAATAAACCCTTAATATTGTTGTCAACTGATTAATTATAAATTTCAAAACTATTCTGGAATAAAAAATACTTCTTTGGTCGTTCAACCTTGACCGACGCCGATAGAAAAAAAAAAGTTTACGAACAAGATATTGCTTATTGAATACAAAATTTATTTTCCATTACATTATACGTTTTAAATTATGTAATATGTCTTGGTTTTTATGGACCTTGGCCTAACTTGCAATTTGGTCGAGCACTAATATCAGTGTCTCCATCAAGCTAACAGCCGCCCTTCAGCATTTGGACGCACATCACAGCCCAATCCATGTCTAGTCTGTAAGAAGATGAGGATGAAAAACATTTTTATGCTGGTGATTCAAAAAGTCTTATAAAAAGAGGATGTCATATTTTACATGAAATTTGGCTTATGTAAACTGATTTTTACCGCTTATAATTTGAAAAATAGACTATTTGGATGTTCTATGTGAATTCTAATAGGAGAACCAAAAGGATCGTATGCCAACGGGATTTTACATCATCAAGATCAAGTGAGAAATGCTGGAATATAATCATGATGATATTAGCTTTACTATGTGCGTATTTGATGTGTGGAGGTGCACCATAAGATTGGTGTATTGATATACACTTAAGCAAATATTGGATTAAGAGGTATGACTTATCATAAGGGTTATACCCTTCTATAAATGATGTGTCTTATCATGAAAGGATAAGACCATTAAGAGAAATCTCACAACTTTTGGAAATATGAAGTTAATTTAAAAAGGAGCATTCATTCCTCTAGTCAGATCATCCAACGTGAAATGGATTCTCGTCTTCCCTTTGGTGCACTATTTCTCCCTTGACACTCCCTCATAGTAAATCAATAGTCTAACAATGTAAGAGATTGATCCTGATAGTACCAACGATCCCATGTTCTCAATTTCGGTCTCTGAAAACTCACCTATTTGGTGGTCAACGTCCACCCTAGGGACAGAGCGGACTCGAATGTCTTGGACGCGATGTTGCCCTGTGACACAATAGAGTTTCTTGTCCTCGGTAGCTACAAAGACGGTGGCTACTCCCCTGGTCGTTACCTTGGACTCCCGGACGTCTCTGGACAGACTGATCAGCTTACGGCGCAACCGTTGTTTGGTTACGTTAGGGTTGGTCAGTTTGGTTTGGCTGGGTAAGCTCTTCGCAGTGAACCTGTTCAAATCCATGGTGGCTTAGGGTATTAGGAATAAGACAATACCTACCCAACCCAAGAGAATCGAGAAGGGCTAGCTAGTATGATATATGAGCCAAGCATATAGAGAATGTAATTGTAGCAGAGGCTCCATATGTCCAGAACTCTATGATTGTTCTTGGGTACATGGGGGTCATAATGTCTCGAATTGTTATTCTATATTTGTGCATGCACCAAAAAGCTGAAAAGGAAATTATATATAGGATTATTTACGCAAAAAAAAAAAAAAAAAAAAAGAGAAAAAAAGAAAAGGGAAATTAGGGCTACATACTAAAAAAAAACAAAAAAGGAAAATTGGCAAAAATAAAAACAAAAATATATGTGTTTTAATTTTAAATAAGATAAGAATATGCATGTTGCATTAACAAACCTTATATTAGAAATTAATTCCTTATTGGTGGTAATTAGGTATTTTATTCTAGTTTACATTAACTCAAGGCGTCTTTTGTGTTTTTTTTTTTATCTTCTTTTACCTATTATTTTTCCTTTTTTCTCACATAGTTTTTACATGGGTAATGCTTGGGAGACCAGTTATTGAAATCATAATTTGTAAACAATAAGATGTGGTTGTTGATGATTGAATTATTACTTAATTGTGAATTAAAATGTTTATTTCATTTGACGACACATCATATATTTTGTAAATATGGTCTAAAAAATTAATCTACATAGCATTACTATTTTTCTAGTGATGCATTTTTTTTTTTGTGTGCAGATAGTACCCTACCTTTCCTAAATGGACACCACACACTGTCGTAATTTTACATACAGACAACATCCTTTCTACGACGTGTTCTTACTACTTAGCTAGTCACTAATCACATTGATCGAGCAGTGTTTGAGAAGTGAATGTAATTTTCGAGTACTTGGCTTACACATGCATGTTATACCGGCCGACCTCTAAAGTTAAAGCCACTTGCATCCAGATTCATTTTAATTTCACTATTTTAGAAATTTGCATGAACATAATTCGCCTTAGAATTTAATTCGTTACAGATGTTAATTAGTTACGTACTCTTGGTCGTCACCGTCTAAGACACTTATCACAACTTTTTTTGTCGAAATGTAGAAAGTGTTCATTAAGTTTGAATGGAAATGTTTACATCAATTGCAAACGCATGACTCAAAATGGTCCCACTGATGAAGTCCGCCATCATATGGCGAGTCACAAACGCTTAGAGTTGTCGTACTTCTATACTCTACACATTTCTCCCTTTCAAAACGATGATAATAACACTTTCATTTTGGTGAATGAAACATTGTTAAGTCTATCAGGATGAGCGTGTACCAAGTATTTAAAATGAGATTCACCTTCTCTTGATCTTTAGAGTTCATTGTCACTCACCATTAGTTTTGATATTAAAGATTGAAATTAAAACATTAATTAAAAATACATTTATTTATTTTATATCTTTGATTTTAAATCTAACTATTAGTGATCATGTATTTCTTTGTCACCGAATGACCAAGAAAACATTTATTTTAAAATGATTACATATTTCAAAAATTGGTGAATGAGTCATGTATATTCTGTTACTTGTTATTTTTGCGAGTCATGTTCGTATTTGGACTTTTCCATCTGCATGCTTAATGACACAACTGAACTGGGAATGTCCACGTAGGCACCCGAATCAAGTTGTGTTGGCTTTGTCACTTTCTAGGTGTCAGCCAGCACAACTCGATTTGGATGTCCAGGTGGATATTCCAAATCAGGTTGTGTCACTTAATAGGTCATGTGAATTAAGCTAATTTTCACATGACCCGCATAATACTACATATTACCAGCTGAGGCACGCATCGCCAAATTAATTCGTAGTTTTTCCCAATTAGGACACTTAGTTAAGGTGGTATCTCGTCATTTCCATGCGTCAACTATTTTTTGGTATGTGCATTTTTTTGAACAAATGATATTATCTACACTAAGGGGGAGTGGGTGGACTTACCCTCATAATGGGCTAGCAATAATGTGGTTTAAATTCGCCTTTGGCAAGAATCAGACCTAAAACCTCTCACTTATAAGTGAAAAAGAATATCACTAGATTGTAGTACTAAAGTACGGTATGTGCATTTTTTAAGAAGCGTAAAATCTCAAACGTAGAATTTCTGTATCTATGCCAAGTTTTTTTCTTTGTAAGAAAACTCATTTTCGTTGAACGTTGTATACATATGAAATCTCAAAATTGCCCTTAATTTTTTTTTATGCGTCAGTATCCTCAATACTTTGATACATTTTTTATAATAAAAAAGTACTTTTACAATAAGTGGGTAGAGTATAAAACAAGTGAGTGGGTATAGTAACACTCAAAATATATTAAACCATCCCTAAAACACTAAATAAACTCCGTATGAAATTTGTAGCTCAAATAGCTAAAAGCATTTGCCATAATCTTCGAATCCAATATTCAGTTTCCCCGACCCTAATATTGCTTGATTTATCACAATAAATATGTTTTAAGTGTTTTGATACTGATATGCACAGGTTATTAGTCTATATATAATGAGTGCTTGACGTTCATGATAATTCAAGGTTTTTATGATAATTTCATCTACTTCATTTCTTATCCAACCGACCCCGACTATCTTTTGAATTTCAATACACGACGATTTACAAAATTTGTTCAGGTAACACTATAAAATGTAATTAACTAGAACACTGATTTTACTTTTGCATACTAGTTTACATAACCCAAAATTTTAATTATATTTACTTCAAGAAGATTATTGAAGAATTTTCAATTGGAATACTGATAAAAAGGAGAAAAACGTTCAACATCTATATATAACTATAACATAAAAGTTATTCTAAATAAGACACATGCAGGGCAGCCAATCGTCTCGAAAATTAACAAAATTCAACATTATTAATTTTTTTGTCGAACTGGAAAACAAGAAACAACTCTTAACAAACCCCCCATACCAAAATCAACCAAATATATCCCTCTCCCTCCTCTCTTGAAAGCAACAAATTTAAAGAAACAAAAACACTGTGGAGTAGCCATAGCTACCAAAGCATACACATCTATTGAACTTCTGCCTCACTCACAACCAGGCCTCATGCGACGTTGTCCTAATCCACATCGACGCTCACGGGAGACGGTGGCAGTAGCGCTGCCATCACGATCAGAAATCAAACCACTGCTATCACCAGCAGCGGTGGACTTCTGTTCGGTAGCCTTCTCCATACCTTTCTTCACTTCCAACAAGCTCATATTATACAGCTTAAGCTCGTCCTCTCCCATGGTCTTAATCGGCTTAATCCACTGCGGACCACACTTGTCATGGTCCACCACTTGGCCTAGGGTTTTGCTCTCCGATGACTCCTGGTCGTCCGAAACCTCCACCTTAGCAGCATGCTGGGCTAGCATGTCTTCAACACGGTGTTGCCCCGTGACACAAAACAGCTTCTTGTCCTTAGTCTCTACATAAAATGTGACTTCTTTCCCGGTTGCCTCCTTGAGTTCCCGTACGTCTCTGGACAGGCTCATTAGTTTGCGCCGCAATCGTTGTTTGGACAGATTATTGGTTCGGGTTTGTTTGGACGAGTTCTTGGAGGTGACTATGCTGAAATCCATGACGGCTTAGGATATTAGGAATAAGACAATACCTATAGCCAAGGTAATATAGAGAAGAGGATTGGTATGATATGAGCCAGGGCTAGAGAGGTATTTATAGCACAGGTTGCATATGTCCAGAATTCCTTCCCTTGTATGTTTGCCCTATGATTGTTCTTGGGTATATGGGAGCAATAATATCTTTAATTCTTTTTCTTTATTTGTGCATGCACCAACAAGCAAAAAAAAGAGAATTATTTTTAGGGTTTACTTATCCAAAAACCAAAAAAGGTAATTATATATAGGGTTTCCGTAACCAAAAAACACAAACGGAAATTAATTACGGGATAATTATTGAAAAAACATTGAAGGAAACAATCAAACAAACAACAAAGCATTATTCTACTAGACATTGAAGGAAACAAACAATCAAACAGACATTGTGCTTGCTTTTGCACTAAGTATTCCATTAGATCCAGGTACTCGATGTATTTTCTTAGAGTATCTTTCCAAATCTTCATAGGTCTTCCTCTACCTTTTTTTGCCCTGAGCATTTGTCTCATAATCGCATTTTCTAATAGGAGCATCCATAGGTTTTCTGTTGACATGTCCAAATCGAAATAACAAAGAAGGAAAAGAGGCAAAAATAAAAATATGTGCTTTTAAAATAGGATAAGAATGCATGTTGCAGGAAGGGAAATTTCACCAACTCTTTACTAAATCTCCTTCAACCTCATAGTGAAAGAAGTTCAAGTCTTTTGTATTCTTTTTCTTGTACCTTCTATTATTTTTCCTTTTTTGCTTCTTTTTCAACATACTTTTTGCCGGTTATATTGTTGTTTAATTGAGCACACTACACATTGTCGAGATTTCACGGGTTAATTGTTGTTGAGTTGAGCCATTTGCTAAATAAATTAAGAGAGTTTAACTAAAAATATTTTGATGACACTATCTTTTGCTAAAAAATTTGTAGCCAACTTTTTTTTTTTATTTTTAAGGACACACACACACACACACACTAAAACATGGTTCAACATACAACTCCACTCCCAATCCAAACACTGCGGTTATATGTAAAAATAAAAAGTAATTTTGCAAAAGGAAGACTTTGATACAATTAGAATTATAATTTTTCACCTACTAACTTTCCTCCAATAATTTGATAGTTGTGATTCTTTTAATGTAGCACATAGTAGCTTGGGCGTGCCAACTTTTGTGGTACGTGCAATTTTTTTTAAGAATGTAGCATCTAAGGACGTAGAAATCTCATATATTTTAATATTTTTCGCAACACAATTTTTCGATAAAAAATAAAGATTAACCGTTGTGTACAAATTTGGTAAAAGCTGTATATGAAATTTCAAGAATAGCCTTGTACATAGTTTATGCTTCAATACGTAGTTCATTATTATGGCTCGTTTCTTTATCCGTAAATACTTGAATAAGGTTTTATATTGGTCGGAATTGGATCTCATCCGAGGATCCTCACATCTTAGTCATTTATCCTGCATCATACGGTCAGAAATTATTTGATTTTTATTATTTAAAACTAAACATAAATAGTATTTGACGAAAACTGACCGCACGATGTATAATGAATGATTAAGATGCCGGAATCCTTAGAATACCACAAAATGAATCTGGAGAGGATCATTTTCCATGTTGATCAACAGATACTTAAGTAGGGCAATAAGTAGTCAAAATAAAAATACGTGCAACTGACACGAATATGAGAAGTTGAGATTACTCTATGCTAAAACGAAATTGAAAAACACTGTTTATAATAGTGATTTGACAAAATTACCCTTAATTTCTGCCCAAGTTCGGCTTTTTCTGTTTAGCACGGTGATTTCACAATTTTTTTCTTCAATCACCTTTTGACTGAGGGTGCTGATGTGTGTTAATTGTGACGGTGACACTTCTTTTTTTTAGGTCCGAAGTTGAGAAATTTCATAAGTGTTTGGTTTCACACACCTTCAACTGAATGAGCAACGATTTGCTCTCAGGGTGGGCAGTGGACACACTTCTCGATCGAAAGTGTGATGGTGACGCTTGCTTATTCTAAACAACCGCCCCCATTCTTCTTGCTAAAAACCACGGACCACAACACCATTTTCCATTCTGCCAAAATTCGAGCTTTGCATGCGCGAATTCGTTTCAGATTGGAAGAATCCTTTCCTAGGTTTAAAATTTTCTTCCGATCCAAAACGGATTCACGCACTTCGTCCACTGGCGCTCCCACCAATCAACGTTGCAGAGTTCTCTTCGTCCACCGGCAATTCCTCGTGGGTCCCACTAAAACCCATCTAACCAATCAGAGTTCCATAAAAACTTCATTTGAAGTCCAAAATCCAAATACTATAATTCAGTAAGGGTATTTTCGTCATTCTCCAACCTTAAGGATTTAAAATACTATAATTCAGGGACGGATCGTTACAAGAACCATGTACTGCAAGTCAGCAAAGATTGACGGCACCGCGACCACGGAGAGCAGGGCAACCCCAACTCCTATGAACTGGTTTTCTAATGGGAAAAAGGTATACATACTTCAAGCAGGCTTTCAGTCAACCATAAACAAAACCTCACTTAAGAACACAATTTGTGATTTTTATAAAATTTGAGACAATACATATTAAATTGAAACGATCTCAAAGATGATATAACATACTAAATTGATTAGCATAGAAAAATATATATTTCCAATGATAAGTTGCTATCTTTTTAAGTACCCATTCAACAACCCAATGTCCTGGATCAAACCCTAAATTAATTAAAGTCCTCCTCGAGCATCAGTGTTTCTGGGAAAAGAAATAAAAACCAAGTACAGTTTTGGCTTCCTCGTCCATCAAACCTATGTCATTGTGGCAGCAGGTTTTAGGGTTTCGCTAATTGACAATTAATAGAAGAAAACCCAAGAATGAAATTTCATCTCCACAAATACAAGAAACCCAACTCAAGTCTGAAAAATGTGAGTCTATTTCGGTTTCTATTTGTACGCTTCGAATACGAATGGAAAAAAAAACAAAAAGGGAAAGAAAGCAAGCAAACCAGACAATTGTGCAGGTCTCTCTCCGAAGGTTATGCTCAAAATATAGACCTCGCTGATATTCTCCAAGTTGCCCTCTCACTCTCTCTCCCTCCCTCTGGTTGTAACGTAAGGGGACTTTTCTTTTCAAGCTGTTGAGAATGATTCAACGACACCTGCAACTTACTCCCGGCAAATACTCCCACTCATTCTAGCCTCGTGGATGTTGAGATTGATCCAACGACACCTGCAAGGACCCAAATTGATGTAAGCACATTTTGCAGACCAAGCCAAGAACCTTGTACTGCAAGTCTGCAAAGATTGGTGGCACCATGACACACATAATTAAAGCAGACTTTATAAACAAAACCTCACTTAAGAACAAAGCTTGTAAGATACAGGACATGAAGTACCTTACAATATAGCTCCTAAGGCTAGCTGCTACAACTGAATGGTGCAGAATCAAATGGCTAAAACTGTTAGAATGTCATCCAGTTTAACATTATGGACATCATACATCTTCGATTTCAACTTTCCCTTGATACAAACTCAACAGTTGAGGTACTTGGTCTAGGTATCTGGTCACAAATCTCTCCAAGAACAGCTTCTCCGCCGGCAATAACACATAACTCAAGCTAAAATTTTCATTTATCAATCCTTTCAATAACAAAACTTTAACAACTGAACACCTTGGGATGATTCTGTTCTCCAAACTCAGGCACAAAGCCGCTGGGCACTTTGCGAGTAGTCCCAATGGCCATCCCATCTTGTTGACAAAAAAATACATTACTAGCGTTATTTTTTTCTCAGATAGATTCATACACTGCGGATTTTTCCTGAAAGCAAAGAGAATATCATCCTCAGACCAACCCCAACTCCTGTAAACTTCCCGACTTCGATCCCATATCAACTTACTATTCTTACCAGACAATGAGCGTAGCGCAAACATGAAAGTCGCTTTTTCAATATCAAGTCCCTTATCCCTCACCTTATCCACAACTTTACCAAAATTTTCAGGCTTTTGCATCAAAGTTTGGGTGCATTGAGCTAGCATCAGAGAAATGCATGATTGGGAAACACCCAATTCTCTCAACAGCCCAATATTCGGAACCACATTCTTGCAGTGACCTTCCAAGAAAATTCGAGATCGAAACTTGAAAACCGAAACAACATTCTTCTCCGAAATCAGACTCCTAAGGAACTCATAAGTGGGTATAATTCGGTTCGCCAAGCTTACCGATAAAAGATGTGGATTAGAAGCCAGAGTTTTGGCAAGCTCCTCCTTGGAAACTCCGAGGGAGCTGAAAAACTCGAGCTTGGGCAAAAGGGTTCTCTCCGGATACGCCAACAGAATTCTCGGGTACGACCTGACGAGCTTTGAGATCTGGATTTCGGAGAAGCAGTGGTCTCTCAGAAGGGCCAAAACAGAGTCTGCCCTTTCTGGGTTTTGCAATTCGAGCCTTTTGGACGCTGAAATTGCAACTTCTGGGGACAACCCACACGAGCATATGAGGTACTCGACGGTGAAATTGTGTTGGTTTTCTGGGATTTTTGAGGTGATGGGTCTATAAAGCAACTGGTTTTGAAGAGAAGAACGTGAAGTTTTTACATTTTCATTCACTAATCTCTTGTTTCTGGAAGCAAATGCAGGGGAAAATATTAAAGAGTATAACCTCGGGGTCTTTGAGCTGCAGAGGAGAACCAACATGTTAGATGCCGCTGGCGACGAACGATGCAAACCCCAAAACCCTAGAAGTGGCTTCAGGTCTCCTTATTTTTTATGTTTATTTTTTTTAAAGGGAAATAATTGGTAGCAAGACTTGGTTTTCCACTTTCTTTTTGGGCCGAAAAGACTTAAAAAAAACTATTCGACAAAAAAAAAAAAAAACTATTCTCAAAAAAAAAAAAAAAAAAAAAAAAAAAAAGACTTAAAAAAAACATTTCAACCTCCTCTAGCCACAAGTGGCTTACACATTAGCAGCGTGTTTTGAACCCGAAACCTTCAATTTTTAATTTGAAAAAAGCCTCGAAATTCACCATTTACTAGCGATTCAGAGTTTTTTTTCTATTTTTTATTCAAACACTACAATCTATAAGTAGGGGTTAAAAAAAAAATTCAAATTAAGCTCGTGAAAAATCAACAAACACACATTACCGATTAGTTCACAACCAAAGTTGAAAATCACTCCTCATACGAAACTATTTGAGGTCCTATTTCATCGGAGATCAAGCATTGATAGCCCTTAAAAAAAAAATTCAAGCCCTATTGAACATCAAATGTCCATCACTTTTGAATCAAAGTTTAGTTTAGAAATCGAACCAAAGAAATTTTCATGTAAAAAAATAAATAAGGAAGTTTTAACGAAAAGCCCGCAGT
This sequence comes from Cotoneaster glaucophyllus, assembly GCA_036320875.1. Lineage (NCBI taxonomy): Eukaryota > Viridiplantae > Streptophyta > Magnoliopsida > Rosales > Rosaceae > Cotoneaster > Cotoneaster glaucophyllus. Next base: position 1,978,040 of record CM070070.1, on the reverse strand, counting down.
ACCAGTGGCGAAGCCACGTGAGGGCGAGGAGTGGCCGCCGCCACTCCCCTCGCCGGAAAACACACCCCCAGCGCTAGTTCAGCCCCTCCCCTCCCCTTAGCTCCGCTCGCTCTGTCTCTGTTCTTCTTTCTGCAGAAGTCTTCTGCTGCTGTGCAGCAGATTGAACTTTTCTTTCTTTTTTTTTTTAATCCAGGCCAAAACGACGTCGTTTTGGTCCTGGTAAAAAAAATGTTAAAAATCTATACGAAACGGCGTAGTTTCGTCGTGTGTTTGAAAAAAAAAAATTGTATGGTGGTGTAGCTCGTACGATGCGCGTTCCTCGTACTAGGCTAGCAGAGCAGAAGAGTAAGATTTTAGCTTGCAATGAAGCCCCTCGTCGCGGTACAGCTCGTACGATGCGCGTTCCTCGACCTCCTCGCACTTCTCCGACCCCTCGTCTTCCACAGAGCTCAAGCTCCCCATTTCCTCACGCGCCGTCGTCAAATCCAAGCCCTCGGATCCCAATATCTCCACGATGGTGAAAAAGTTCATGGAAAAGGGGTCGACTTCCAAGGCCAAGCCGATTAACCCGACGGGGCTGGTGATTCCGTCGGATCTGATCGCCGGCGGATTGAAAAAGCCAGCTAAAAACGGGTCGGGTTCGAATTTCGCCGCGCTGGGGAGGAAGCTGTTTGGGAAAGGAGCGGGAACGACATCGTCGGATAAGAAAAAGGAGGCGAAGGCGTTGACTGAGGTAAAAGGGAACATCAGGACGCTGGCCATGGTGTTGAGGAGTGAGAGAGAGCTCTTGAATTTGAATAAGGAGCAAGAAGTTGAAATTGTCGAGCTTAAATTGATGATTCAAGAAAAGAACAGAGAAGTGAGATTTTTCCCCTACTAATTCTGTTCAAAATATTGATAGTTTTGCATTATTTCTTTGTTCAATCTATGTTTGGATCTATGAAGTAGAAATTAGTGTCGCAAATTTCAATTGTTTCTGTAATTATATCTTTAAAGCTTTATTTTTTGGAATTATTTGTCAGTAAATTAAAGATCTTTCTGAAAATTCAACACCGAGTTACTTCTTTGTTTGACATGTTTGAGTCCGATGAATAATTTTGCATATTTTGACAAAACAAAAATTGTTCATTTAGCTCATCTTTATCCTCAAGATTTTGATCGTGTGGACCTTATGAATCTTCCAATTCAACTTGACAATTACATTCATGATATGAAAATGCATAGTGAGTTTTCATCATTGAGAGGAATTAGTGATCTTGCAAAAGAGTTAGTGAAGACCGGGAGGTGTGAAAGCTATATGTTAGTGTATAAGCTTCTTACATTGGCTTTGGTGTTAGCGGTTGCAACCGCTTTGGTGGAGAGAGTTTTTTCTGTTATGAAGATTGTGAAAACACCATTGCGTAACAAAATGGGAGATCAATGGTTGAGTGATAGCATGATTGTTTACATTGAGAGAGATGTATTTGCTTTTATTGATAATGAGCCTATTATGCGATCATTGAGAGAGAGTTTTTTCTGTTATGAAGATTGTGAAAACACCATTGCGTAACAAAATGGGAGATCAATGGTTGAGTGATAGCATGATTGTTTACATTGAGAGAGATATATTTGCTTTTATTGATAATGAGCCTATTATGCGATCTTTTCATGACATGAAACCTCACCGGCAACAATTGTAATTTGTTTGTATTGATTAATTATGAAAGACATTACTATATAAAAAGATTTAGTTGTTGTCATTTTTCTTTAACCTTGCACTTTTTTAAATTCGCCCATTTTCCCGAGAAATCCTGGCTTCGCCACTGCGCGGTACTATTCATTTTAACGAAAAATCATATTTTTACACTAAAAAGTCAAACCTGGTACTATTCACTTTACTATTTATTTTGTCCTTATCGTTAAAACTCAAAGTTTTCAAGCCCTTTTCATTAGTTTTCCTTAAATTAAATCATAGAGATTATAAACCTAAACACTCGTGAGTACAAAATTATCAAACAAAATTTCAGTTTTAATTTAAAAATTAAAATCTGAAAACAAAATAGTTATCGTGATATTTTTTTTAAGGGCAAAAGACAGTTTACTACCCTCATGTTTCATGGTTTTCAACATTTAGTACATCAAGTTTTTTTCGTCCCAAAGTCATACCTAAATTGTTAATTTTGGGACAACTTCATACATCCGTTAGTCAAACTGTTAAGTCTGATGACATGGCATTTATGTGGACAATGACTGGATGCCACGTGTCAGAAAAAATATTAAAATATTAAAAAAAAATATTTTAAAAAAAAAAAAAAAAAAAAAAAACCTCCCTTCTCCTCCCCGCCCCCAACCCAGAAGAAGAAGAAGAAGAAGAAGAAGAGGAGGAAGGAAGAAGAGGAAGAAGAAGAAGAACAAAAAAAAAAACTGGAGCACGTTGCAGGAGGAAGAAGAAAAAAAAAAAAAAAAAAACCTCCCTTCTCCTCCCGGCCCCCAACCCAGAAGAAGAAGAAGAAGAAGAAGAATAAAGAAGAAGAGGAAGGAAGAAGAAGAAGAAGAGGAAGAAAAAAAAAAAAAAAAAAAAAATTGGAGCACGTTGCAGGAGGAAGAAGAAAAAAAAAAATAAACCCATCCCTTCTCCTCCCCGCCCCCAACCCAGAAGAAGAAGAAGAAGAAGAAGAAAGAAGAAGAAAGAAGAAGAGGAAGAAGAAGAAGAAAAAAGAAAAAAAAAAAAAAAAAAAAACTGGAGCAAGTTGCAGGAGGAAGAAGAAAAAAAAAAAAAAAAAAAAAAAAAACCATCCCTTCTCCTCCCCGCCCCCAACCCAGAAGAAGAAGAAGAAGAAGAAGAAGAGGAAGGAAGAAAAAAAAAAAAAAAAAAAAAAAAAACTTAAGGAGAAGAATTTTTTTTTTTAATATTTTAATATTTTTAATGACACATGGCGTCCAGTCATTGTCCACATGAGCGCCACGTCATCACTTAACGGCAGACTTAACAGTTTGACTAACGGATGTATGAGACTGTCCCAAAATTAACACTTTAGGTATGAATCTGGGACGAAAAAAACTTGATGTACTAAATGTTAAAAACCACAAAACTTGAGGGTAGTAAACAGAGGTTGATCCTTTTTTTTAACACATCGTGGTAATTACCAAAGAAATACTGTGAAAATCGAAAAATTGATTCCGCCAGCTCATACTGTCCTATGCTGAGAAACTTCACAGCAGGAAAAAGGAGCTCACACTTTGCAAAATTTGATCTCAAAGCCCGTAATTTACCCAAATCCACCTCCAAGTTCCAATCACCGATTTCAATTTCCGCGGTCGAAGCCGTCCTCGTCAATGTTCAACAACAGCAGCATATCAATCTCAGTCTCCGACGACGAAGCCGACGAACTCGGCCGGATGCGAGTCCGAGTTCGAAGAAAGCGCAAGAAACTCGGCCACCGACTCAAGAACGAGTTCCTCCACCGAGTCGCTAGAAGGCTCGTCAGGTACTGGGCACTTCTCATTTTTCTCCCGGCCCTTGGGTTGCTCTTATACGAGGTTTCGAGGATTGGTTGGAAGCCGAGTTTGGTGGCGAAATCGGAACTCAATGCGCCGGAAAAGCCGAGTTTGGTTGGCGCGGAAACGGTGAAGAACTCGAGTTTGGAGAAGAAATCGGATGGGAATTTGAATCGGCTCGATCATACGACTCGGGTTGTTGGAGGCGTTAGACAACGTAAGTTCAACTCTTGCTTAATTGCCATACGTTTCGGATGCAATTGTACAATGGGTAATCGAAATTGTGTGAAGAACGAGTTCAAAATCTTTAATTTTTCTTTCTAAAGAATGTAAGGAAACGATTCTGCAATCTGCATAGTGTTGTAAGTTACTTACTTTTCTAATGACGTTGTAAATTTAAATGAGTGTAAGCTAGAATTGTGCCTGTTGGATTAATGTGACTGCCCGAATGCCGATTATCATGCATTGCTTGACACCCACATTAGTTAACGATTCGGAGTGATTGCCGAGCTTGTTTTGTTGTTTCTTTAGTGCTACTGATAATTGGGTTGTGCATTTTACTGTAGTTGGAAAATTTTATTTTAGTTAGGATTGGAATATTGAAGCATTTTGAAATGTGACAAAAATTTGCGGATAATGTTAGGTTGTTTGGACATCCTATCTCCTGAAGAACTTGAGCATCTGGAAATTCCTATGCTCGAAGATTCCAATACTCCTGTTAAGAAAGTGGTATACATATCAGAGAATGACACTCCGTTTTCAGGAGGGAACAGTCTTTCTCAGGAGCACACAGAGGCCCCAAGATTTAATTCATTTACCGGAAGTCAAACTCTGGATCAGAGAGCGAAATCGTTTAAGGTTATAAGCTGCATCTTTGTTTTGAAACTTTGAACTGGTTTAGTATTCTGTTTGGTCTTTGTCATGTTAAAGGTCAAGTTTTAAGACGCATCTAATTTCTTTAGTTTTTGATGTAGATGTTATTTTCATTGTGAAGCACATCAAGGTCTTTACTTTTTGCCCGATTTTAAACAGAAATAATAATAATAATTTGTACCGTGAGGCGGTGTTCATATTGTTAGAAATTTGTTGCTCACAGGTAAATGAAACTGTTACTATAAACTGTGGTTTCTACAGTGAAAATGGAGGGTTTAAAATCTCAAATGAAGACAAGGGGTACATGGATAGTTGCAAGGTTGTAGTGTCCACTTGTGCATTTGGTGGTGGAGATGATCTTTATCAGCCTATTGGAATGTCAGAGGCTTCACTTCGAAAGGTTTTTGTCTTTTCAGTCAAATATTACTAATTAGCTTCAAAGTATATAAATTCTTATGAGTACTGAATGGATGCAGGTTTGCTATGTTGCTTTTTGGGATGAAATTACTCTAAGTACACAGGAAGCGGCTGAACATGGAATTGATGGGAATGGATTTATTGGGAAATGGCGCATTGTGGTTGTTAAAGATCTTCCCTTTTCGGACCAAAGGTTAAATGGAAAGATCCCAAAGGTAACAACTTTCAGAGTTAGGTTAAATTATTATCTTTTTCTCTATTTTCATTTAGTTTGTTCAAGTTAAATTTAAAAAATTTATCCTGATCATGTTGCTTTCTCTTGTCATCTGTCATTTTCTTTACTTTTTAATTTTTGCAAACATTTTTGTTTTCATGATACATGAAGGCTATTGCAACATGGAACCTATTTTCTGTAATTACATTAATAAGTCAAGTAAAGTATGATAATTTAAGCAGAACAATATTAATCAAAGGGACGCTGGATCTGTTCTTCATGATATAAAAGGTTTAAGCTTCAAGTATCCAAAAAGTTCTGTTACAAGTGCCAGCCAAATATCATGTATAGGTGTATGTGGAAATTTATCTGAGACTTCGTATATTTTTTCTGGTGTTAGATGTTGCCCCATCGTCTTTTTCCTCATGCAAAGTATTCCATTTGGGTAGATTCAAAGTCCCAATTTAGGAGGGACCCTTTAGGTGTGCTCGAAGCCCTACTTTGGCGTTCAAATTCCGTACTTGCGATCTCAGAACATGGAGCTCGCAGTAGCGTTTATGATGAAGCGAAGGCTGTTGTGAAAAAAAACAAGGCCAAACCAGAAGAAGTTGAGGTGCAATTGACTCAATACCGCCATGATGGCTTGCCAGAAGACAAGAGGTTCAACGGGAAGAAGGGTATGCTTCTTTTTATTTCACTTGTTCTGGCTTGATCTCTCTTATGAAATATTGCTATTTATGATGCTTCCTGATTGTAGCAATTCTTAATTCTTTGAGTAGCAATTCTTGAATTCCTTTGCTTCTTTGTTGAGTACATCTTTTTGAAGTAGGAGTAGTTAAGCCTACTGCATGCATTATTGCTTTCCTTAACTCTGCATAAAAGGTGACTTACTCCTGGGTTTTACCGAATGTAAATATCTTAAAATTTTGACATTGAGAAGAATAGTCGAAATATAAAATCAATCTGTTTATTCAAGTTTCTTATCTGTTTATTCATGTTTTCTTATCAGTCTGTTCGTAATTTGAAACAATCTGCTGATTGCCTCAATTCTGCATATTTTCACTTGCTCCTCTGCGCATCATATACCCATACACTGATTCCAGCAGCCAGTCCGCTCCCCATCAGTCTACTTTCAGATTCATATTTTCCCACTATGTGTTTAAAGTGGGTTATGAGCCCTTCCTCGCAGTCTGCTGCCACCAAGCTTATTTAGATACTTGAGAATTAAGAAATAACCATACTTAATATGAAAAACTCCAAAACTACAAAGCTGGTGATCTCATTGTCTTGCATTTTGTTCCTACTGAACCATTGCATCGTTAACCTGTGCAGCTTTATCTGAAGCATCTGTTATCGTGAGGGAGCATACACCATTGACTAATATGTTTATGTGCCTCTGGTTCAACGAGGTGGTTCGGTTCACTTCTCGTGATCAGCTTAGTTTCCCATATGTATTATGGCGGTTGAAAGTGCTCAAGAAGATAAATATATTCCCTGTATGTACCCGGAAAGATCTTGTTAATAGTATGGGTCACATACGCAAGGCTAAGCCACTTAGAAGTTGACTCTTTGGTAACAGGATAGTGCTTCGATTTCTCAATTATTGAAGAGAGGCGAGCTGGGGTGTTCGTGTGGTGTGTTCTTAGGCAGTAGTAGATTCCTTCCATTTTCTAATTTCTGTTCATAAACATTTTACAGGAAGAGAAAAGAAAATGATTTTTGCTTTAGAATTTGTTGTGCAAGGTTTGATGTAGTACATCATGCGGTCAGTTTTCGTCAGATATTATTTATATTTAATTTTAAATAAAAGTATTTAAAATGGTTTTTGGCCTCATGATGTACGATGAACAGACACGATTTGAGGATCATCGGATCCTTACAAAGACGATCCGGAGAGGATCCTCATTCTCGTTCATAAACGCCGAGAAAGCTTTGTTAGGAGGAGTGGCAAGAGTGGTCTTGTGCTGCCGCTGGTAGAGTTTTCCTTGATCTTTATAGTGTGTCAGGTAATTCACTTTTGTTTCCCAATTAAGTATGAAAATAAGCTTTAATATTTTGGCTTTTTAGCCAAAATGTTATATGAAATTGTCATAAGTATTCTCTTTGGTCGCTAACAACAAAAATGGATAAAAAGCGCCCTTAAGTTTATCAACTGTAAATCACTTTGTTCTTTATGTGAAAAATTTGTCAATGAATAATTCTCATTAAGTAGAGGGATTGGTTTGACAAGAATACTCAAAAAATGATGGTTACGTAGTCGTTCACGTGACAGTTTAGTATAATATTGACATAGTTTTCACGAAAGAATCAAATTAATTTCCGGTGAACAAACTCATCAACGATTTGTGTCGATTTTTATTGTCAGAAATCAGAGTGAGGAGTTATTCGAATTTCTATAAAATACAGTTAGCAAAATTGCAACTTAAAAAACTGAAAGAAGCACGTTTACACGCTAATTAAGTGGTAAATGCACGTTTCCACGCACGCAGTTTTGTGTGCTGTGGGTGCAAATAGGTACATCATGGAAAACAAAAGCGTGTGTTGACTGGGATTTTAGCATTTAGTTTCAGTACAGCCGTAGCTTGTAGCCTGTACGTGTTTTCTTTGTATGGAACAAAATTTGTCTTTCCTTTCCTTCCAGATTCTTCCTTCCTTCCCTACATTTGGGAATTCTAAGGGTCCTCTACTCCTCTCATAACTCTGTTTCCGAGTTAGACTGTTTTCCACATTTACTATTAGTACCAATCGAATTGAGCCCATTGTTTAAAATAACGGTATCGGTAGAAATATTAACATGAAAATTTATGAAAATATCGACGGATATATCAAATATCGATATTGGTTTTTTTTTTTATAAAAATTATGAAAATTTGAAATGAAATTTTAGGGATTGTCAAACATTGGTTTGAACGAAATAACTTTTTCGTTATTTAACATATCTGTTGATTTTAACCTAAACTTGAGAGTTTCTTCGATATGAGGTGAAGTTTAGACTTCATCCCTCATTTTCATATCTTTCTATGATTTTTTTTTATATTACCATGGAAATATCGACAAATCAAAGAAATTTCAAACACTGCTTGATCCAAACATGAACTTCCAAAAAAAAACACTCGGGACTTGTTTGTTAGAGAAGATTGACTTGAATATGATATTCACTGTATTAAAGACATTTTGAAGGAATAAATGAATGTAAGTTTTCTTGTTTTATCCAAGCCAATCATCTTTAACAAGGGAGGCCTTGTAGTACTACTAGGATGACATAAACCAAAACAAAGCTTATAGTGGGCAGTGTTTTTGTTTATTTATTTAACTTTTTAAGTAACAAAATATAAAAACATAATTTAAACAAGAAGTAATTAAATAATAACGTGCAAAAAGTAAATTGTCACGCGTGTTTAAAACGTTTAGATTATATGGACATTCATAGTTTGCCAGTTAATTGGCATAAAAAATTTGATGGCAACCAATAGGGTGGAGCTGTACAAACAAAGCAAAAACATTGATAAAGTAATATTATTATAGTAAAGCTGTGAAACAATACAAGTAACGTTATGGTTTAAGCCACCGACTATGGCAACCAATGTGCTGCTGCAGCAACTGCGACCAATAAAAACATACACAAAATAACCAATGTGCTGCATCTGGAGAGAATTTTTCGTGTACACAAAACACAAGTCGGTACATCACGTGTCATGATACATGTGGTTTTGAGTTGGATGCTAACATCTTATTGTGATATCGTTCTTACTCTTAAGTACCAGTAGTAGCTTTCATTATTGATTTCTCCTACACGTTATCTTTTGTTTCTGTCTTTTAATTTCTTTAAATTCTCAAAATTTAAGACTAAAAATAAATTAAAATAGGCATGTTGATGAAAGAGGAATGCAACGATCATTTTGTCCAACAATATGTATTTTTAGATCATTTAATATGTGTTATTCACGTACCAAACTAAGTAACATCACTTATATAAAAACGTGTTGAGAATTAAAGAGCATATCACTTAATCAGATGCTCAACTTTGCAAGACAAATAATAGACAATCTCCATCCTCGATCCTTCCAAACTAAGTTGCATTTGAAGGCAACAACAAGTGGATCCATTTGCATTGCTCCAAATCGTGTCTTTCAAGGATTAGTACAAACAAACAAGGTAAGAACATTTGACCGCCGCCAATGTCCCTCCTCGGTTTTTATAATTTTCAATTTGGTAATTGGCCTAATGGCACGCACCTGGTTTCAACTCTTTTCTGTGTCCATCTGTTCAGCCAACTCGAACACGCCATGTGGACTTTTTTAACCCAAACCCCACAACTTATATAACACACATACCCACATTTTCCAAAAACTCACAAAGGCACAAACCAAATTTCCATACCAAACCCTCATTACTTTGTAATGGTTCTCTTGGTGCAAAAGTTCAACCAAATCTACTCCAAGCTGGAGAATCACCACCATCACCACCACCACAACCACCACCAACCGTCGGAACCCGCCTTATCGGCATCTCTGGATGCCTTCCAAACCCATGTTTCAAACTCCTTGAAAAAGTTGTTGCCTCTCAGTTCATCAAAATCTGCAGGGTCAGAGATTCCATCATTTCCATGGATTCAACAGTGCTTTGAGCTCCTACCCATCGTTCAAAGTGCTTTTGCAAAGCTGGTTGTGGAAGTAGATTTTCCCATGAGCAGATGGGAAGCTGCTTCTGTGGATGAGTATCTCAAATACAGTTTGAGTTTGTTGGAGCTTTGCAATTCTGTCAGTTCTTCTCTGTCTAATCTTGGGAAGGCTAGAGTTTCGCTGGCTCATGGTTTGAGCCTGGTGGAGAAATCATCGCCGTCTTCGGCTGTGGAGCATCTGAAGCCAATCCAATTCCAACCAAAGGGTATGAGCAAGGGAATCAGATTCCAAGGAAATGAAGAAGTTGGGAAAGGAAGTTGCTTGATTAGCAAGGAAACAGTGATTCAACAAGCATTGGGGGTTATGCAGGGAATGGTATTCTGGCTAGGTGGGATTTTGATGTCTGGATTAGCTGGGAATCCCAAGCCATACTTGGAGGTGAGGAATTCTGGTGGAAGGTTTGTTGACTCGTTGCTTTCGGGCTTGAATTCGATAGTGAGTGAAATAATGGAGAGAAATGGTGGATTGAAGGAGGTGAAAAAGCTTAACGATGCAGTGACGGGCCTTGCAGCAGCAATCGGAATTGGAAAGAATAGCGGAGTAGAAGCCGAGGAATTGAGAAGAAAATTAGAGGTGTTTGAGAAGTCTGTGGACGGTTTGGGAAATGAGGTGGATTCCGTCTTCAACAAGGTTTTGGCTGGGAGAAATCAATTGCTCAATGGCCTTCCACAGCAAAAGAAATAGAAGATCAATTGTATAATTCACTGTGTACAGAACATTGTTGTATATTTATTGATTTTAGTTTGTAAATCAGAGTTTGTATATAGCGAAAATGAAGTAAAAATTTACATTTCAAATAATCAAACCAATGCTTATTTCATTTTCGAAAATGTAGATCCTCGTCTGTTAAGTCCACTTTACAGAACTTAAGCAGTGATCAGATTCTACATTCAAAGTTGCATTCATTCACAGACTTAAAGTTTTGGAAGCGTAAATGTTGTCAGTCATTTTGGTGATCGAAACAATCGGCCAAAGCAAGCCAGAGGATGCGTGGATCCTCCTCAGCGAGATACTTGGTCTGCAATGCATCATGGATGTATCTTCAGATGATGATCATAGCAGTAGCTTTCTCAGCTTCGTCGACGGGTTCATCGTCGTAGGTTCCTCGATGGTGGCTCTAAGACCCTTTGCAATGAGATGAAGCTTCACGTCTTGGACCCATTTCAGGTAGTTTCTTCCAAATACTTCTAGAGCGATGAAATCGAGCTTTGTTCAAGTTCGACATGTCCCTAAAACAACAGAGGGTACAAAAACGTGGTTAGTCATATGGAAAGTCATAGGCATACATCATAGAACATTCGGGTTTTATAGACATGTAGTGGTTTAATTTAAGCATGAAAGTTGCAGGTTTCATGTGGTAAGTTTTGAATGAAACTTCGAGTTTCAAAGGCACAAAATATGAAACTACAGGTTCAATTTAGTTTTATGAACGATTAGTTCATAAAGGAGAGGTTCCTGCAAGAACACAAAATGCAATATGTTGATTTAAGTGTAGTGGATTTGAGTTGCTTCGAGAACTCAAGTGTGAGAGCTTCGGGACAACGAAAGGATGTCAATGGTTCAAAGTATAACAATAAATTATTGAATCGCTAATGTCCAAAAGTGATTTTCAGGTCAATAATTTTGGATTAATTATCAGATTAATGGACTGCTGATCACTTTTAATTTATTCAATAGATCGGGACCAAACGGGGTCAATCATGAAAGCAAAATAATAACATACGGATGATATTAGCTTTGGTTGGCGATAAACCAAGTGATAATTAAATTATAATTAATTAGCATAAACCAAAGTCCCCCAAAAAATATTTGGGTATGATTTATAAAGCGGGAACGCCAAAAATTAGCATTGGGTCGAAAAAGGTAATGCGACCAAGCATAAAGTAGGCTAGTTGCGATATGGGTACGAGCCCTGCAGTGCGGCTGCAGGCCATTGGGTCGTGGGAGGGCTGCAAGGCTCTGGGCCGTGTGGTCTGGGTAAGCCCAGCAGCAAAAGCTGCTGGTTTGGGCCAAAACAAGGCACGAGGCAAGCCCAGCCTAAAGCTGGCTTGCAAGTTGGTGCAGGGAGACCCATCCGAGGCTAGCTCCCATGTTTTTGGGTCGGGCAAGTCAAGCCCAACAGCATAAGCTGCAGACAAGTGGGCCGAGACTTGGGCAAAACCCAGCAAAAGATACGGGTTTGCTGCAGGCGAGCTTGGTGCACGGGGTGGACCTAGCAAGCTACGGGCTTATTGCAGGTTTGGGCCAGGGACCTAGGATAAAGCTCAACAACTCAAAAGTTGCTGGTTTTGGGCTTAGAGGGGTTACAGGCCCATGGTAACCCTTACTAGGCCGAGCCTGGTGTTCGTGAAGGTGCAGCAAAGTCCAAAGGGCTGCTGCCATAGTCCAGATGTCACAACGACATTGTTCTGACGGCGTGCTCCACGCAGTTGGGCTGGAAGCCAGTTGGGGTGGTGCCAGCGACGAGCCGCAGCCATGCCGCATATTTCCCAGTTTTTTTTTTTTTTTTTTTTTTTTTTTTTTTTTTTTTCCAACATCTCTAGGGTTTGAAAAAATCCTAAATTGCTTCTAATTTATGTATATGCTTTGACTCACAAATTTCACATAGCAAAATAATATTTGCGTAATGCATGAAACGTATATGTATATTGACAATATATGAATCATATACAATATATATATATATATATATATATATATATATATATATATATATATATATATATATACAGGGACCTTATGCAAAGGGATCCCCATTTTTAGAAAAAAATGGGGATTAGGTGTGGGGCCCACTCCACATCGAATTTCAACGATCCGAACCGTCTATTTTTCAAGTTTCACCTCATAGATCATCCTTGCAAAATATTAGGCAAATCGGAAATGTTTAAGGCATCTAATTGGGTTCAAAGAAATTAACGAATACTTTGTTATATAAGAAACAATGAAATTTTATCGTGATAATTAAATAGGCAAATGGTTTCGGATTGAATTGAATTTTTGCAAGGATGATCTATAAGCTGTAACTTGAAAAATAGACGGTTCAGATCGTTGAAATTCGATGTGGAGTGGGCCCCACACTTAATCCCCATTTTTTTCTAAAAATGGGGATCCCTTTGCATAAGGGATTCCTATATATATATATATATATATATATATATATATATATATATATATATATATCGGAATGAAAATATAAATATAGGGGGAATGTTTTCATGCTTCGTAGACGTTTCAAATATCTTACTTTATTTTAAGCGTACCTAATTGACATAAAACAAATAAAAGCCTTTGAATTTTGTAAAAGAAATCCTCCTCCTACGATCCTTCAGTTCCTTAGCTTCTGGCAAGAACGTGCTAATAATGTGTTGTAGGCCTAATTGATTGAACTATTCTAAGGGAATAGAAAGGGAGATGCCGACGGCAAGAGAGAGAAGAAAGAGATTTAATTGTGAGATGTGTTATATCAACTTTGATAAGATAATATCTACTAAAGGGAATATTCCAAGATATCTCTAGATACACTAGAATTTACACAATCACATTCCTATTCTAAATATGACTGCAACAGTTTCCTGTATTCTGGCTCTTTAGTCAAAATGATTCATGAAAACGTCATAACCCTTCACTTTGGTCATTAACAATGAAAACTGATAGAAGTGGTCTTGAGTAAATAATTTTGTTTATTCCATAGAAAATCTATCAATATCCTCTTTATGTGGCGGTGTTGGTTCACAAAATCCTAAAAACATTGTTACGTGGTCGTTCATGTGACAATTTAACAAGAATATGGATACATTTTTCACAGAAGAACCAAAATAATTTACAGTGGCCACTTGAATTGATTTTGGGCTAGTTTGGATGTGTTTTTAAAATGACTAAAAGCGCTTTTAGAGAAAATATTTTTGGATTCCAAAAGCACTTGAAGTGTTTTTTGCAAGAAGCACTTGAAGTTATGTGCTTTTCTAGGAAACTCTTTAAGTGTTTTTTCAGGATTTACTTGCAGTTTTACTAAGGATTGGTTTCAAAAATATTTTCACCAAAAACGCATTCAGTCATTTTAAAAACACATCCAAACGAATCATTTCATAATGAGAAATCAAATTTAGGAGTTATGTCAACCATGTTAACTAAAAAGCCTTATATATATTTTTGTTTCTTTTCTTTTGTGTTTCAGACAATGGGAGCTTTTAGTTTAAATAATTGACTTTTCTACAAACTACAAGTATTTTGTATTTACTTTGTATGGAACAAAATTTTCTTTCCTTTCCTTCCTTCCTTCCAGACTCTTCCTTTCTTCCCTACATATGAGAGTTCATTTACTTCTCTCAGGACTCATGTTTCTGGGTTTGACTGTTGGTCCCACATTTTCTATTAGTACCAATCCAATTGAGCTCAGTTTTTTAAATATTTGTATAAGTGGAAATACTGACATGTAAATTTATAAAAATATTGATAGACATATCAAATATCAATATTGCTTTCGTTTAAAATGATAGAAATTTAAAATGAAGTTTCAAGGATTGTTAAATATTGATTTGGACGAATTATAAAAGTTTCTCCATTATTTAACATATATGTAAGAAATATCGACGATATGAGGTGAAGTTTAGACTTCACCCCCATTTTCATGTCTTTCATTGATTTTTTGGTTATCATGGAAATATCGACAATATCGAAGAAATTTTAAACACTAATTGAGCCAAACGTGAACTTCCAAAAAAACACTCGGGACTCATTTGTTGGAGAGGATTGACTTGAATATGATATTCATTGTATTGAAAGTATTTTGAAGAAAGAAATGAATGTGAATTTTCTTGTTTTGTCCAAGTCAATCATCTTTAACAAATGAGGCTTTGTACTACTGCGGTGACATAAACCAAAACAAAACTCGCAGTGGGCCATTTTTTTTGTTTATTAATTTCTTTAACTTTTTAAATAACAAAATTTAAAAACATACTTTAAACAAAAATAAAAAGTAAATAATAACATGCAAACAAGTAAATTGTCACACACGTATAAAATTTTTAGTTGATATGAACATTCATAGTCACCAGTTAATTGGCAATAAAAAATTGATGGCAAGCAATAGAGAGGAACCAATGTGTTGTATCTGGAGAGTTTTTTTCATGTACTCTGAACACAAGCCGGTACATCACATGTCATGATATAGGTGGTTTTGAGTTGGACACTAACATCCGAATGTGATATCGTTCCTACTCTCAAGTAACAGTAGTAGCTTTCATTATCGTTTTCTCCTCCTACATTAGTTTTTTGTTTCTGTCTTTTAATTTTCTTTGAATTCTCAAAACTTCAGACTAGAAATAAATTAGAACACATGTTGTGAAAAGGGAAATGCAACAATCACTTTGATCTAACATTATATGCTTATATATCATTTAATATGTGTTATTCACGTATTAAACTGAGTAACATCACTAATATGAAACGCTCTGAAGAACATTACTTAGATGCTCAACTTTGCTAGACAAATAATAGACAATCTCCATCCTCGATCCTTCCTATATGTTAGCTTGCATTTGAAGGCAACAACAAGTGGATTCAATTGCATTGCTCCAAATCGTGTCTTTCAAGGATTAGTACAAACGAACAAGATAAGAACATTTGACCGCCGCCAATGTCCCTCAGTTTTTTATAATTTTCAATTGGTAATTGGCCTAATGGCACGCACCTGGTTTCAACTCTTTTCTGTGTCCATCTGTTCAGCCAAAACGAACACGCCATGTGGACTTTTTCAACCCAAACCCCACAACTTATATAACACAGCACAAACCAAATTTCCATACCAAAACCCTCATTAATTTGCAATGGTTCTCTTGGTGCAAAAGTTTAACCAAATCTACTCCAAGCTGGAGAATCACCACCACCACCACCACCACCACAACCATCACCACCCGTCGGAACCCGCCTTATCGGCATCTCTGGATGCCTTCCAAACCCATGTTTCAAACTCCTTGAAAAAGTTGTTGCCTCTCAGTTCATCAAAATCTGCAGGGTCAGGGATTCCATCATTTCCATGGATTCTACAGTGCTTTGAGCTGCTACCCATCGTCCAAAGTGCTTTTGCAAAGCTGGTTGTGGAAGTAGATTTTCCCATGAGCAGATGGGAAGCTGCTTCTGTGGATGAGTATCTCAAATACAGTTTGAGTTTGTTGGAGCTTTGCAATTCTGTCAGTTCTTCTCTGTCTAATCTTGGGAAGGCTAGGGTTTCGCTGGCACATGGTTTGAGCCTGGAGAAATCGTCGCCTTCTTCGGCTTTGGAGCATCTGAAGCCAATCCAATTCCAACCAAAGGGTTTGAGCAACGGAATCAGATTCCAAGGAAATGAAGAGGTTGGGAAAGGAAGTTGCTTGATTAGCAAGGAAACAGTGATTCATCAAGCTTTGGGGGTTATGCAGGGAATGGTATTCTGGCTAGGTGGGATTTTGATGTCTGGATTAGCTGGGAATCCCACGCCATTCTCAGAGGTGAGGAATTCTGGTGGAAGGTTTGTTGACTCGTTGCTTTCGGGGTTGAATTCGAGAGTGAGTGAAATAATGGAGAGAAATGGTGGATTGAAGGAGATGAAGGAGCTTAATAATGCAGTGACAGGCCTTGCTGCGGTAATCGGAATTGGAAAGAACAGCGGAGCAGAAGCTGAGGAATTGAGAAGAAAATTAGAAGTGTTTGAGAAGTTTGTGGACGGTTTGGGGAAGGAGGTGGATTCCGTCTTCGACAAGGTTTTGGCTGGGAGAAATCAATTGCTCAATGGCCTTCCACAGCAAAAGAAATAGAAGATCAATTGTATAATTCACTGTACAGAACATTATTGTATTTTTATTGATTTTAGTTTGTATATGGTAAAAATTCAGATTTCAAATTATCAAACCAGTATGTTTATTTCATTTTTGAAAATATAGAACCCGGAACATGAAGTTTAGCCCAAAATTTTGTGAGACGATAAGAGAGATTTTGTAAGCACGGAGCAATAATTAAAATTACGAGTAATGCTAAGTAAACCAAATTTATATGCCGTTTTGTCTTTGGTACATTTCGGGAAGAATCAGCTCGCTCCAAGTTCAAGAGGTATTTCACCCTTAACCACAACTCATCCGCCGATTCTTCAACATCAGTCAGTTCGAACTTCACATAAACGCAGGCCATTGTTTATGGAAATAAAGGGTTTGGTATTCTCCATAACATGGGTGCATAACTTGAACCTTTCAATTTCAAATAATGGCCGAGAGCCTGAGATTAAGAAACTTCAGCAAGTACTCTTGGTGCTCTAAACATCTTGATCCGACTATGAAAGAGGAGCTAAAACTTGCAAGTTCGAAAACAGTTTACATTTTTCGAAAACAGTTAACATTTTCCTTTGTTTCTTTTCTCTGACCTGAAAGAAAATACAAAACAAACTAGTAAAAACTAACTAGGACGTTTTCCTCTTCATCAGCCAAACCTTCCCAAGAATGGATCTTCTATGACACCGCATCGATGATTTGGGGGTCCTAACGATTCTACACTCTTTTACAAGTTACTGACCTTTCAACGAAAGGTTACTACCCTACACTCGCGACTGTATCAACTTCTTCTCTAGCATCTGTTGATCCTACAGAAAAGAGGTCCTCATAAACAATTACAGACCTAATTGGCTCCCTGAGTCATTGGAGTTGGCTTCTCTTTCTGGAGCTTTCCTCTTCCCACAAGCATCACTTGGCAGCCTGGTAAAACTAAAACCGATGGAGTAAGAGAACACTGTTATTTTCACTTGAGAAACTTCTTTCAAATCATTTGTCAAACGAAACACCGTATGAGGAACTAAATTAATATTTTGCTCAACAGGGATGGGGGTAAATTTCGGTTGGCTCATCCTAACTAACCATCCCCAATATTTGTTTGAGCCTTTTAGTTTAGAATGTAACCTGAGCATATGACTTTTAATCAGACTCTTCTACTCTTTGAAAGAATATCAAGCATGAATATAGATAATACAGTGAAATTTTTTAAAGGTTAAGCTTGTTATTAAGGAAAGAAGAGTACCCTAGCTGCAAGGTGGTGTCAGAATCGCCGTTCTCAAATGCAAAATTGCTGACCAAATCAGGACTACTTGTGACACCATGGTTTACAAGGGATTTAGTTTTCTCCACAGGATAATATTCCAAATAAGATTGGACTGCACGGTCAGTTTGCGGAAACAAACATCGAAGCTCCTCAACCTACATAGAAAGAATATGCCGAAGTAGACTTGCATAAGAGAAAATCACTCAAAGGCCAGGTGACGTGAAACTAATAAAATTTGCATTTAGCAAGAAGAATGTTTCTTGCCTGTCTGCGCAACGTTTCATTCTCAAGTACAGCGCGCTGTTCCTGGAGGAAACAAAATAGATGACAAGTTACAACCATAATTGTCCCTTTTTATGACATTGAATCAACTGTAGTCTTTGCAATTCAAACCGATCAAGATTCAAGGTCATAGTGCAACTTTTACCAAGAAGCCAAACTTTTAAACCACAACAGAAGTATTTATAAATGGAAAACTTTCCAGTCTAGATTAGTCAATTTCTTTGTTCTCCTGTCACCTTCTCAATTTGCAGAACATTGTGTTTTGTATCATTTTTATCCCTCTTTCTATTCGTCTTTTGCTTGAAATCATTGTTTGTATCCTTAATTCAAAATTCAAAGAAAAAGTAGCTTATTTAGAACAATAATATATTAGGTAAAGTGAAATTGAAATTCTATATCTCATATGTTTTGCAGGAATGAATATTATTCGTTAATTCTTTAGAAAACTGATAACTCAACTTACTACTTAATGCTAGTGCTAATGCTTGCATCTCAAACTTTAAGTAAGACTCGGTGCTATTTCGGTACTTCCACATACCTGTATTCTTGATTGCTCTAGTTGTTCCGTCAGTAATTGCTCCTGAAATATTAGATCATCTATTTAGGCCTTACAGATTGCATAAATGAGTAGATATTAATCTGAACTACATCTGACATCCCTACTGAATACCTCGAAGAAAAGAAAGAAAGAAAAAACGAAACAAGGGAAAAATATAATTTGTACCTTCCTCTCCTTCACTGTCAATAATCCTTCATTCAATTGCTGTTCTATTTGCTGCAATTCTTTCAAGCTCAAATCAGTCAACTCCTTACCCAACAGCCTTCTACACAATCAGAAAACAATAATCTTACATGCAGTACTCCAAAAATCTAAAATTATTAGATCTAATTATTGAGTAAATACATACAGTTGTTTCTTTTGTAGCTTTGCATATTCATCCCTTAGATTATCCAGCTCCTTGCAGTCTTGCTTCTCAATCTACAAACACAAAAATAAAAACAAAGGAAAACTAATGAAAAGTCAAAAAAAACTTCTCTTTTAACGAAAAACCCTTTTTAAAGGTATAGTGAATTGTGTCAGGTAAAGGTAAAAATATGGTTTTTCGTTAAAAGTGAACAGTACCGGGAGTGTTTCGTTAAAACTCCCAAAAAACAATGGTTGCTGCAATTCTTTCTGAAAATGTTATGTGAGGTTCTTGCTCCAAAGGAGGTTAGCATATTTTACATAGGAGAAACGAAGAATTTTTTAGCATAGGAAAAATTGGCACAAAAGTATATTTCACTTTGTCAAAGTTCCGAACGAATAAGACTAACATGCAACAGGACGACATACAAATTAACGCAGAAAGAACCAAAATAAGACAACAAATAAGAAAATTTGTCCGTGTTAAAATTTTAAGTGCTACAACGCAAAAGACCAACTAGTGGCAAGTGCATAAGCTTGTGAGAACAATACCTCTGCCTTGCCTTCTTCTGGTGCATCTTCTGAAGAATCTAAACACTTGTTGTATCTTGAAAGAGTTCGTATCATACTACAAAAAGAAGAACAAATAAACATCAGCCGTGTTCTTTTTATACATGTAGGGCACAGTTAATTTCAACTTTATTGCTTCATTTGCAGCAACATTTCTAAATTGTTTCACAAGTACACAAGGTAGATGCAACCATCCACAATGAGTTTGCCCAAAATTTCCAGGAAACAAAAATATAGCAGAAATACAAACTTGGCTCCGTGGAAATCCGAACCAACATCCATATTACAAACTAATCAGTCATATACATTGGTTCATTCCTTAATTCATGTTTAAATTAAGGAGTCATTGAATGCTGGCTTATTTCCATTGAAGCGTTTCAGATCAATCGGCCCGATAAATGAAGGAAGCACCTTCAACATAGGAGAATTAAAGGCTTTCTCACAATAGCATTGCATCAGGTATTTCAACCAGGCAATAGTTTTAAAAGTAAAATTTTACCCCATTTTAGCACAATGTAGCTCGCTTGGACAAGAGAAAAGAGCATCTGGATATTCAAATCCCAAAAATAAACCACTGCCTAACTTTGGAAGATGCACAAAGGAGCAACAACCAAACAGGGCAGTTTCAACTTTGAGAAGTTTAAAAGGAAGTGAAAGTTCTTTCGATTCTGCTATGGGATTTAGCACTAAATTAACCAGAGTTATTAGCTGAAATCAGCCTTTCTGATAGTTCAGAATCATCACCAGCACTAGTAGAGCTTACCACGGTCCATTGCAGATTCAATTGGTCAAACATCATAAAAGTTGGAACAGACTTCACTCCATGTCTCAAAAAAATACTTGTAAACTCAACGTTAACCAAGATATATACTCAAATATTTGCACAACCTCTTCAAAGTTTGCTCATAAGAAGATCAAATCATAGGAGACATCGCCCCGAAATCAACAATTATAAGATTATAGGCAACAGGGTAGGGAAGAATATATAAGAAAAGAAAACCCAACTTCTGAAGTAAAATGACCATCCCAGACATTCACACAAACCCAAATAAGAAAAAGGGAAAAGGGGAACAGGAGCATCCACTAGTCCCTAAAATAAAATAAAAGCAATAAAAAAAATGAAGAGAGAGGAAAAAAAAAAATCAACAGTAAAAATGGAAAAACCAAAACCCCAGATAAATTCATACTCAAAGACAAAATCTTTATCCAAAAAGAGTAAAACCCATCAGAGAAACATGATCAGAAACACATGCATGAGCCTAAAAAATTCAGAAGAAGAAAAAAAATTGAAAATTTGTACCCATAATTTAAAAATTAAAAAGTAAAAATTCAGAAACATACCCAGCACTGGAAAATTCAAAAAGCTTTCCAGTATTGGAGAAGATAATAACAGCAACCTCAGCATCACAGAGAATAGCCAATTCCTGAGCTTTTTTGAGCAACCCAGAACGTCTCTTTGAGAATGTGACTTGTCTGCTATTTGCATTCTCAATCCTTTTGATCTCAATCTTCCCCCTTCCCATTATTTTCTCTCAAATTCTCAATAACCCCCTCCAACAAAAAATATATCAAAAAAACCCAATGCTCAAAAACCCAGAAAAGGCACCAACTTTAGCAGAAAAACTTGAATACCACTAAAAAATTTCTCTCTCTAAAACTTTAAGTCCAAAAGAGTTGTGTGCCGTGTCTCTCTACCCCCTCTCTCTCTCTCTAGGAGGCGTTGTTCTGAGGGTTTGGTTCTTTGGGAGAGAGAGGGTGGGGGTGAAGGGGGAAGGGGGCGTTGCCAAAATTAGATTGGGGAGAAGATAAAGGGGCGTGTGTGTGTTGGTGTGAGAAAGAAATAGAAAGAAAGGGTTTATACCCCCAAATGGCGAAAGCTTGGAAACGGCAAGTTTGCATGGCCCTGTTTACTATTTAGAGAGTGGCTGCATGACTCTGTTTTCCCACATTTGGCATTATGGGTCCCACTTTTACTTCCTAACCATTTTTTACCTATTATTTATTGTATTTCGAGTGGAAGGGATAGTCTCTGGATCCCTTCCACTGAGTCAGCTGAGTAAAAAATTCGGATCCTTGAAATTTGATCTAACGACTACAAACAAGAGATCCCATTAAAAGTTATAATAACTTTAGCCGTTTGATCAAATTTCAAGGACTCGAATTTTTTGCGCAGCTAGCTTAGGTGAAAGGGATCCGAGAGGATCCATTTTCTTTCAAA
The DNA here is from genome assembly GCA_036320875.1 of Cotoneaster glaucophyllus. Classification (NCBI taxonomy): domain Eukaryota; kingdom Viridiplantae; phylum Streptophyta; class Magnoliopsida; order Rosales; family Rosaceae; genus Cotoneaster; species Cotoneaster glaucophyllus. The sequence goes on along the minus strand of CM070070.1, from coordinate 1,956,345 downwards.
ATTTCATTATGTAAGTTGTGAATTGCCGTGACGGATGCAGTTAATTTTTTTAACACTATGTTTTCAGTCCAAACTCCTCTCTCACTATAATTTAAATAAATTTAGTGTAAATTATCGTATTATAGTGCTATAAACATGGTAGTTTAATATTTAGTGCTAGAAATAGTAAATCCTATGCCAAAATTAGAGAGAGGGGCATTTTGTCTTGTGTGCTTTTTTCTGTTTTGGGAGGGAGAACGTGTATGCCCTCTAATGCCTTTGCCATCCAAGTTGCCACATTTGTATTGTGGAGCCCACTTTGGGAATCTCTATTTGCCACATTAAGAAGTTTTTGGTTACATTGCAACTATCCGAGTGTTACATTTAGTAACCACTTCCAAATTTGGAGCATATGGGAATTGGCTAGTTTGTTTGAAAAAGCACTTTTGAATTACTTCCAATTTTAGAGAATTGGGAGTTGCCTAGTTTGTTTGTAAAAGCACTTCTCTTCTTTGCTGTAATGGTTAAATTGGGAAGGGTCTCATTACTCATTTGGCTTGCAAAAGATCTTTTCCCTGAATTAAATGATTTTTTAGCTACAAAATATATTTGTGTACAAGTTCGGTTGAGGTGAAAGGATTATTCAGCCTAGGTTTATTAGTTGTGATGGGGATTATCAAGCAAAATTAAAAGAGGAATCAAACACAAAAGTTCTGGTATGAGGGTAATTGGGTAAATGCTCTTAAAATGAACTTTATAAGGGTTGAGGTAGAGCGTGTTTAGCATTGTTTCTAGAAAAATGATAGTGTTTTCGGACTGTTAAAAACATTTCTAATTATGTTTGTCGGAAAGTGTTAAAAGTGTTTATGGGTATTGGAGGCACTTATTGAGAAACACTTGTCAAATGCTTCTTCAAGAAGCCATCTCAAGTGCTCTTTTAGGAAGAACTTGAATGTTTTAGAAGTGCTTCCTACAAAAGCTATCCCAAAAGAGCTTTAGGCAAGCAAAATAAATGATTTTGTTTGTTTTAAAGATAGTAACTATGCCTAATAATCAAAGTTGTTTTTACTATAAGTGATAGGGGATAGGAAAAGAATTAAACTTAGAACCTTGAATGCACATGTAAATGTTCTTAATCACTTGATCTAACTTCGACTAAATCTGAATGAGTTAACATATCAACTCATTTCAAATTTCTATAATTTCCGTCGAAGGCAACTGATATCGATATACTCATCGATATTTCCATAAATTTACATATCAATATTTCTACCAATATAGATATTTTAAACACCGCATACGACAAATAGTCATCACGTAATTGAGGGAACTAAGTAAAAATGTTCCAAAAAATAAACTAATATCACAATTTATTTTGTAATTGTTCATGGTAGCTACTTCAGTGTTGACTGATACAATACAAGAAATCAAAAGATGGGGCTAATCAATGTGTCCATGGAGGCTTTTGTTTCATTGAGTTATTTGCATTAGATTTTCATGCCAAAGATCTAGGCAGATACATTGAACAAAATCCTCTCTTACAGACACCCCAACGACGATCACAATTAGCAGGTGGTACAACAATTAATCATACAAATGACGACGATAGGCATTTGAATGCTAGTATACAGGGCACGAGCTACCTTCATCGGCGTTTCACTGCACTGCAAGTAATTACTATAAGCCATCAACTGTCAATCGACTCAATCCATCAGTTGGTGGATTACTTAGCTCCGCATCGTCCTTTTTACACACATATATGAAGTGACAATCAGGATCTTCCAAAACAAAATCAGCCGGAAGTAAGCCCTTCTCAGTGATAGGAACAGGTTCCAAATCTGACTTTGTTGAAGAACCACGGCCTTCAGGCGTTTGGAATCCTGGTCTGGCTGTGAAACAATAGCCAAAAGGATACAAAATATAAGGAATCGTAAACACTGAACTAACAAAAAATGAATGTATATGGCTAGAAAACAGGAAGAAACAAATTCATAGAATTATCATCTCTGTTGACTGCTTATGACTATCCAAGAAAGATCCCAGGAAAAGGGGGTACAACGTAGTTTGCGATAGTCGAAAAATAGTCAGCTTGCATGTATGCTATGCATAAGCAACAAGTATCTGATGCTTGGACAATCTGGACTGAACTTCCTAACCAATAAACCAAATACCAATTAACGGAAAACAAAAACCAAAACAAGTTGAATAATACAACCTGCACATGGAATCCAAAGATCTTAAACTCCTAAATGACAATTTTGGAGATCATCGCTAGCTCCCATTTTTGCTTTGTCAATCATATTAATTCGTAGATTGTGAATAGCTACTAATTTCTCAAGCTGGCGAAGGAAATTAGAAACTTTCTTAACTGACACCACTTTAGATGTGGGACAACAAAATCTTGTACCATTTTACTTGTACGGATGTTCACCATGTGTTAAAATTAACTCAAACTAACAAAATGAGAACATTTGGCATCGAAAAGAAATGAAAAATGCAATTTAACCAAAAATCTCTAGCAATATTAAACAGAATTTAATAACATGGAAGCAAAATCACTTCTGGAGAGCTAATTGAATGAGGAAAACTGCAGATATTTGAACAGCAAGAAAAATATGAACTAGTATGAAAGGACAGTAAACTTACGTATAACATACAAACAAACTTTCCAGTTGTACACTGGCCGGCTCAAATGAGGCATTCTTACTGTAGGATCACCATAGGTTATCTGCTATACGGCATTGTAAGAACAGATAATACATTTTGAGCTTTTAACTAAAGAAAGGGCATTGAAAAATATAACCCAATTTAAGGGTGCACATTTACCATCATATAGATCCCTCCAGGTTTAAGAAGCCTACAAGCAAAATAACAACCATATTAGTGAAGGAATATAGAACTAAACTATATTGAATTACTTTAGAATGGAAAGAGAAATTGTGAACTGTTATGAGAAATTGCAGCTGTAAATTGAGTTTTAAAGTCTAAAACCTGCTCACTTCCCCGAGCATTTGAGCAGCACTAATTGGAGCATCGTTGCCACACTAGAAACATAAGCACAAATGAGAAAATCAGAGTGTGCCCCGTAATGAGTAGGAGGAGTAATAAGAACATAAGAACATGCGTCGTACCATCAGTGAATCAAGAGTTCCTTTGACAGACCACAGTTGCAAAAAGTGATGAAAGCAAAGAAGGTTTATCAAGACAAGACAGAAAATTAGTATACAATATTGTATATTTCTAAAATGAGTATTACAAAGAAATAGATTCTTACCTTTATCAATGACACCATCAAATGATTCATCTGGAAAGAAACTCATATCTCTGACATCCATTTGCATGTCTATAAGATTCATATAGGAACCATGCCTAGCGTCCCCAATCGTTACCAAGGAAAATTTAAATTTGTAATAGAGATTTTAATGAAGTAAATTTCCAAAAGGATACATTTCAGCTGAGGTACGTGCTCATATTTTCTTTTCATCATGTTGATAGCCACTGATGAAATGTCAATGTTCATTATGTCTTCATATCCATCCTTGACCATGTCCTCGGACATAACTGGGAAAGAGAACATTTTTCCATCATTATCTTAGCCAACAAGCACACAGAACCATATAAATTATCTTAATCCGACGAAATTACAGATGTCAGGTGCCTTTTGCTAGACACCGCATGATTGTTGCATCAAAAATCTTTCTCCTACGGATGGCAAGGACAGTGCAACGTTTAGGGACCCGAATTGCATCAGGTACATTATTACTTTCAACATCGAATTTTCTAATTAGTGGGAATAAAAACGATACTTCGCAACTTCGTTTATCATTCTAGGGCCTACACAGAATGCATCCGCCGTGGCAATTCATGTATGTATCAACCAAAACAGAAGGAAAACACAAAACAGAACCTTAATTTGGGGAACTCATGCCAAAATCCCCAGCAATAAAAGGGGTCAAATTTGAGTAGCACAATCTTCAACCAAACACTGAATGGCAATAATTACAAAAACCCAGCTCAAAATTACCAAAAAAAATAGCTAAAATGTAACGGGAATGATCGGAACAACTGAATTTCGGGAACCAATACTCTAACAAAAGTCTCATTCAAATAATACAAGCACAAAGATCACCCAATGACCCAAATTCCCACATCAAAAAATTATCTTTTCTTTACTTTCCTCTGAGTTTCTCAGCAACCAAACAGAGCAATTAAAGCAGAGAGTCAGAAAGAAGCTCTATATACATATAGAAAACCAAAGGGAAAGGGAATAAAAAGAGAATGAGGGAAATGGGTGGGTGGAAAAAGAGTACCGGCATTGCCGCAGCCGACCATGAGAACAGGAGAGGAGGTGGGGATGAAGTGGCGGACGAAAGGACGGAGAGAAGAGTAGCGCTGGTACCAGTCGAAGGCGCCACCTTCTTGGACGTAACGGGCGTCCCAGTAGAGGGCGTCGCCATAGTTGTAGGTGTTGCAGGTCGACTCGTCCCTCAACATCTCCTTTCGCTGCCGCTGCTGCTGCTCTGCTATTTCGGTGGATTTGATTAAAGTTCAGTTGTTGAACAGTCGGCGAAACGAAATGAATGAAACTACGAGAGAGAGAGAGAGAGAGAGAGAGAGCACAAAAGCCCACCACTTGGGACATTTTGGCCCAAATGACCACCAATTCTCTCACTTTTCGAGACTGGTTACAATGGTAGATAGTCGGCGATACGAGTTTTATACATGATTTAACCGTTACAAGGTCTAATGTAAGATCAAACCGTTAATTTTTTCAATCATTCGGTGGTACTTACTACAGAACTAAAAGAATGTAGCCCTTTTATGGACTTTAACTGAATTATATATTGATACTATATTGACAACTATATAATTAAAGTATCGATAATATTAATTATATAAATGATTACGTGGCGATAAAATAACATCAATGTACTTGTCGATATTAAATGATCCAACTAACGTGGTCAAGGGTAACCCAAGTTTATTCTTTTTGTGCTGCCATGTCATCACATTGTCTTGGGTCTTTGACTTACTGCATTCTTGAATTTTGTTCTCCACAGGAAGAGTCTACTATGTTGAGTTGTGTTGTCACTCAAGCCACCTCACTCTTGTTGAAAGATAATACCCTTATCGTGACATCTCGTGTTAATAATACAACGCCATATGTATTTTTCACTTCACGTGACACTACATAATTAACATAAAAACACGATGATTTATCTTTTTATTTTTCACTTCATGTGATATTGCATGATTAACATAAAAACACAGTGGTTCACCGTTCTATAAAAATCGCGCGTGATCTTTTGGCGCTGCCAAGTGCTTCGGCAGACTCTCCGACGACCTCCTCCATGAAGGTGGATGCAGCTACCACTTCTACCTCGCCGTCGACAGATACCAATTCAAGATGGTAAATTTCTCCGCACCCATCTGCGTAACAAAGGAGTTTTTAATTGTAAGTTAAAAGTTGTGGAAATTTAATTTGGCAGGAGAAGTTGATGGACCTACTGGGCGTGGCGGGTCGGTGTCCGGGGTTGCCCATGGTGGTCTGCAGCAGCTCACGTGACAAGCTTGACGCCGCCAGCTCCGCCGTCCGTCGCCAACGTCCCTTATATCTCTTTGGCTTCTCCGGTAAATTTACAAGTTTTCTTCTTGCACCCACACTCTTTAGCCATTCCCTCATACAGTGTTATTGTTTGATTCAGTTCTTAAAAGCTATGTGCATGAGCAGCTAATGGTGTCGAAATTTGTCATATACGAGGCGTATGACAACTTGTAGATGGGCACTCGTTTGATATATGGTTGATTGGATTGCAGATTTCTGAGAAATCTATGAATATGTATAATCTGCTACGCTGGCAGACATGTCAGAGAAATGATTCCTTGTACTTGATGTGGTGGTCGAAGACTTGTGCCGCGTGATCTGGGTTTCCTTTGAGTGGTTCCAATGGTGTTGAATTTACACTGATTTGTGATTTTGGATGAGACTTGGTTTTGTATCACTTGCCTAGTGGATTATTGACCTAATAGATATAAGGAAATACAGAGTCGGCTTCTTTTTGCATTTGAAACATGGGTAGAATCAATAATATAAACGATGTATTGATAGCACCATTGAGTCTCCCGCACTGGCGCTGACATCGTGCGAGGGTTTAAGAACTCAATGCCAGCGCTAGTGCGGTGGTGCAAAAAGGACTCAATGTGAGCAAAGATCAGTTGTACCCTGGCATGCCAAAGAAAGATACGTTTTTATACATCATGTGAATTGTTTCGTTCACTGCCTTTCAGCGAAAGGATTGTTTCGTTTGTATAACAGTGAGAACAGAAATGAAATCAATATCCACACAAACAATCATGTAACTTTAGTAATCTACCGTACGCACTACTCTCGGATTTTTTGAATTCCAATCCAACGTGCATAATCGACCCACCTGTTGCACAATACAAAAAATTATGAGAATTTGAAGACGGAAACACAACAAACGAATATAATGACATTCGAGAACTCAGATCGTACATCAAGGAACCCAAGAACGTGTTGCCAGTTCGAACAGCAAAGCAAATTGCACTCAGTATAAGCTTGTGTTGGTGCAGCAAGGGTTCCAGAAGTCGCTGTTCAATTACTCCCGCGAGAACTTGGTACCTTCGAAAGAAATCGAAAAACATAAAATTTGTACGTAAAGCTAAATAAATGGTAAGCAAAAAGATTCTTGCTTCAAGGTTGTCTTCTGTCCATCTAGCCTAACTCTTACTAACGCTTACGCAGGTCCTTACTTTGCTACAGAGCTTGTATGTACTGTTGGAATAACTAAGCTACGATGAATTTCCAAAATTCTTCGAACACATTACTAACCATAATTCAGACACATAAACAAGAACGTGCATCTTCAAGATGCGAGTTGATGAGTTAAAGCTACTCAGCTTTTCTTTTATAAGACATATTTATAGCATGTGTCCTTTCACAAAATTGCTGTTGAAAGAATTTTATGAACGGTTTCTTCCGTCACCATGTTCTTGGAGACTATATAAAAGGCTTCATGATAACCAGAAAGGCCTAGTCCTACCTAGAAACGCCACATATGGTTTTCGTTTTTATTTTTTATTTTTGGACAGATCCGATTCTAGGAAGACTTTGGAAGAGACTCTAAGAAAAAACTTAAGAGTACTTGGATCTAAAGGAAGAAGTGACACAGAACTGAGCGCAATAGCGTTCTAGGATTCATATAGCCGACCCCACTTAGTGGGAAAAGGCTTTGTTGTTGTTGTTGTTAGACAGATCTGATTCTCCATGAAATGACAGTTACTATTCACAGTCTCAAGTTTCTTTACGCACATTCAATCTAAATTTTTTTGTTAATGGCCTATGCTAACAGTTCGTGAAGGTTAGAGTAAAAATGATAACTAGAAAACTTCAATCTGAAAATAGCCCTTGTACCTTAGATTGCTAGAAACTGCCATATAAACTCCATAGGCTACACTAGTTGATAATATGGGAACATCCTCAGCTTCACCAGCAAAGGATTTATCGAGAGCTTTTCGTGCATTAATCAATGCATTTGTTACACCCGTACCAACCTGAAACAATTTTTATTAAAAATTGTTATCCATCATATGACACCAAACGGCAACTAACAATTTCAACTATATAACAAAGTGGAATAAGAGAAGAGAAATAAAATTCGAAGAAGACTTCATATGTACATTCTGCAATGAAAACTATAACATGGGACCAAAACAATCTCGTAATGTACCAAAAACTACCATCTCTTTCTCCGAATGCGTATAATATTGCAGATAGAAATTGAAAAATGAAAGTAACTTTCAATAACAATAAAGTACACTACAGCCCCAGAATGGCGAATAAATTTATAAGACTGGTTGGACCTTCGAAGAAGCTTGTGCCTTTGTAAATTATTTGGAGAAAAAGAATTTGCATCTTTACCATTCTTGGATGTTGATACAACATTAAACTCAATGGAGTTCGATACAACGTTAAACTCAGTGGAGTTCTACCAATGGCTTAATTTAAGTTTGCCACAATCTGAGTCCTAATTAGATTTAACTTTAGACAAGCAAAGTTCAAACAACCAGTGGTAAAGAAAGAAATTTTTGATAGACATATACTGCATAAGTATCCGGCATGTTTACTACAAAATGCTAGTAGAGTTAGCTTACATGCCGAACAAAAGCTGATGTAGTTTTTCCTGCATAGCATGATGCTAATAACTACAGGGGCTTAAAAAAGTATGAAAAGTATTTGGTGATTGCTGAAAATTCCATTGTTTTCAAACAAGATAGAACAAATATCAAGTAACTTATGGGAAGTTTTACCCAGCTTTGAGGTCTTGTAATGTCACACGAAAAGTTCATGATAAAACGGAAAATGGAGAGGAGAGCCACAATGTTTTACATTGCGTAGATGTTACAGATAATTCTCAGAAAAGCTAAAGCTAAGGCATTTCAAAACATGTAAGGTGTTTCACTTACCAGAGATGCACCAGTCCCAACTACAAATAGTTTAGCTCCATTTCTCTGAAACGATCGAAATACTATAAATTCCAATCACCATGAACGTAAAGACTGAATAATTTTAGATCACAGAACACAATATCACATACCACTATTGCACCTATTCTCTGTAAGAATGAGTATGATGTTCCAGACAAAGCTACCTGCAGACAGGATTGATGCCTCCCATGATGTTATACTCATGATAAAGTGGCAGCTTGAAAATGACAAAAGTAATGAAACAAGCAAGGACCTGGAAAGCATTATCCGGACACCCATAGAAGAACTTAGCAATACGGCCTGCGCTGACAGCAAGAGGTGGTCGAAGCGAAACAGTAGGAGCGGGAAGCCAGACAAGCATAAAATCAGCTATGATGGCCATCACCTAAGATTTAAAAGGAAAAGAAAAAAAATCTGTATAAGGGTCAGGCTGCAAAAAGGTGGAACAAACCAAAAACAGAAACACTACAAGAAAAAGAAGAAAGAACAAATAGCGTGAAATTGGTAACCAAAAGTCTTCTGCTAGAAAGTTGAAGGATCGCTGCAGAGCTTTTGCACTATAAGCAACTCATAGCTTGACTTGACATATATTGCAATTTATGACTAAAAATGGAAAACTCTTTCCTTTGAGATAAATAAGCCTTCTGAAAGTGTAGTCAAGTAGTCAAACAATCGGATAATGTAAACGAAGAACATTTTATCAGGTCCAACTAGTAAAACCGCAAATTAAATGATAAATCATCTCTGCATTTTCCAACTTAACTTCATAAAACAAAGTTGGTAATTCCATGGAAAACCCTTTAGCACAGTTACCAGGTAGAGGCCAACTAAGAAACGCTAAACCTATTGATTGAAAAAGCAAAAGGGCAAGAAGAAAATAGAAAAGAAGAGTAAATATTACCAAATACATGAACATGATTCAATGATTCTGTATTTGGAAGCGCACAAATTGCACATAAGGTTGCCACCAAGAGTTCGCATTGAGCACAAAACGAACAAAGATAGTTTTCGGCATCCATTCATTCCATTTCATGACCCAAAATAAAGACCATGCTTGACTGAAAGGCAGAATGTCCTAGTTCAACTTATTTTTTTCTAACTTTATATCGTATGGCATATCCCGGATTCCACCAAAGCGTTTCAGAGGATTACACTGTTGCGCTAATTTAACAAACACCACTTAAATAAACTGCTCATCTATGAAGCAGATGGAAATTACTTTGATTTGAGGTGATAGTTTTCCATTATATAGCACAATGAAATCATATCTCTTATTTATACAAGAGACATACCACATCAGCAAAAACAAAATCCAGCTCTTTGGTAAAATTTTCTCGGCGCCGCTCCAATTCTGCAGCAGTCTGAAAAATGAGCAACATGTAAAGAGCTTACATCCATACTAAGAGATCCTTCAAATGGTACAATTCAAAAGTCAACGATATCCAATGCATAATAGGGACGCCAACTCTGTTGACGGCGAATGACTTACATGGAACAGGTGCACTATGGCGTCCCTTGTCCAATAATCCATTGTTATGTGCAAGTTTTTCTCCACATGACAATGTATTATTGGGCGGAATGCCATGTGACGGTGAACTCGTTTCATATAAGTTGCTCTCATGTTGAGGCACCAAATAAGAACGGTTGATGCCACAATACGGTCAAGATTTCTTCCTCCAAAAAAATTACGAAATTTGACCGTTGTATTTTTGGCGTCAACAAGAATAATCACATGCAAATTTGATCATCAAATTTCTATTACGAAGACCGCTGCTACACTTAGCAAAATTATTCATCGAATTTCATCAGGATTAGTTCCAAAAACACTCTTGTAAAAAACGCTTCCAATCATTTTAAAAAGCTATTCGTAACGAGCCTTAGAAAGTTTATACCTAAATAAAATGAAGAGCGTAAATGAAAAGCAGAGACCTTAGTGAATATTCCAACGCCGCACTCGATGCCAACTTTAGTCAAGAACAAGTCGTCCGCAAGCAACCGCTCCTTGAACCCATCAAACCCAAGCAACCATCTGAACACCGCCGACTTCTCCAGCTCAAAGAACCTCTTCACAATCAACCCCGGCACCCGCCCGGCCTCTATGGCCGCCGCCAAGTCCTTCGGTAGACTCTCCGACGACCTCCCCGCCTCCGCCATTGCCGCCAGGGCCTCCGCCTTGTTCCGATCCCGGTCCTCATCACCATCACCACTCCCATGACTGTCACTGTTATCATTACCTCCGCTTCCGCCGTCTCCGCCTCCTCCTGCAGGGGGTTTGCCGCCGTATGCGGCGGAGGTGAAGTGGGATCGGGTGAGGCGGGAGGCGGTGAGTTGGAGGGAGGGAGTTGCGGTGATGTTAGTGCGGGCGACGATGGTGAGAGTGAAGCTTTTTGGTGATAAAGAGAAATGGTGAGGGTTGGTTGGTGAAGGGAGAAACTGAGAGTGAGAGGTGGCGAAGTTGGAGATGGTGGTGACTGCTGCCATTGTTGGTTGTTTGCTTTACTTTCAGTATCTCTCTCTGTCTCTCTTTCTCTCTCCTCTCTGAAGGAGTAGAGAGAGAATGGGAGAACCAGATAGGAAGGTTGTTCAGAGAAGATGGGTTGGTGGAATTTTGGTTGGGGGAGAAAGGGTGGAGGAGTAGATGGTCCATCCAACTGGGTCTTGGTCTTCTTCCTTCTTCTTTCTTTCTTTATTTTTTTGTTTGCCGAAAATGATTTAAATGGGGTTTTTTGTGGACAGAATTAATTGGGGAATCAAATAAATTTGTGGGAAAATGAATAATTGGAAGTTCATGTCCCTGTTTCTTTCTACGGTCTGTTTTTTAGCGTAGTTTGAGTGTGAGTGATTGTATATATATACAGAAACTTTATTTGAACTCACGTAATCTTTTTCTACATTTAATTTATTTTTTTCATCCATATTATTTTTTATTAAAGAATTCATTTCTATTTAAACCCAAATTTATTACCTAAACTACCCTCTTAAACCCAATTCAAAATATTAAGTTATATTTACACTTATTCCTTTTATAAAATAACATCTATAATTGATTTTTTTTTTTAAAAAAAAAAGATGCGTCCTTGCCCCACCCCCGTCTTCCCACTAGCATTTCCATTGCTACTTTTTTTTCTTTCTACTACCAAACCCAGACATTTACCTTTTTTCTTTCTACTGATGTGCATAAGCAACAAATCAAACAATTCATCCCCTTATATTTATCAACAAGCAAGGAAGTTTATAATCTAAGAATATTGGTAAGAAGTTTTTCTTTAGAATTTTTCAATTGCAGAAAGTTTAACAAAACCATTCGGGATTGACGAAAAAAATTGAAACCCAAATACTTATCTTTTAAACTTTAAAAAAATTGAAATCAAACGAACAAAATATTCATAAATTGAGCCATACCTTAGTTGGAGGATTCAAAACTTCAAAATCACCTTCCATTAATAAAAAAAAAACTTGTTTTTCTCTATAAGACCTATTAGGGTTTTAGCCAGAATGAACGTAGGATAAACAAGAAGTGATGGTAGGGTTTAATGGGTTTATTGATAAATTTGAGTTTTATTATTAATTTCATTTTGTACTTAATAGTAATTATGCAATAGAGTAAAATACACAATTAACAACCTAAATTTAAGTTGGGTGAAGAAAGAGATTAAATGAGTTCAAATAAAATTTCTCACACACATTTAGTGGCGAAGCCAACATGAGGTCATTGATTGTCTTTTAACTTTAACAACTTCAACAATTTAATGTATATTTGTTTGTATATTATATTTGATCCTTATAACCAGTTAACGCAATTACAACCTCCTTCTCTTACTTTTCTATTGTCTTTGGCCATATTAGCGACATATGTTGGCATAAATTTTTAATATACGTTGACAAAAATTGAAAAGTGCAACAACGAAATGGCCGAATAAAGTTTTTTTATTGATATTTTATGATCTTATTATTTAAAAATCCAATCCTGGCCGGCTACAATGTGTTGAAATCATGATTTTTGTGTGGAAGTTTTAACGAAACACTCCCAATACTGTTCACTCTTAACGAAAAATCAAATTTTTACCTTTATTTAATACAATTCACTACATCTTTATTTATCATTTTAACCTAATAATGAGCTAATAATAATATAATTCAAATTCATCTTTTACCGTAATCGAACATAAATGGTAGTGAACTGAAAGGCCTTACCCTTGGCGTTATATTATTACATTCTAACACGTGCCACATCAAAACATGTTCCTCTAGCATTTTCCTATTGGTTATTGTAATTTACTATCTCTGATGGTAACTATGGTGTATCATACAGTCCATAAGGTCTATGGCAGACAGTGATAGCCAGCTCTTATCTCCAACATAAACGGATAGGTAGAAGCAAATTGCGCAAAATCCTTCATTTGCAGAGAGCTCCAACAATGGCTACAGGCACCACACCCTCGTCCCTCATGCTAACGTACGCCTCCTCCTACGCGCACCCACAAGACCTCCCTCCCTCCCTCGTCTCCTTCCAGCCCAATCCCCTCTTCAAAACCGTCTGCCTCTGCCCGCTGGCTCTAAGGCCGAGAGAGAGGGAATCAAGCAAATGGGCCAATTCCGAGCATCACCGAGTGGCCGCGGCGGCTCTGACGGCGGAGGCAGAGGTGGAGGAGGATGTGGACGAGAAGGAAGGAGTGAAAGGAGGTGATGGGTCTGTTGCTGTTTCTGTTCCTTCAAAGCCCAAGAAAGGGAAGGCTGCATTGCTTTTGAAGAGAGACAGAGTGAGTCTTTTTCTGGTTTTCTTCTGCAAGTTCTGATTTTTCATTGTTTTGAGGGTGAAATTTGATTTTTTGGGCTATCACGTTGGTGGGTTTTGCTTGCTTTTGGTTTTGATTACGGTTCTGGGATTCAAATTTCATGTTTTGCTCTTACATTTAGTTTTTCTTTTGTAGATTATCGGTTAGTTCAGCGAATACTTGTTTGTTATGGTTCTTTAAATTCTAAAAGTCAAGGATTTGATTTGAGTAATTAAGGTCACTTCGTTATCTCGGAGAAGAGACTGGTTCTGCAAAATTTGATATTTACATCCTTAAAGTTTAACGGATTTGCCATGTTTTGGATTGGAGAATGCCCCGAAGTTGTGTTTGATAATTTGGTTCTAGTTTATTTTTATGTTTATCATTTATGTTGTTACCCCACTTAGTGGGAAAAGGCTTTGTTGTTGTTGTTGTTGTATCATTTATGTTGTTAGATATATTCCTGCAATGTCCTAGTTTTACGTTGTTCCAAGATTTCGGTAGTGATTCAAGCGTTCAATTGTCTTCTGTTTAAAATGTCAGACAAGGTCCAAAAGGTTCTTGGAAATTCAGAAACTAAGGGAAACCAAAAAAGAGTATGAGCTGCAGCCAGCAATCGCTTTACTGAAAGAAATGACGAGTACGAAATTTGTAGAAACTGCTGAAGCCCATTTCCGCCTCAACATTGATCCAAAATATAATGACCAACAACTGAGGGCAACTGTGAGTTTTCTGATCTTGTCGGTCAGAGATATGTTTATAGTCTTATCAATGCTTAGCACTACATTATATTCTTTCATTTATTTTGGAATTCTTCTACTAGGTAAACCTGCCCAAGGGAACTGGACAGACTGTTAAAGTGGCTGTTCTTACTCAAGGTAGTCCCGATTCTCAATTTCTCACCTCTGTATACAAAGTAATTATATCTGTCGTTATATGATCTAAGGAGATGTAAAATTAAACCACATATTTGAACCGAGTGGATACAAGTTGGAAATTTCAACCTATAGAATAAGAAGTAGAGGACTGTATTTATGCTGGCAATTTCTGCATTTGCATGTATTAGGTAGGTGGCCATTAGTCTTGAAACTGTTATCTGAATTCTCTATAGGTAAATTGTTTCCAATTAAGCCTAAAAGGCGAAAACAAGTAACACCTTCACTGAGTGGGTTTTTGTTCTCTCATTCTTTTACCTTGGTTGAAAAAACAGAAGAAAAAAAAAAATGCTTGCATGGCTCAAGTGTGGTTTTATTTTCTGTCAAGGGGACTTTTTTTTTGTTCTTTTTTTTTTCAAATGATTTAGTTAAAGGGTTTAGTATCAGACTTCAAATTGGATCAGAGCATTATCTTTTCTTTTCTAACGTGTAGTCTGAATATATATTTTTGTTCACATTTTTTTTTTCCTGATGAAAAGGCAATCTTCTGGTCATTTGGGTCCAAAAGTGGTTAAACTTTTGTAAGTTTTTGGAATTGTAAGATTTTCTTAACCCTTTTTGAGAACAAATTGAAGTAGTCATAAATGGAGCATGTTGTTTTTTTTTTCCCCGCTTAGTGGGAAAAGGCTTTGTTGTTGTTGTTTTTTTTTTCTTAGTCTTGATATTTTGTTACTTAGGTTGTGGGAGATGTATCACTGGCTTGATTTTAGCTTATATATACAGAATTCCAGATATATGTTCTCTAGATTTAAGCTAGTATGAAAACTGTGCTGTATCTAATAAATTTGTACCTTCGGTATTTATTGGATGCTCTCAATAGACATATTGTATTATGTTTGAATGTCTTCTACTTTTCCAAAAAAGTGAAATATTCTGGTTCTCATGTTTTCCCTTTCATAATGTGCACACATATTCATGTTCTTAAAGCTTCTTGGCAACACCTTGAGCTCATTTTATATGAGAAGCATCCATTTGTGCACAAGTTATCTTACGGTTTTGGTTTCATAGTATTTCATGTCACGTATTATCTTCTTCAATATCTGCAGGTGAAAGGTTTGATGAAGCAAAAAATGCTGGAGCAGATTTGGTTGGTGGAGATGATTTGATACAACAGATAAAAGAAGGATTCATGGACTTTGACAAGCTAATTGCTTCACCGGATATGATGCCTAAGGTGCTGCCTTCATTATCTTGTTCAATTAAATTAGTGTAGTGTACTGTGAAGTATGTTAATTATTTTCATTTTCTAAAGCATCTGTAGAAGTAAATAATTAATTTGGCTCAAATCTAAAAGGCTATGTTCTTCGTTTGGTTTTTGGTTGAAATAGGGTCATATGATTGAAATGAGAAAAAAGTAGTTTTGCAGCAGGAAATAACCTGTCAGCTTCATGGTAGTTTGACTCTAAATCCTGATGTGCATGATGGGATGCGGATGATTATTCTTTGGTTGATGCTGTAAAGTCCTTGTTATTTCATAAGTGAAATTAAGATCAAAGAAATTGCATCATATACATCTCATAATACGCCGCCCACCAAGACTAAATAATTATAAATTAGAATGTAAAAACAGTATGTGCTGCCCGGTTTTCCTTGTGACTTGTTTATATGGAGTTAAAAAAGTGACTCAAGTTAGACTGAATTTTCGGGTCTGCTTCTATGATTCTACCAGCTTGCTTTTTTAACTTTAACATAGTATGAGAGGCATTGTTCTTTAACGTGAAGCAATTCACAGTTTCTTTTTTGTATCTGTTGCTTCTGTGGTTTTAATTGGCCGGAAACTATGTTCTCAGTAATTTTTCATCATATTGTCTTTGTTACTATTCTCAGGTTGCTAGCCTAGGAAAGATTCTAGGACCACGAGGGCTCATGCCAAATCCGAAAGCTGGTACCGTCACGCCTAATATACCACAGGTATGGTTTGTTTTGCGACATTTTCGTTTCCTTTCTGCACTTATGTGGATATGCTTTCTTACCCTAAACCCTTAAACATAGCTTTTGTTTTAGTTCTTCCCTGATGCCTTAATGTATACACATATGCATCTGTATGTCTGGTACGGTAAGAATAATGAAATGAGGAAATCCGTAAGAAGAAAAAACTGAGACACTGACACACATAAGAGGGTATAATATTCAATAAGAATACAATAAATTTTGATATAATAAATACGATGAGGGCAAATGAAAAGAAATATAGCAGAGACAACCTACGGTAAGCATCCATGGTAGTACAGGAACGGATTTACATGTGGCAGGGCAACGGTACAAGGAGTTTGATTTCTTAGCCTACTGAATTAAAAGGGTTTACTTATATATTCTGTTTCAGGCCATAGCAGAATTCAAGCAGGGAAAAGTTGAATATAGAGCAGATAAAACTGGTATAGTTCATTTGCGGTTTGGAAAAGCCGACTTTCCCGAAGAAGACCTTCTCGTGAACTTGCTAGCAGCAGTTGTACGTTCTTTCACTTCTTATTTCCTAATTTCGATTGCTATCTGAACTCCACCCACTTGGCCATGAAATTTAATTTACTTATATGTTACCTGGCAGAAATCGGTAGA
Source organism: Cotoneaster glaucophyllus (assembly GCA_036320875.1). Classification (NCBI taxonomy): domain Eukaryota; kingdom Viridiplantae; phylum Streptophyta; class Magnoliopsida; order Rosales; family Rosaceae; genus Cotoneaster; species Cotoneaster glaucophyllus. The sequence continues at coordinate 1,939,592 of CM070070.1, read as the reverse complement.
AGCAAATAAACCACCAGGTGCGAAAGGTGTTTACTGGAAGAGTGCACATATATGCTCGTCGATGGGGCCTTCCATCCGGTTAAATATAAGGGCGATGCTCGATTTCAAGCTTCCAACAAATGCTTGAAGAACACTAACCACCTGTACATGTTGTCGTTAAGTTGTTCGTTCAGCCTCTTAGCTGCCGCTGTCGAATCTTTGCCGATGTAGTTAGTAAAGACGGCTGGGGAGAGTAAGGGGATGAAGGCAGAGGGTGACCTTGATACGTTTGTATCTTGGTTAAGTCTGTCCCATAAAAGAGCATGCGAGTTTCATCTACACCGAGTGAGAAAGGCCATGTACTAATTTTGTGATCGATGTTATCAACTCATCACTTTGGTTTCTTGTTTATGAATGAGAGAAATTTCACATAGCATATGCGATGTTTTTATTTTTTTGAACAATGATATTATCTACACTAAGGAGAGAGTATATGCGATGTATATCAGGTATCGAGCTACTGATCTCAGTCGGGAAACGGGACCAAGTGGTTGTTTAACCAGAGAACAATGCCACTGCAGCCAGCCATTATTTGAAACGAATCATTTCTCCTTCCTATTAAGTTATAAGCCAAAAAAAGAAGCTAAATGTACGAAAAAGCTAACAGTCACCCTCCAAGACAGCCATCATTCTACGAGCAAGCATCACCGGTCATTTACTGTGTTGGTCTCAGAGCTAATGGACGTCGGGAACATGCTACCCGGGAGGATGAAGGTTTGAGAGAATGTACAGCTACTATTCGGGAGTTATCTTAGAGCATACAATGCACCTGATATCGTGAATAAACAACGATAGGATTATCGCCAAATCGTCACTCCTCCAAAGTAAAGGTTTATTGTACTCGACTTCGAGCCTCATCCGAGCAACTTTACAAAAAGGGTAGACCTAATTTACACAGGGATGAACACGGGTTGTACTAAGCCACGCTTATCTGAGTGCAACTTTACAAAAATTCCTCATCGAAAGGTAATTGTTATTTCAGCGTCCCCTTTTTCCAAGAATGTTTCTGTAGCTATCGCCCTCACTCCAGTCTGAAATAACAAAAAGGAATGAAGTTTTGGTGAGCATTGCGTAAGTTCAACGAATTAATAGATACTACTGAACTGCTAACTCTCAAGCAAAACTTTCACCTCCATTCGCCCATGAACCGGCATAGGGGCCAGTTTTTATGTTCAAAACGCTGCACTCGTCACTGTATACCAGATCCGGTAGCAACTTCGGGGTAAGCAAGAAACACCTGAATAACAGTGACAGAAACCAAAGCTTAAGTGACCTTTTACATATGATAAGCACAATTTGCTTTGTCCACTGCAATTTATAAGACAATATAATCATATAAGCTCATGTCCTCCATTGGTCGCACAATCTTGCAAATTCTTTGGTTCATACTAGAAGCATAAACCTTTTTGTTAACCTCGATATTCAATACTGTTAGGAGCAGCTAAAAGAGAATTGAACGATGAGAGATGGACTACACATGTTATCCTACCAATTTATAAAGGGAGCTGTCGCACACCCAAAACATCATTCTGCACTACTTCCAATTAATAACAATGCATTATAATATATAAGTATTTCTAGTTTCTCAAGTCACCTTCTAAAACAGAGCAAAATAGAGACAGATAATAATTTGCACCAAGAAACAGACACAGATAATTATCACAAGTTATGCATAGTTGCCCTTACTGTGGTGTATTTGGTTGAGATGCTGCTCTTACTAACTGCTGGAACATATTTCTTTCATTTATCGGATCCATCCCTGAAAACATATTAAACACAGCAATGATTTATTTTGAGATGAAGAAACTTAATTGGACGAAAAAAAGAAGATAACACTCTGCTGTGCAACCAAACCTTGATTTATCTCATCAACCACCCTAAATGGGCAATTTGTAAGGTCTTGAAGAGAAACAAGATAAAGTATAGTTGAAACTGAACGCTCCTACAAATGGAAATTTGAAGGCCACAATAAGGCAAAACTGTTGTAGTCAAATCAATAACTCAAGAACACAGCAAGTGTAATACCCCTCCGGATTGATGGTGGGCACTGAGAACTTGTAGCTGCCCTGCTTGCCTGATGGCCATAATGTCAAACGAATGAAATTGTGAACAGAAGCACTGCATAACTTTTAAGCAGGGCTTCACATAACAAATCAGCAACTGTGATTTCATCTTAGTGCAATAGAACAAAAACAATATAGATACTACCAAGCTTGGAATCTATCAAACCAGGCTTGGAATTAGTCCTGGTTCCGACATAACAATGATAAATTAAATTACACTTCCCAACTTAAAACGACTAGTAGCACCATGAAAGTACAGAAACAGGAACAAAATTGAAATTACCTGAATTTTACTTTTATAAGTATCCCATATTGGTCGAAGTCCATTTCATGCTCATCTGAGAAGAAACATGAAATTACAAAAGTTCAAAATAAAATAATCAAAATAAAACTTCTAGATAGTGCAATGCTGAATGGTAAATACCCAATAAAACTTCCCCTGCAACTGCCATCTCTTGGAAGTTCCTACTGAAAGTCTCATTTATCTGAGCAACAAGGCTTCTTAATGTTGGGAGCCAAGTTCCCTGCAAATAATTTAAAATCAGGAAACAACAAAGAATATTAGCAAAACATACACTAATGCAAGTAGGCATATATGCATACTGACATGAAAGAGAGATAAAGGAAAACGAAGAAACAAGAATATGAAAGTAGTTTGACATAAATATTAATTTTAAACTGTTCAGGGCTGTTGGTCTAAAAATTTATTCAACATGACCTTTTCAGACCTAGCAATACAAGTGCGTATTGGCAAAGGTCAAATTTGTCTAATTATTTTCGAATCTGTCGTTTGTGGCAAACTAATGAACCGTAGGAGGTTAGCAGCATAAAGAAACTGCTGTTTCCATGGAGATTGGAGACTGTAAAATGCATATAATTACAACGTAACGCCAAAGACCAAAACTCAGGATAATTCCAAGTAACATAATAGACAAGCTGTTATGGTAATAGAATGCAAATGTGATATATTTATCCTGAAACATGAACAGTGGGTGCAGGCCTAAATAAACTTAAATGAAAGAAAATTTCAAGTAATTGTGGTGGCTTTTCTGAAACCATCATAATCCATTTAACAATTCACATCATCCGTCATTGAGTGCATCCTACAGTTTACTGTGGTGACTCTGGTTGGATCGGTTAAAGCAAGAGTTCAAATGGCCAAAGTATTGTGGTCAAGTGTTCATCAAGGAGACCAACATCAACTTCACAAAATAGTCGTTAAGGTAACAACTAAGCATCACTAACCTTCTTGCTTTCAGATTACCCACTTCAGCTATTCAGCTAAGCTACTCATTAAGGTAACAACTAAGCTTCTTTTACCTTTTTTATGAAAAAATAAAATAAAATAAAATAAAATAAAACAAAGCATTACTCACTTTCAGATTATCCACTTCAGCTATACACCTACTAAGCTCTGTTTTATCTGCTTCCAGTTTCGCTGAATATTCTTCAATCTGTATTATAATTGTATGTAAGAGTGATGAACTTAAAAAATAAACTAGGGGGAAAACAGCTACCAGAGACGGCAGAAATATACCTTCTGCTGACGGTCTTCATATTCTTTCAGTATATTTTGATTTAGAAAAAGAATAGAATTAGCTTGAGAAATATTTTCCTGTATAGCAGCTTCCAATTCTTCAATTGTAGTAGGCATCTGGAGACAAAACAGACAAAGAAATCAACTTTTTTTAGGTTACAAAAGAGCTGTTAAATTTTGAATAAAATAAAAAAAGTGCAAATGGAGAGAGATTAGATAAACTACAGATTTTACATGGTTGACCATTAGGCCCACATTCATATGAGAGGAACATAAATGTTATAAGGAAACAGAAAGTGCAAATCTTGTGGCCCATGTCAATATTCCAAATGGCTCAATGGTTGAACCAGGTCAAGCTCATATGATAAGTCCCCAGTGCCCAGCTTGTCCTACTTACAAAGTTTATACATGGACGTAAGCTTTGGACAAATCCATAGGCTCAGATTATTAGAAAAGTTCACCATAAAATTCATTAGAGCAGATCAAGGCCATAGCTCCTTATCAATGTATAACTCAATCACAAAAGAAACACATCAAATTTTGTCCTGATAATTGCGCTTCATAGAATGGTGTTCTGTTCTACCAAATAAGCCCATAAGCTCCCAAGATCTAGCTAAGAAGCTACTTGATTACCTTATTGTCTTTTATGTATCCAAATACTGGCTTCATACATAAGAAATTTCACACAATAAAGCAGGTAGACATTTCTCTTGGTCTCAGGTCAACGGATCTTCTCAATGAACACTCCTATAGTGGTTTAGTACCCCAAAAATTTACACGGATTAACAGTTCAGGACCTCATGTTCTTGTAATACTACATAATGCTACCTTTTATCGTCCATTTCACACAAGCCAATCAATCAGCCAACAAGCCCATTAATCAATGATATCATGATTGCAGAATCCTCCTTTTCTTACGACGAGGCCAATATAGGGGTTGCTTTGTCCATGTGGGAAAAAAACTCAAAAAGCCAAGCTACAAAATTTCCATGTGATGAAAAAGGTGGGTCATGCCACGCCCACATCATGGATTAAAATACTTGACAAATTGATTAACAAAAGTACGAAGACAACAAAATATGGATTTGGGTATGATTTGGATAAGTTGTGAACATTGGGCACTAAACTGATAATCGATGTAACTTTTGGGAAGTAAAGTGAAAATAACTTCAAAACATTATATACAACAAAACAAAAACACCTGAGCACCTAGCACACAAGTTTTTGATACCAGTGAACCAGTAGACTCACTTCACAGAATTAACTGGCCCCCAGCCACCCTATATCATAGTTTGTGCAATTTACTCCTCATATTCAAGCAAAAGTTATATTTTCCATGCATTAGAATTAACTCATTATATAGAAAACCTCAAGAAATTCCTTCTGAAGTGCTGGAGTGATCATCGCAATGGATTCTGCATTCTTCTTGGCAGCTAAAAGTTGCTGTCGGCAATCCTCCTCTGCCTTCTTACCTGGACAAGAAGCAAAAAAGCAATAACTAGCATTACTGACATTGAGATTTCTACTGTAAATCTTTAATCTTTTTTTTCAATAAGAAACAATTTTATTAGCAGGTGAAAATCGAAGACATATACATGTACTGATAATTCAAATGTTATCCTCTTTGTTTCAAAGGCATCCCTCTCTAGAAGTTCCACACTTCAGAGTGCGTAAGGACCAAGGAATTGGACTAGATAAACAATTCAATATTCTGATAGTTTTTAAGACAAAAGAACTACGATAAATTACTTTAGAACAAAAATGATAGAGTTGCTACGATACATGCATGTATTTAATACATTCACCATCTAACGGTCATGTATGGTTAGATTTGATATTCTCTCTTTTTGGTGCATATATGACCGTTTAGATGGTGAATGTACAGTAGCCAAGTCCTAAAAATAAAGCACAGTTACACACTACCAAAAAGAGTGAAAAACAACTTTATGCGTAGATAAAACAGTTTAAACAACTGCACGGAACGGAAGAACCTCAAAGTGAAAATAAAAAACTACTTACACTCCTCATGGTGCAGGCTTGCTTGAAGAGCAACCTTTTCATGGTGTTTGATATTGACCTCCATTTCTTTAATCTAAGAAAATGAAAAACAAGCATAAATAAATAATTAGAACCGAGTATGAACAAATGCATATTATTCAGATATCCCATTGCACAATAGCTTTACAATAAAAAGAAACATGAATCATAAAGAGGCGTATAGTCTAAAGAGATTAAATCTAACAAAGAAATCATTCATTACAGTGTAAGGCGCCACCCTTGTTTGCAAACTGAGTAAAAAAAGAAGAAGAAAAAGTTTCAAACCATTCATGCCTACAAGAAGGGGAAAACAAACCTTGCATTACATTCTACCTTAACAAAAAGCATTGACTTTAGTTTTATGATTGCATTTTAAGAGTTTTATGATTGTATTTGACAACCTGTCTACGATTTTAAGTAAACTTATTTGTAAATTTTGTAGGCAAACTCAGCATGCAAAAAAATAGTAAAACTCTCAAAGCAGCATGTTCTGGATCACGATCATCATAGAAAATACCTTAGCATCAAATTCAATGACCATCATGTGCTTTTCAGCATAACTTTGTTTGAAAGAAACAGCCTCAGCAAGTAGACTCTGAAAAAAAGACAGCAGAGTTAAAAGTTTGAAGTAACCAAGTCCTCAAACACTTATATCTACCCCAAACATTGGTGTACAACTTAAACCAAACAAAGAACAGAATAAATAAATAAAATGTCCCCTTAAGAGTTTAATTTTGGAAGTGTGCCTAAAACCTGACCTTAATTTCCATCGCAGAATGGAACCTGTCAATCATATATTTTGCAGATTGTTCATTGAGCTTCGCCATACTAGTATCCAGGTCATCCTCCTTCTCCATAGATTCTAATTTCTTTTTCCTTTGTGCTGAGATCACCAGAGTATACTCATTATGTAAAATGAACAAAAGAAATTAAATACGAAGCTTCTAAAGAGAAACTTCTAAACCATTATTACTTACCAATACGGTTTTCCATTTCACGTTGTTTTCTCTTCCCATCCTGTACATTTCTGATAATCTCCTCCTAAAATATATATTACGTTGTTCCACATAAGTAAAGGAATTGCATGTCTAACCAAACCCAGTTAACATTAAAGTATAGTTTATATGTTTATAGCATTGAATGCCACCTGCTACACTTATTTCCACGTACCCTCTCTTTCTGAAATTTAGCTGCTTCATTTTCTGCTTGTCTTTCCTCAATCTGAAGTGATCTAACAATATCCTGTAAAGCAGTAATAGACTCTTCAAGTTCTCTTTTTTTGGACATCAATGAATCAACTTCCCCAGTCTCCAAACCTGAAAGTAAAATGTACGACCTCAAAGCTTTTACCAACGAAGTGTTTGGATTATTTGCTAAACAGAAAAGGGTTTGCAGAAACATACCACACAAAAATAGTTGAGAACGACTGACTGATTCTACACTGGCAGATCTATGACCACCATATCTTGATACTGACCATCGGTAGTGATTCTCAGGGGTCCAAAAATCTAAAATACCTAACTTCGAAACCTCATCGGCCCTCTGATCCGTAGTCCTGGACCCAATATACTGAGGAAAAAGGAAGAAACACAAATACATGAGCATTTTTTCATAATAAATTACATGCACAAAAGTTATCAAAATCAAAACACTAACTAACAAATTTCAAACACCAAACTTCATACGTTTGACCTTAGGCGTGGCAATTCGTCATTTTTATTTGTGTACAATACAGTCAATCATCACCAACTCGTCTAATTGATCAGGTCAAGTTACTTAAAACACTAACCTCACCCATTTATTTATCACGTCCTGTTTGGAATGATACGGATATGTTGTGAATTAGAAACTTAAAACTAAGTTCCATTAATTTCTAATTAACCCTATCACTTATACATTCCTTATAGAATTGAATCCATTAAGTACGGCTTATTAATAAACCATATACTATAATTTTATAGTTTACATAAGGACTCATACAATACTTATTAAGATACATAAAAAATAAAAAATAAGTCTTTTTGGTATATGGTACAACTAAAACGGGCTTATCATGGAAAAGTTATTTTCCTCATGTTTGACACTACCCCAACCTGTTTACCAGTTGTCTTATTGTATAACATACAGGTTCGTGTCTTATCGTGCCACATACAGGTTCGTGTTAAGTAATGGTCATCCAAAACCCGTAAACCACATCTTGGGTTCAAGTCGTGTAATGGAATCATGTACAAATTTCTAGCCTAGTTGAAGTCAACAAGTGCATATATAATTGTGAACATATATTTAGCACATTATTTTAAAATTTATAACTTTTTCCTGAAGTATATAAGATAAGAGTTAGCTTGGGAATCATACTGATCTATCCAAGCCAAATTGGCTAATCAAAACCTCCTTCACGGCAGTAGGAGCATCAAAAACTTGGTCAAGCCGCGAATAGATCTCCAGTGCACTCATCTGCTCATAAAACACGGAAGTAAACAATAAAAAAAATGTTAACGAGACTAGTTCAAACTTTTTTTATAAAATATAGCACCAAAAACACACACCTGCTCAGAAATTTGAAAGGGTTCTCTGTGACAAGTTCCATTTCCCGTATAATTTAAAACTGGAACATCAAAGGACTTGAGATTTTTTACCAAAAAGTCCCGGTCACGAGAATCTTGAGTTATGAAAGACTACAAAACATGAAAAAGTAAGATCAACAAATAGGTATTATTAAGCCAACAAATAAATAAATGTTTGAGAAACATGTGGAATTCTTTTATGATACTGTGCGCCTAAAAAAACACAACTATACTGACTCAAAGCAAATTCGAAGTACAACAGTGTATAGGTTACTGGCATCTACCCAACCATCCGCACAAACAAAAGCACACACATACACAAACAGAGATTTGGAAAGTAGAATGGTTATATTAAAAACTTAAATAGGATATATAGCACCCCAAACTTAGGTAAGGAGTTAATTTACATATGTAGTTAACACATGGCTTCACAGTTCTACGCAGGGAAAGTTGAGATTCAAATCTTGGTTGGAAGGGGGAGAGTTAGGGGAAAGGCTTTAACGTTGCATCCAAACTCAACTATGAGGGTTTAGCATGGATTAGCCAAGATATGTGACATGCCAAAGAAATGATCTTTCATCCCAAAACTAAGCCTTCATTAAGTTATCTTGATTACTTTCATCTCTTGCCTTCACTTTGTGAATTAATAAAAGGCCAACATTGTATAGACAACTACTTTTGTAATTCCTTTCTTCTACCATTTTTCTGTGTACCCTTCCCAAGCAGCTCCCCCAGTTTATGAAACCAAAGTTCTGATCAGATTGACAGATACACAGGTATAAGCCTTATACCAAACAAACTTGGAAATTCTAGGGGCCCATTTGGGATTGCTTTTTAGCACTCACTAGGAGCACTTGTATCAGATGCACAAGAAATTTTTTATCACACAAAGCACTTGAAGGTGCTTCTAGGAGAAGAACCTGGTAGATCTGGTGGCCAGGTGCTTTCCAGAAAGCCCCAAACAGTGCTTTTTGAAGCCAGGAGCACTTTTGGTTACTTAATATTGCTTTTGGCTATTTGAAAGCACGTTTAGCCCTTCCAAAAGCATTTTCAAACAGGCCCTTAATCACGTAGGAGTTAGAAGCCTGACATTTGATGTTAGGTAAATACAAGTAGATTAAAAAAATCTAATATAATACAAATGCATTTACCTTCCACATGTAATAAGGAACATGACCACCTAAGTAGTCAGCGTGAACTCGATCTGGCACATTAACCTGAGTATGCATGCACCCAGAGGAGCATTATGAATAATTTGTAAATTCAAATTCTTCAGTGAACACGACTATGTTATTATTTAAATACATACCTCAAGCAAAACAGGGCCATACACCTCCTTATTGAACTGATGACGATGTTCTTGCAACCATTTATAGGCATCAACTATTTTATCTGCTCCAGAATTTTTTAATACTTGTAAGAGTTTACCATTTTTATTTTCCATCTCCTTCAACCTGAAAAGGATACAGTAAAAGTTGTTTGAATTAACAATACAAAGGCATGTGGACAGGATTTGACCTTAAGCAAATATTACTTATCCAGGCAGGTGTTTAAGGAAAATTTCTTTTGATTTAAAATTTTTTCCTTCTCCGACTTCTTATCCCTCTTTTCCTTTGCAGAAACTTCTAGATCCACAATTTGAGCATGCAATCTCGCCTGATCAGTAATATTTACTCAATAACGGGAGGGAAGAACACAAACAAATCATAAGTCTAATAACCCAGCAAAAAAATGAAACATGTTAGTTTACAGATTAAAAACTTGAGAATAATAACTAAATGACTCTTCTAAATAAATAATTGCGCTACAATGTTCATAGGAAAACAAAACCAGAAACTAGTAAATGACTCTTCTAAATAAATAATTGCGCTACAATGTTCATAGGAAAACAAAACCAGAAACTAGGTACATATTTGATTGAAAAGACTAATAAACAGTGTGCTAATTGTTTCTAGGCAAACAAATCCAAAGTCTAATAACCCAACAAAACTTGATTGAAAAACATTGGCAAAGAACCATGACTTCTCAAAACCGGTTTGCATAAAAGTAGTTTCATTCATGTTAATGGCTAAAAATCTGATCCATTTATGTTAATCACACCAGGGACTGCCTGAAGATCCTGACATTTTGACACTGAATCCATAACTTACAATTTCATCTGTAGGGGCTGCATAAGGAGTCAGATTTTCAAGTTCTAGCTCAGCAGCAGCTAGATCCTCTTTTGCTTTTGAGATCCTTTGTTGACGAGATTCTTCTTGCTTCTTCAATTCTTCCATTTCGTTGTATTTTTCTTTTATTAACACTCCCTATAAACATGTGGATGAAATTCAAGCACAATAAAAACTCAATTATCCACACTAGAAACTAGAGAAGGGGTAAAATCACATTAAGCAAATAAAGTACCACGTTATCATACCAAGCGGTTCACATTTTCCAAACGTCTCATTCGTTTGTTTGCATTTTCACTAATGTTTTTTACTACTTTTTTACTCTTAGACTCCATCACCACTCTCTCTTGTTTTTGTTTCCTGCAGCAGGTAAAACATTATTACACTAGAAAGTAAAATAAGAGCAAGTCATTGGAATAAACAGACTGTATATCTCATGTCAATATATATATCAACTAACTGAAGTGATCATACTCAATAGGTTCTTTCAGTTGATTTAGAGTTGTTGCTGCATTCTCCAACTTCTTCTTTGCATCCTTTTCCTGCTCCATAGCTTCCCTGCATTCAGCCTTCTTCATATCATACTTCAGCCATGGCAATTTTTTTTTCATGGTCTCAGCCTGTAGATGACATCCAGAAGAAATCTCAGTTCCAATTTAATTATGTGGGAAGCAGAAGAACGTTTTCTCTTTGGGGGATGAGGAGGGGATTATCAAGTCAGATGGAGTTCATTTTTTTTTTTTTACTATCTTGAGAACTATAAGGGAGATGGGAGGATGATTATGGGATAAAGTCGAATTCTCATTGTCGCCATTATGGGCTTCAGTTTCACCTACATTTGGGGATCTAGCTTTCCTTCCTATGGTCTGATGAACCACATTTATCTTTCAGTGTTTTCCTTCAGATGTTTTGGTTTGTGAGGTTCTGTGCTATTTTGTGGATGGTGAATCTGATTGTATTTAGGTATGTGTACTAGCGCTCAATGGATATCTTGTCCACTTCATTGTGTGTGTGTGTGTGTTATAAAAATCTTTACTAAGAGTTTGTATCTTATCATAAAAATACATTGTCATTCAGTTCATATAACAAAACCAAAAAGGCAAACCTTTGCGAGAAGTTCCTCTCTTTGGCGGACACGCTCAACATCTTTCTCTTGTTCAGCATTCAGTGCCTTCAACTGATTCAAAGTTTCTCCATTTTTTTCAACGGCCTAAATCAAAAAGACAAAACGTCTAAATAACGTGATAAAGCTCATTAACATTGTATAACATAAGGACAAATTAAAAACCCACTTGCTCAATTCTTTTCAATTTCTTGCTTTGCTCAATAAGTGCACGATGTTGGATCGGCAATTGAGGATCTCCTACAGCCTTTTCAGTCTCTTCTAGAAGTTGCACCGGAGTTAATTTGGCAAACTCACAGACACGATCTTGTGGTAAAAACTACAAGCACACCCCCAAAAATAACAAGAGAAAAATGATATAAAAAAATTAAAAAAAATAAAAAGAGAGAGGAAAGTACTGACCTAAACTCATAATTTAGCTACAAAATTGTTAGCAATAGTTTCAAATAGCATCATAAATATGAGTTAAAACTGAAATATCTTAGAGGGAGACAAATAACAGGAAATCAAATAAACAATGTCATATACATGCATTAACACACTCACAATAAACAACTTGACAACTAGATTGTTATTATATGTGCATCCCCAGACAACCTTTACTAATACAACATATAATTTACCCATTCTTCTAAACATTAGTTCATTCAGAAGAATTTGGAACGGATAGGAATGCTCAATTAAGAGGAAAGACAACAGTATACCCCTAGATAAACCATTATTTAGCACACGCTCTAATCAAAATAAAAAATGAGTGGCATTTCAAACAGGATCATGCAACAAAGGCTCTCAATTTTACTAGCACAGCAAGTACAAACAATGGAATGCCGAAGAAGTGAAATATAAAGGTCTCTTCCAATAATTTGCTGCCTATAATAAGACTGAATCAATGCACCTCTTCCTTCCTATAATTTTAAAGACCAAGGCGCCAAATACAAAAAAATAAAGCATCAACTTTGTGAGGATATTAAGTAACAGTTTCTACCATGTATTGCAGTCCTTACTAAGTAAATTTTCTGTCTGTACATATACTCTGAAACTGTACAGTACCAAGTTTGTAAAAGTACTGCCTATTCTATGCAAGTATAACCTTCAAAATGTTGTCTTCAACAAAAAACTAAAAAACAAGTTAACAACAAAGAATTCTGATTAAGCTTATAAATTCAACAGTCATAAAATTCAATTGCAAGGTCCAGACATTCAAAAGGAATATTAACAAACAAAAACATGTGCATGCATATCAAAAGTCATATTGCATCCACACATAAAAGCTACAGAATTAAGGCATTGCCCTGATCTGATGTTAATTATTAGAAACAAACTCACTTGAGTTAAATTGTTGACTTGAACATTAAACCTTTGAGTGATTTCAACCACATCCTTCTTAGGCACCGCTCTTCCTGAAATACAAAGAAAACTGATAAATCAGTATTTGAGATTACTCCTGTGCCTTCTCAATAAACCATCTTAATTTGGAAAGTAGTTTATTTCCCTTGATAATGCATGATAGTGAATCAAGACAATCATCCACTTTTCCCACTGTCTTGCAGACTTGCATAATAGTGGCCAAAATTTGTAATTAGAAGTTAAAAATGACACAATTTGAAAAGAAAACAAGCTTGTATACAAGTGCCTCAGTTATGCTGAGTGAAGACAAGAATAAATGCAAAATAGGAGCTACATGCATGAATGGAAATTAAGCATAAGATGATTTTCAGAAACTACTATAACCCGAGTCATAGCACGTAGGTTAAACATCCTCCATTCTCTGGGGAAATGTCGGTTAAACATGATACTTTAAGGGGCTACTAACAAGTATACAAACACTTCTCTTAATGGCTATAAACCACCTCAAGTTATTGCCTAAATATCACTGGTTGTTGGTCCATAATATATTCAAGAGAAATGATAAAATAATTAACTTTTTACACATGCAAAACTACTTACCATTGTATAACCATTCAGATTTGTTACGTGTATCAATCTTACGCATAATTTCAATATGCTCCTCTTCGGTGTCCCCTCTCAAGGTTATTTTAATATAACCGGATGCTTCACCACGCTTCACATATGCTCCAACACTGGTCGCCCTTCCAAGTAGCTGTAGTTACCAAACTCCTCTTTATACTTTGTTTACCAAAAACAAACTTAAGAAATGCAACAAAACACGTTCCCTGATATTAACTAACCTGAGGCTCACCACCAAGACCCAGTGCTATTGCACATACGAGAGAACTTTTTCCAGCCCCATTTGGTGCAATTACAAGGTTTAGACGAGGGGCCGGTTTGCAAGTTATGTGACCAAAGGTCATAAAATTATGGAGCTCAATCTTAGTTATGCTTCCTGGCTTATAGTCATCTTCACCCCTGAAAGAAAGAGATGATAAGCATTAAACCTTGACATCATTGCTGAACTAATCAAAACAACACAAAGGAAATAAATTTCACTTTCACATTTTCTGTATACCAGAAAAAATTGAATAGTATCCTCTTGATTTTAACAGTACGAAGACGGTTCAAGATAGCTAAATAGATATCTTGTTGCTTCAGCATTGACTCAGAGTTTCTATAGGTCCCAAATGACAAAATTTTAAATCTTTACCAATGTACTACTACTACTACTACTACTACATTTAGAAAAAAAAATTAAAAAAAAATTGTGTTAAGCAGAATAAGGTTTTACGGTGAATTCCATAATCCTAAGTTTAATTCCTTAACATAATAATGGAAGACAAAAGAAAAGGCTAAATATTTCATTTAATAATAATTAACAAAGCAAAAAATAAACACACAGACATTAAATTTTCTGGGTAACCAAGCAGACAGTAAGAAAAAATGCAATTAGAATGAAAAAAACCAAATTCTGACGAACTGGGTACCATAAAACATAAAACGAACTTCAAATTCAATTTCAATTTCAAAAGTGGAGTGAAACGAGTCTCCAGACCTTGTAATTTTGGGGCGCTTTGCGCGACTCTCCGCCATTCTTGAACTTTGCAGTGCTACTTTCTAATTCTTCGAGGAATTGGGGGTTTTGTGGTCAATCTGTGAAACCCTAGGTGGTGATCGATTTGTGTCGGGGAAATAAGTAAAAACCTAGGGCTTTGGGAAGGGAGAGAGAGAAGAATTGGCGCCAAAAATGAAGAAATGAGGTATGTGTTTTATAAGCCGCAGCAATTAGAGAGAAATGTATTTTTATTTTATTTTTGAAAAGAAAAAAACAGCAGTTGACTGCAACTTTATACTATTTTTTGGGTCAGAAAAAATTGATGCAAGCATTTTAGCTTTTTCTGACTACCATCATCACTGTATAATATGATTAACCAACGTCAAGAATTGAAATGTAATATATGGAAGAGGTTTTTGAACTTTAATCCTTCAAAAAGATCAAAATTTAATAAAAACTTGATATTAGATTAAATATTGATTTTAGTCCCTTAATATGTACTTAATTCAAATTTATATTATATTTTTGTTTAAATATTTAATAGATATCTTATTTAATATCATTACATTAAATTTTAAATTTATTATTATACACATTTTAATTCATTAATTTTATTTAACTTACTCTAATTAGTGTACCTAAACGTCCCCATCATAATATATTTTACTAATTTAGTATAGCGAAATGTCCGTACTTAAATATATTGCAGTAAATTAGTGGCACATAAGAAAATCTGCAAAAATATAAGTGTACCAAAAATTTCATACCTAACTATATGATACTAAACTAGTGTACCGAAATGTCGATGCCTAAATATATTATACTAAATTAGTGTACCTAAATGTCTATACCTAAACATATTATACTAACAGAGTGTACCGAAATGTTCATACCTAAATATATTGTAATGAATTAGTGGCACATAAGAAAATATGCAAAAACGTAAGTGTACCGAAAAATCTCAACGAAAATACTTTTTTATATAAGATACTCACCAAAATAAGAATTAAAATTTATATATTTTCATAAAATTTAACTTATGAACACCATAAAATTATAAATAAAAAAAGAGACATTGAATACATATGATGGCATTTAATAGAGTTTAAGATTAAAATCAATTTTTAATCTTATATAAGACATTTTTTTTAAATTTCATCTTATTTAAGGATTAAAATCAATTTTTAATCTTATATAAGACATTTTTTTTAAATTTCATCTTATTTAAGGATTAAAATCTAATTTTCATGAGAAATATTATTATTTATGACATTTGAATTCAATGACATCCACATATAGATAAAATTAATCACCGGACTCCTGCATCCCTCTCTGTGTGTCCGTTGGACCAACATGGCAAAACACACAAATATTTCCCCAGTAAGAAAATCCATGACTCATACTTCGACCCTGTATTCTATACTCTGTAATCTGTATGGCCATCACCGGCAGCATATGTTCATCACCAAACCAACATCCAACTATCCCAACACTTCCACGCCCACCAATCCCACCACTCAAAACCCACCACCCTCTCCAACTCCGCTTCCCTCCTCCCTCTTCCTCCTCCAAATTTGGCTCCAACTGGGTCTCCAATGACTCATTGGTCATAGGCGCTGGCACTGGCCCAGGTTGCCGTGAAGGTGGCCAGAGACGCTGCGGCGGTGAGGGATGAGATTGTGGAGGCTTGGAGTTGTAGGGAGAGTGGGAATGTGAGTGGTGGGTTGGTGGTGAGGAGGAAGAGGAGGAGGAAAAGGAGAAAAGGGGAAGGGGTGTTGGAGATGGAAAGTTGTCGTTTGGGTTTGTGAGATGTGGGCATCTGAGCCCAAACGAAGAAGCTGAATGCTGTCTCAGTCTCAAGGTACTACAATTTTCCTTGGTTCCTTTATGGCAAATTTGTACTAGTAAGTTTTATACAAAAACCCGACAACGCTAAGTTTTATACAAAAATGCTTATGCTATGTTTCGAGATGGAATTTGCAAGTACCAAGGGATGTAGGTTAAATTGGTTAAAAATGCACTGCAGAAGATTTGGTTTGAGATGAGTAAGTACAGTACGTTTAAAGGGAATGCATATGACTACTTGAAAGGAGTCGTCATTTGTGAATCCCTGTTTATGTATTTGTAATCATCACGTACCGCATTTCAAAACCCTTCATCTAATGTTTTGTGATTCATTTGTATCTAATTTACTTGAAAGTTTGGTACTTGTAAATTCCTCATCATCCAAATGTAGCCTAAAGAAAAAGCCCTTGTGTTAGCCATCTGCCATGTTCGAACTGTTTCTTACTGCACGAACTTCCTTTAGTGTCTCTCCTGTTGAGAAGTAGAGTGTTTTTGAAGTATAGACTTGAAGTGTGTTTCTCTAAGGTGTAAAGTTGTTATGCGCTTACATGTGAAAAGCCTAACTGCCATTTAGTTTCTCTATGGTATTATTTATGGGTGGGCTTCTATTTCTCGATTTAGACTACTGCATATTGTTATGCATCATTGGTTGTTCCAATTTGAGTTTGGAGAATGGTTGGTTGGGTTCAATATTTGAGATAGAGATGTGAACCGAAGGCCTACAGATGCTCTGGTTAGAAAATGTGATCATGAGATAGAGGCTCAGGGCAAAAGGGGTAGAGGAAGGCATAGGAAGACTTGGAAAAAGACTTTAAGAAAAGATAAGAGTACTTGGTGGAGCTAATAGAATACTTGGTACAAAACCGTGTGCAGTGGCATTCTAGGATTCATACAACCGACCCCACTTAGTGGGATAAGACTTTGTTGTATTGATTCTTGCCAAGTTCAAGAGCATTATTTAAGAAATAGAGTTTTGGAATGGGTTACATTTTGTAAATTCGTTTACTTGCTCAACTTTCTTGCATCTCATCTTCCTATTACAAGCAATTCTCATCTCATAGGCATTCGTAGAACCGAACGTTTAACTTTTAATGCTAGATCACACTATATGTTTCTTAAACTGTACAGTTAAATGTTGTATATGATGATCACTACAGTTAGTAACATTCATCGTCCTCTAGTTTTAATTTTCTTTGAATCTGCTGCTCCTTGTAAATGATGCGACGGATATGATTCAATTGATGGCTGTTGCATAAGCCTTAAAAGTTGTTTAAGTCTGCTAATCTGTATTTATGCTTTGGTTCGCATTTTTTCTTTTTATTTTCAAATGCAGTTTCTAGGAACAGCTTTAATTAGAACTGTGTTTTGTTTTAGAACAGTTCTCAAAAAACTTGTTTGCAGAGTTTTCTAATGCCGAAAAGTTAACTTTAGCTCTCCATCTATGAATGGCCTTTAATGACGTATGAGGGAGCAAGATTAGAATCGAGAAGATTAAGTGTCGTAGAAGCTGAAGAGCAGAAGCTGACCTCAAAGCAGTTAGCCAAGGCAATGGGAATGAGGACGAGAAGTATAGATAAGGTGCTTTGTAAGAAAAGAGAGTCACAAGAAAGGATCATCAGGAGCTACCGGGGACTCATTGTCTCTGTTGCCAGCAGTTATCAAGGCAAAGGACTAAGCTTTCAAGACCTCATTTAGGTTACTACACCTTTTTACTCCTGTCCAACACTTTCCATAAGTTGCTCCAAGAAACTAAGTATCTATTTCTGCAAGAAGGAAGCATCGGGCTTCTTCGAGGGGCAGAGAAGTTTGATCATGAGCAAGGATGGAAGTTATCAACGTACGTCTACTGGTGGATCAGGCAAGCTATTATCAAAGCCCTAGACAACAAGCCTAGAATAATCAGATTACCAGTGAGAAGCTAACCTAATGAACCATTGTTCTTAAACGGTTGCATTTAATTCCCTTCCGCTTTTTGATTGAGGTTGCCTAACCACCAAGCTATAGATTTTATATTAGTGACGTAATTAAATAGTTATCTTTATGCGACTCCTGCCAGATAACCTCGATAGAAATGCATTGATTGAAAGATTACAGAAGTATGGTTAGTTTATTTGTGTAGGTAAAACTGTGCGGTATGATGGCAAAAATTACGAAAGCTAAAAATTCCTTCAATCAAAGATTCCAGCGGCTGCCTATTCATGATGAAATCACTGAAGTGGTCAATATGCCTGCTGCAACTGTAAAGCTTGTTTGCGACAGGAGCAGACCGCCAATTTCATTGGATCGAGTGGTAACTTTTCGAGGTTGCATGTCAGTGCAGGTCTGTCTCTTGAATTTTGTTTCCACTTTAGTGAATGCTTGCTTTCACACCTATGCTCCATTAGCGGCTCAAACGGTAATGGAAAGTGCATCAGTTATATGCTTCATTATTTGATCTTAATTTTTTAGTTCGCATTCTGCTGCAGGAGATCATGCAAGGGCCAGAGGAGATGATGCCGGAAAAGATGCTTACAAAACAGCTAATGAAGCAGGAGGTCGAGAAGCTTCTTGAGACGCTGAGCGATAGAGAAGCATATGTATTGAGATTACACTTTGGACTCAATGGTGAGACTCCTAAGTCCTTTGAGGAGATAGGAAGATTGTTAAAGCTTTAAAGGGAGAAGGTTCGACAGATTAATGGAATTGCGTTATCAAAGTTAAACATACTAGTACTTACGACAACCTAAAGTTGTACGTTGTATAATTTTTCCTATTGCTTGATGAACAAAATATGAAGATAAAGAAATGTACGTAACATAACAAGAAAAGAAGAAGGGGTAGCGTTTTTTTATGGGAGTTTTAACGAAAAGCCCGCAGTACTGTTCATTTTAACGAAAAACCACATTTTTACACTAAAAAGTCAAACCTGGTACTATTCACTTTACCCTTTATTTTGTCCTTATCGTTAAAACTCAAAGTTTTCAAGCCTTTTTCATTAGTTTTCCGTTTTTTTATTGCATCGGTAATTCTTTTCCTGAACTCCCAGCAGGGTTAACAACTCTATCAAATGTTGGTGTTACAAGCGACATCTAGCTATGAACTTTGAACATTATTCTTGATGAACGATTGAAACAGCATGTTTACAACAAAAACGAGAATCTAGCCGGCTCACATGAGACACCCCTGCATGCAAGGCCAGTAGAAAATCTTACCTACATGCCTCAATCGATAAAGGAGAAGGTAAGAAGCAATGATGCTCTGCAAGTTGCAAGAGTCCAATTGCACTTTTTCTGTTCATCCATCAAAACATATACTCAACCTGGTATCGACATTATTTACACAAAACCCGTGCGAAATCAAATCGTCAAAGTTATGGATCAAGTTATACAATTGTACCGCAGAGGTCATCGTCTAACACTCGGGAATATCTCCTTAAGTTCCACTAAGACCCTTTTTAATTTTGGATAAATTGTTGCAAAATGAGTCTACCTCGAGGTTCATCATGCATAAAATAACAGTAAGAATTAGGAATTGTTATTTGATCTCGATAAGTTGCACGCATGAAACATGGAGGGTTTGGCCAGTGATGGAAGTCGATGTCAAAATAGCGAAACTTTGATTTCAATTTGGAAGACATATATTCACTTGAAGGTGTAAGCTAACATACAATATACGCTATATATAATGTGTTTGAAAGCCTTATCCTTCCTTGTGCAGATTATGAAGGATGTATAAAGAAGCCGAAGACAGGAAAATACAGACAGAATAACTCAACAGATCCAAACCAGTGGTTATCTGTACCATCTTGCTCCTCTCAAACATCTTAACCAGAAGAATCATGACAATGACGTGTCCCACCTTCGTCTTCAGTTCATCGAGTGAGCTAATTTTCATCCATTTAGGCCTTTTCTGCAGAATCAAAATCCACTTATCTTGGTAATGTTGTAAAAGAAATAAAATACAGACCCGGAATAGTTCTGATACAATAAGATTGTTTTAGCATCTATTAATATATATCTATCCAGGTTTGAGAAATGTATATGTGAATTCCGCTTATACTTACTATGGAAGAGAAGCAAAATTACCTTTAGAGCAAACATTCCGAACAAAGAAGAGCCCTTAAGAGCACGATCATCAATGGAAGGCACGTCATGAGGGACATTACTGATAAATAATCCATACAGTCCCATACCAAATATTAGCATGACTGTCCCAGCAAGGTAAACATCTGCATCGGAAGATTTGCATCAACATATAAGACTATACCAATGAAAATAAACATAGAAATCTGGACATCATACGATGAGTTTTACCATGTTAAGAAAGGAGTGACTTATGCTGCTTACGCAGAAGTCACGATATTTATCTTTTGAAAGCATATTCGATAAACAGAAACATAAAGCAATTCTAGAAATAGGATTCTGAAAATTATACCGATAGCTTCAACAAGTCGTAGAACCATTTGTCCAGTGTGATTCCCTTTGACACAACTAGTCCAGTAAACTTTATACGCATCCATTATATAAACACAACCCTGCAGATTCGAATGTAGTATATGTACAGATGTAGTCATACATTATGTGTAGTAATATAAAAATTATAGTTGAAATCGTAGTCAGACATTTTCGTGGTAGGAATATCCAATATGAAGAGAGAAATTACATTGAGAAAGCACAACAACGAACCAGCCAACGAACCTCCAACAGCAAACAGTGCCAAAAACCGGAAGTCAAATATTGTCTGTTCAACAATGGACACATGAAGAACGCTTAGAACAGATTGCTATACGCTAAAAAAAAATTAAACAGATACAGAAAAAAACCAAAAACAGAACATGAGTTAAATGACATTTTGGTAGCTTCCTAGCCATATTTAGTTTCCTATAGGCTGTTTATACACGCTAGACCGCTTACAGTATTTGTTAACAATCATGATTCTTTTAAGCCTCAAGAGGGATTGCCTCCCAAGTTTTCGAACGAAACTACGAGTTCATTTGCTTCAGTAGTACTAACCTATTGATTCTTCTTATTTCTTAGCAGCAATCTGTTAAACACTAATCCGTCAATTATCGAAAAATTCTCAACTAGGACCTCCAAGCTATCCAAACCCCTCCTCTGTTATTTTTCTTTTAATCAAAGTGAAAGAAACTCATTAGAGAGTACATGAACCCCAACATGACATCAAAAAGTAACACAAGCTATGGCGGAAAAAGTCACATAATCGAAGACTGTACACGAAATGGTATCAAACGGCCCCTAAATTAAGAAGAACCTCCTCTGCAACTACAAAAATGAAAGAAAGAAAGAGGAAAATTCACTCTTTTTGTCACATCCAAATTCCAAAAATCCCAATATAACAATTAAGAAGCAAGTACAGTGATTAATACACAAATTAAAATTCAGTTACCCTTTCAATGGAAGACTCAGCGGAACGGGCAAACCGGACAAAGGGGTTGCCGTTGGCAAGGGCGTAGTTGAAGCCCGCCGGCTCAGGGGGTGTAGAGGACGCACCATTAAAATGGTTTGGTGAAGTTTCAGTGGAGGAGGAGACTACGGTTTGTTTTGGGGCAGTTGATTTTGATTCCGGAGACGGTGGGGAGCTCAGAGAAGAAGCAGCGATGGGACGAGAGAATCGTTTAGAGGTGTTCGACGGCCCGATGGGATGGATTGAGGCGGAGAGGCAGAGGGTTGAGGAGGAGATAGAAGTGAAGAGAGCCATTGTGTAGAGAGAGAGAGAGAGAGAGGGTAGGAGTTTTGCAGGATGGAGATATTTTAGTTGGAGAGCTGAGAATTTTTTGCTAACGGAATTTTGGGAGCAAAAGTGGCCTTCACGCGTGGAAAGGGAGCGTGGGACTTTTGGGCTAATGCTGGATGGAATGCGGAGGGAGAAGTGGACTTTTTGTCATTCACCAAAGTTTGAAGGGTGAGTTAAATTTTTAGTGCGTCGAAAACATATCGGTATATTATTATTATTTTTTCATAAATTTTTCACAAATTGTATTATGATATTTGATGTATCAGATCTTACATATTGAAAATCTCTTGAGTTTAAGAGGCAACTGGGCAACGACATTAATAGTGACTAGGTTTCGATTGTTGGTGATATCAAGAGGAACACCTGTGGTGATGAGGAGGAGGAGAGGGAACTGGAGTGGTCACCCATGTGCACTTCTCATTCTACTTTTAATGACAAAATAGGCTTTGCCCAAGATGTATTAGTTGTTACTTTTGTTTGGGTTTATATTTAACATCGAGCTTTATGATAATGGAGGCCCAGAGATGCAAAAGCAAATGAAAACTTGCTCGAGCCCAGTCTATTGGCCCGATATGAACGAAAACTATTTTCAGTAAGGCATAAGCCACATGCCTATAATTGAAGTGATGGGCAACAGAGAACACCTCACCACTAGCCAAAAAACACTTTTCAGGAGCATAAATAAGTAAATAGGTGATGACTCACTACCTTCCGAAAGATATCATCAAAAGTAAGACTTGAGCAGTCGGGCCAAATTGTATATTATGTACAATATTCGCGTATGAGGATATTTTGGGTTTACTACTGGCATGCGAAGATCCTATTAATATAGAACAACATCTTTATCAAGCCTATATCGTTCTAGCATTTGAGAAACTTAAATATTTCATAAAGGAATCCCTGCCTGTATTCTTTTCCGTTTTCAGTATTTTTGTTTTGGTCGATTTTCCTTTTTCATTTTGAGTCTGAATCTTCACTTGTTTAAAAGATGAGCTATTTGAATGGTTTAAGATGAAGGTACACTGCAATTAGTACCTTCTTTTATCTCGCTTTTTCATTAACATGATGTACAAACTTCAAGTGAAATGGTCTGAAGTATAGTGAGTAATGTGCATATTCTTCGTGGTTGCTAATTTTCGTAACAGATAATTTGGACTTTAACGTCTCTTTGTTCTTCACAGATGTGCAGATGACAAACCATTCACACCAACTTACCAGGTATCCAAGGAAAGAGTCCATATCTTGGGTGTAAAGTTTACTCCTCTGGCGGTGACTTTGAAGGATACCATGGAAAGTTTGAAGGAGAAGAACTTCTAATCATGGATCACGTTGGACTTATCGTTGTAACATCAGATCCTATTTTATCAACTACGTAAAAGCTTGTTACTGAAAATAATTGGTGCTTCACAAAACTCTTACTCGAGACCCCTTTCTGTGAAGTTTAATTGTACTTGGGAATTTGTTTCAACTGCGTTTTAAATACTGAGAAATTTGAAATTTGGACTGTGTATTGGATCCTGAACATTCAGACATCACAGGTCGAAAATGTATATGTAGAATCCCAACTCAACCGCTCTGAGTTGGAAGACAATAAAGGGACTCAAAGCAATCCAAGTACGCCCAACGTTTGGCCTGGGCTGACTCGACTCTAACTTATTTGCACACCAACAAATGTTGGTGAAAAAAAAATCAGCAAGTTTGTCAATCTCTAATGTAACAGGTGTGTTGGGAAATTAACTTAATTTTAGAACTTTCACGCGCATAAACTAGTAGTCCATTTATAAATATATGCAGAAACAAACTCTCCCGGCAGACATTTTTTGCATTCATTATTGCCTTTGTTTTTGTATAACCTGTTGTCCAAGGTTGTGAATGTGATGGCACTTCGAACTTCTGTTGTGGCCGGCATGGCGGCATTGACTTGGTGTGCAAGGTTGTCTGCTCCTTGGCTCAAGTAGTCCGAATATGCTTATGTATAAACTGGAAACCGAATTTTAATGTTTAAAACTGCAAATTATGTAAAAATTGAAATTAGATTCGTTGTGCTCAGAATGTTCCCATTACATAATGAAATCTCATGGTATTGGCTTACAATCGTAGGTGTAATCAGACTTGAGTTGATGGGAACCGTTGCAGTTTTTCGGTAGTACTAATACCGCTTCACTTCTTTACAATAACAGTGTTTGTAATAGTGATGCCCAGCTGATAGGCTGCCTTGAAACCGGAGGAGAAGCTTTCATTGACTTCAAGGATGGTCTTGAAGATCGTCACAGTCGGCTTTCACCATGGAAACAAGGAACCAACTGCTGCCAATGGTGGGGGGATACTTTGTGATAACACAACTGGAGCTGTTATTGCACTTGACCTTTATATCCCGGATGCATGTTCCTCTGGGAAGGTACGAATACTGGAACTTTGGTGGAGAAATCAGACTGTCACTGAAAATGCTTACGTTTTTCAAACATTTAGACTTGAGCTTCAATCAATACATTCAAAGGCATACCTATTCTGCATTCTTTGAGTCGTTGAAGAATTTGCAGTATCTAAACTTCTCACATGCTGGGTTTAGTGGCACAATTCCTCCAAACTTGGGAAACCCCTCTAGCGTGCAATACCTTGACGTGTTGTCTAATTATGGATTTGTTGTGCTTTGGCCGGTCAGTGCGAAACCGAATTTAGATTATCTCACCAAGATACAAACCCACGGTTGAACAGAATAATATACAAGAAATAAAGACAAAATCCTGCTTATGTTCTCGGAAAGATATTGCTCTTCAATATGAGAATAACTATTACATGATATACACTTGAATTAAATCGACATAACCCAAATTCCCAAATCCCTTGTACACCCACACACAGAATTTTCTTAAGAGCTCACTCTACCCGAGAGTTTCTCACTCTGACTCTTTATTTTCTCTCCTCTGTATTCTCCTCCGGATGCACATACACTGCATGACTATTGCCTTCACTTGTAGGCACGCACCAGCAATTATGCCAACCAAGACCAAAAAGTCTTGAGTTCACATGGCATATTCAACACCCCTTTGTTGTACCTAGCCTATAGAGTGCAACCCTTTTCTCCATTTGTCATTTAATGCATATAAAAGAAAGCATGCACAGTTGCATGCAAGCAAACACAAAGTCAAGACCTACTTGCTTCCAACTTAGCTTGTGGCAGTCACCATGTCATTTCTTGAAAGAAGACTTCCATGCCACAACCGAAAGCCATATACAAAGTCACAAATGGCTGCAGCCATTTCCTTGTAGCATTCACAAAGTTACTTATGCAAAAATTGTTGCCAACTCATAAGTATATGAGCCAAACATAACAGGATTGTATATTGATTGTGAGATCCCACATCGCCCAGGGGAGTGATCCTTATATGTATATTCCCATCCCTACCTAGCGCGAGGCCTTTTGGGAGCTCACTGGCTTCGGGTTCCATGGGAACTCCGAAGTTAAGCGAGTAGCGCACGAGAGCACTCCCATGATGGGTGACCCACTGGGAAGTTCTCGTGTGAGTTCCCAGAAACAAAACCGTGAGGGCGTAGTCGGGGCCCAAAGCGGACAATATCGTGCTACGGTGGTGGAGCGGGCCCGGGTTGTGGTCGGGGCCCGGGCCGGGATGTGACAATTTGGTATCAGAGCCTAACCCTGGCCGTGGTGTGCCGACGAGGACGTCGGGCCCCTAAGGGGGGTGGATTGTGAGATCCCACATCGCCCAGGGGAGTGATCCTTATATGTATATTCCCATCCCTACCTAGCGCGAGGCCTTTTGGGAGCTCACTGGCTTCGGGTTCCATGGGAACTCCGAAGTTAAGCGAGTAGCGCACGAGAGCACTCCCATGATGGGTGACCCACTGGGAAGTTCTCGTGTGAGTTCCCAGAAACAAAACCGTGAGGGCGTAGTCGGGGCCCAAAGCGGACAATATCGTGCTACGGTGGTGGAGCGGGCCCGGGTTGTGGTCGGGGCCCGGGCCGGGATGTGACATTGATAACCCTGAATGGGTGACTGGCATTGTCTCTTTGGAGTATCTCAATATGAATAGTGCAGACCTTTCAAATGTAGGATTAGCTTGGATTGAAAAACTTAAAAAACGAATTAATTGGTGTCTTGAAGAGCCGTCTTTATTCCGGACCTATCGAAAAGCTTAAAGAAACAAATGCTGCTCCTCCAAAGACATAAGCACACTTGTCGAACCTTGTAAACATTGTGCCTTATTTACTTTATATGCAGCTGCACATATATCCTTCAATTTGGCCATTTTAATTCAGTTCCTGCCAACACTAGTTTAGTCACCATTCATAATAAACAGTGATTTGCCACTACAAAAGTATTTAGATTTGAAGAAGACAAGTTGCCAACATTGACCCTTTAATGTCCAGCTGACTTTTCACCATGAGAAACACAATACTAAACCAAATTATGCTTATTAATTCTAACCTCTAGAGAGAGAGAGAGAAGAGAGAAAGAAGAGAGAGAGATGAGTACCGGAGAAACAAAGACTGTGTGTGTAACAGGAGGCTCAGGTTACATAGCATCATGGTTGGTGAAGTTCTTATTGCAAAAGGATTATACTGTTAAAGTCACTGTTCGGGACCCAAGTCAGTATTTCTAAACTTTTCTTACGGTCATGTTCCTTTTCAAGCAGTTCTCGATAATTTTCTCTTTCAAATTCTGGGTTTTGTATATCGGTTCGTTGACCGAAAGAAAGTTTCGGAATCTTTCGGTGTAGTTCTTCATCTGGAGTTCAAGTGTAGTTCTTGACGTCCAGTTAAGGCAAGGCGTTGGGATAATACTTAGGTCTTGACCTGTGAGGATCAAGTACACTGAACTTATTATGCGACACAATAAAAGAATGACACCTGTCCTTGTAAATTCCCAAACACATAACCTTGCATTATCTGTTCTAATATCCAAACATACCCTATTCTACTAGCCATTGATGAACCCCCCGCGTTTCCTACTCCGTCAAACCCCCCGCGTGTTCTCCACCATTGAACGAACCCCGTGTCTTCCTCCAATTTCTCTCCTCCGTCGACCCCACCGCCGTCTCCTTCTCCAACCCCTCTCCTCCGTCAGCACCACTTCTGTCTCCATGTCCGACCCAGATTTCCCATGGCTCTGCCGTGCACCCCACCGGTATTTGGTGGGTGAAAGGTTTGAGGGAGGTGTTTGGTTAGTGAGAATTCATGGCAAAAAAGGATATTGATTCTTTGTTTTATTTAGGGTGTGGTGATGAAGAGCCATAGCAGAGGGGACGGAGAAGATGGTTTCGCCGGAGAAGATGGTTTCGCCGGAGAAGATTGGGGTTGCGGTTGCCGGGAAAAGGGTTGGAACCGATTGAAAAATAGAAGTTGGGATGAGGAAGATGACGAGTGTTTGGTAACAAAGTAAGTGTTTTGGGAGGTTTTGGATATGATAGGTGGACTACTTTTATTGGGCCACTTCACGAGTTCAGTATAATGGGTACTCACTAGAGAGTACCCAAGTATTGTCCGCGATGACCTGTTTTTGACATTCTTGCTAGCTGTTAGTGATCAAGTTTTTTAGCCAAAACTTCCTGCATAAATGATAGAGTTGAAACAATTCGTATCAAGTTTGTGTTCTCTTTCTTTGGACACTTCTTGGCTCTTTCCTCGGAAGAAGTTATTCCTCTGTCCCTTACATCACAGTTTGACAAGTATGCAGAAATAACCCGTTACAAACATAAAAAGAACAATTTCTGTACACATTTAAATTGTGATTGGCAGGTAAGTAAGACGATATTTGCGATTGGAGGAACCACGTATTTGCCTTCTATTTTTTTGGTTATGGATGCTGTGATTGGCATAGCTCAATTGCCAATTGAACCCTCGGCAATGACTGTAGTCAATGTTTGCTACCTTTCCTTGTATACATATATCCCCATCTAATGTGGTTGTAGAATTCTTGGTCCAACTCATAGTTCTCCGTTCATGTATGCTACAGATGATTCAAAGAAAACAGAACATTTGCTCTCACTAGATGGAGCAAAAGACAGGCTGCATTTGTTCAAAGCAGATTTACTGGAAGAAGGATCTTTTGATGCTGTAGTTGATGGATGTGAAGGCGTTTTTCATACGGCATCTCCTGTACTATTCTCGGCTACTGACCCACAGGTTTGCCCCTTCACTTTGTGTTTCAAATATTCTATCACGCAGGTGTGCACGCGTATAAAACTGACATAATTTCAAGACAAATGATGTAGAAACCGGCATGATATCTCTCTCCATATTTCAGGCAGAATTAATTGACCCAGCAGTGAATGGAACGCTTAATGTTCTAAAATCATGCGTGAAATTTCCCACTGTGAAGAGAGTGGTTATAACTTCGTCTATGGCTACAGTAATGATGAGTGGAAAGCCTCTGGCCTCTGATGTAGTTTTGGATGAAACTTGGTATTCCGATCCATATGTTTGCGAGAAGTATAAGGTATGTATGATGTTCCGTTATACTTTTTTCAAGTTTCACTTCCATGTCTAGTTGAAACTAGTGTTTAAAATTTCTTCGATACATTCGATATTTTCATGAAAATATAAAAAAATCAGAGAAATATATGGAAATGGGGAGTGAAGTCTAAATTTCACCTCATATATATCGGAGAAACTTTTAAGCTTAGGCTAAAATCGATAGATATTGTCGATATTTCTGACTTATCTGTTAAATATCAGAGAAACTTTTATACTTCTTCCAAACCAAGGTTTGACGATCCTTAAAGTTTCATTTTAAATTTCCATCACTTCCATCAAAAGCAACCGATATCGATATTCGATGTATCGGTCGATATTTCCACAAATTTGTATATTGATATTTATGTCGATATAATTTAAACATGGGTCGAAACAAAATCTAATTTTGTCACCAAAATATTTGTCTGGGTGAAATTATAAAAGAGATGAATAATGCTTGGTATTATCTGCCATTTTCTTTTTGTTCAGCAATGGTATATGGTCTCAAAAACTTTAGCAGAAAAGGCTGCCTGGGAATTTGCCAAACGAAATGAGATTGACTTGGTTACGATACATCCTGGGTTCGTGATTGGTCCACTCTTACAGCCGACTCTTAATCTCACAGTGGAGGCGATTCAGAAAATCATAACTGGTACACTTTGGCAATTGTCTTCTCCATTTCGAGATTAGAGAACAGTTTAGTTACTAAGTTATTTGTGGCAAAACATTGGCGTAAGTTTATCCGAACTTATCAGCGGGTTGCTTCCATTTTTCTTTTCCACTAATTTTTTGATGCAAGCAGTTGATTGTCTTATGCTTCTCTTTTGTATAGCTACCCAACCAACTGTTTCAAACTACAGATTCATTGATGTTAGAGATGTTGCCTCTGCTCACATTCAGGCATTTGAAGTTCCTTCAGCAAGTGGAAGATATTGTTTAGTTGGACATGTTGCAGACATTTTCGAGGTTCTGAAGATTTTACGCGAACTTTACCCCACTTTGCTTCCTGAAAAGTAAGTTTGTGCCTGTTTACTTTACCACACCTAATGTCATATCTTTGTTTAGAATTAGACATGGTCAAATTTGCTTGAAGGTAATTAAGTTCCTTCAGGGAGTAGAAATAAAAATAACATTTGGACTTGAACAAAATCTGAACCAGTTAAGGAATTTCTTACAAGAGTTACATATGCTTGTACAGAAAGAACTCAATTGTGTAAACTGAAAGCTCAACATTGGTATTTCAAGAACTACTTCCAAGGGATTGTTATTTATTGTTCTTGGTCTCTTTTGGCAGATTTGAGATTGGCAATACTTCAGACCCAAAATATCAAGTATCCTCAGAGAAAGCAAAAGGTTTGGGAGTTAGTTTCCTCCCATTGGAAATCACTCTGAGGGACACTGTTGAAAGCCTGAAGGAGAACGGCTTCCTGTAGATTTGGTTTATCCAATTGCAACAAAAATTGAAGTATCTTCGGCAACTGAAGTTTGATTTCTGATTAAGTACTCCAAAGAGATGATGAAGTCATATATTTCCTGTTTCCAAAGAAAATAATATGGCCTTGCTGCTACGCACGATCTATTGAGATTCAGTTATATGCTTCACTTATATGGATTTGTATCGATTCTTTGTTTGATTTTCTAGGATTTTGAAAAAATTGGGAATCACAAGAAAAGCTGTTGGATCATTTTTAATGAAATCCTGTTGCTGAGATTAACTTCTTCAACTCTCTTCAATAGAAACCCTAATTTTTTTTCTTTTCGATCACTGCGCCCTCTCTTCGAATACCCGTCACACCAATACCCAATTGGCCACACTTGAAATACATATCCATGGCCGCATTGCAGGCCTTGATACCAGAATCCAACCCACCTTCTCCGCGAACCCATGTCCTTGCTCCCCAACCTCACAATTGCCCATCTGAGCACACGCATTGAACAAGCAAGCCATGGCCCTAAAAATGCATAGATTTGTGTCCCTAAACCCCAATTTTGGATGATAAATCCAGCTTGTGGCAACTGGATGATAAATTATGGTTTGTCCAAAGCTTGGGTTGGCATGAGATACATGACTATATGCACGCATTCAGAAGAGAAGGGAGGAAGTTTGATGAACGTGAAAAAAAATCACAGGGGAGGGTTGGATTCTTGATGACATTTGGTATTTATACCAAGTACCAACCACCCTCAAATCTATCAAAATCCTCCATTCATTAAAATCCTAACAAATGTTTGGTCTTCTCACTACACATAGATTTGGGTGGACTTTTCAAAAACTTAATTGATTACAGGAATCTCGATGTATGAAATTATTCTTAAATCCTAATTTGATTACATCAGGATTTCAGACTCCTTTAAAATCTTCTTTCAAAGTCTTAATTGACTACACCGGAATTTCAAACTCATTTAAAATCTTCTTTCAAAATCCCATCAAATCCTAACTTGACTACACCTTTAAGTTACGAATACCTGGAACTTTGGTGGAGAAATCAGACCGTCACTGAAGATGCTTACGTCTTTGAAACATTTAGACTTGATATTCAATACATTCAAAGGCATACCTATTCCTGCATTCCTTGAATCGTTGAAGAATTTGCAGTATCTAAACTTCTCACATGCTGGGTTTAGTGGCACAATTCCCCCAAACTTCCGAAAACTCTCAAGCTCGCAATATCTTGACTCGTCGTCAAATTATGGATTGTATATTGATAACCTTGAATGGGTGACTGGTATTGTCTCTTTGGAATATCTCAATATGCATATTGCAGACGTTTCAAATGCAGTCTTAGATTGGATCAGGAAGCTTAATAAACTATCGTCCTTGTCTGATTGTGGCTTGTCTGTTTGGGACTTTCTCGAGTACCATTTGCTGTTTCTTCTATATTCAAATTCAAGTAAAATTTCTTTTCCCTTCTCTTCTGTTATCATGATCATGCAACTCTTCCTACCAGTAGTAGTAATATGACGTGCTTTCTTCATTATCTCTGTGTCTGTCATAACTTTCAATCTACGAAAATATTATTCGTTCGTGAAGTACAATTTATGCAGGAACCGCAAAAGTTTCCAAATGTAACCCATAGATGGGTTGATTTTAGAGATGTTGCTAATGTGCATATTCTAGCCTTTGAGAATCCTTCAGCTAGTGGGAGGTATTCTATAGTTGGAGGATTAGCACACTGTTCCCTGGCTGTCAAAACTTTGCGCGATCTCTTCCCTGCTCTCAAACTTCCCGTAAAGTAAGTTGCTAAACATAACCAAATTGTTGCGTCTTAATCCTACATTGAAGTGCTTCTAAGGATAGTATAGGTTTGCTTATGCACTAAGGTCCCGCTCGGTGGCTGTTGACATAGTTTTGCTAAAGGGATCCATGACCTTTTTGATTGTTCTGTTTTTTGTTTTCAATTGACTTCTCTCTTCACAATTTGAATGGATAATCTGTTTGAATGATTTAAGATAAATGGACACTTCAATATTAATAGAGTCTGATAAGTAGAAGTTTTCAATACGAACATCGACCCTGAAAGTAAATGGCGTGTTAAAGAGAGTCATTTAATGCACATTTTGAATGTTCAAGCTCCGTAAATTGACATGACTCTATTTTGGGCAGATGTAAAGATGATCAACCTTTCATGCCAACTTACCAGATATCCAAGGAAAGCCCTCAGACTTTGGGTGTTGAGTTTACTCATCTGGAGGTGTCTTTGAAGGACGCCGTTGAAAGTTTGCAGGAGAAGAACTTCTTCTAATCGTGGAACTCGCAGTCGTTTGGCTAGCTAGTCAGCAAAATCATCGACATTCATGACATATCTACTTGTATATTCTATCACGCCAATCTGCTCATAAGTGAACATCATGGGGTGATTCGAATAATACTACAAAGCTTGTGAAATAGAATGCAAAGTAGTCTTTGGTCTTGAGGAAGTGCTAGCCATTGTTATTCAGGGGACACTAAAACTCATCTTATAATGAAAATTATGTTAAGCCAATTAATTGGCGTCTTGAAGAGCCATCTTTTCGGCTCGGACCTCTCCCATTTCCGTTGTCGCTTTTCTTTTTGTTCCATCATTTCTTTGATACTTCCCCGAGGAGGTCTCCAAATATTTTGGTCGTGTTCTTTGCTTATACCAACACCGACTTCGCTCTGTTTTACCAATACATTTTTATCAATAATGGAGAAATGCTCATATGCGACTAAGATTTAATCTCGGTAGTGTCACCATCCAATGAATGCAATAAGTAGTCACGTTGTTCAAAAGTGCACTACTCGTCTAATAGATGATTGACAGGTGATAAATTAGTGACATGAGAGAATCTCTTCTTATAATGACATTTGATAAAAACATTAAACACAAATAGGGTGCACGTTGGACTAAATAAGTTCAGGTCTATTTGATAAACAACGCCACCGTAATATTTGACTCTAGATAATGAATATTTATCACTTGTTCTGAAATTCTCAAGTGCACCTGAAGTGTTAAGTGAAAGTCCAATCCAAAAGATTACTTCCTTTTCTCCCTTTGAACAATTTAATTAGACTTAAAAAAAACAAATAAAGAATAAATTTTCCGTCAAGATTTTCTTAGTTTGATCTGCAGACTGCCCCATAATACAGAATTCTAACATGTTTCGTTGAAACAATCTGATTCGAACATGTTTGTGTACCATCCCCCTATGTTTTCAGTATCCTTATTGAAAAAGGAATAAGTACATCCGGCCAATCCAAAAGCTTTAATCTTTTCTCCCTTTGAACTTTAATTCGACTCCTTTTTCAAAATAAATAAATAAGTTTAGGATACAATTTATGGTGCATCTGCTCGCAAACGTTTCTGGTCTAAAGCAGTTGTATATGCAATTTATGTTATGAAGTGTATGCCTTCTCAAATCTTGAATTATCGAACACTACTTCAGGAACTTACTCAACATGTTCCAATGGTTTCTACAAATACTTTGTCACCTTAGATCTTTGGTTGTGTGGTCTATGTTAACATTCAAAAATTTCATTCTACATTCCTTACAAGTGTAATTTTTTTCTAATTATAAAAAGTTTGAAGTACCAAATGATATTTTTGAAGTGCTAATAACAATTCTCTACAAAAGTACCTTCACTCCTAGTTTTTTAACCTATTTCCTCGCTTTCCCTGTCAATGTCTCTCCTGACCCACTATTTCCTTTCTTTATCCCTCTCTCTCTCCCCCCCCCCCCCCCCCCCCCCCCCGATTCTCACTCTCCTCCAGATCTCTGCTCAAGCTAATTTGAATTCAACTAAGAAAAATTATTTTCAAAAATTTAACTAAACATATTTTTGAGATTTAATAAAAATTTGTTCCCAAGAGATGTTCTTTTAAAAATAATTTTAAGAACAATCAAATTTTTTGAGTTAGAATACCAAGCGGGCCTTCTTTTCTTTTTCTGTTTTTCACTTTTTGACTTCTACGCTGGCCTTAAGTTTCCTCAAATGAGTGGTGGAGGATGAGCTCCAAGATCATCCTAATAAAACTAACAATCAAAGCTTAGAGTGAACCAAATTAAGCTGTTATTCTGAGCTCTAGAGAGAGAGATGAGTACTGGAGAAGGGAAGACTGTGTGTGTAACAGGAGCGTCTGGTTACATAGCATCATGGCTGGTGAAGCTCTTACTGCAAAAGGGTTATACTGTTAAAGCCACTGTTCGTGACCCAAGTCAGTATTTCTTAACTTGCTCGTATCATCTGATATACATCGTCAGTTCCAAACACCTATCAATATTGTTCGTTTTCGAATCCTGGGTTTTGTTTTCCGGAAGCAAAATTTCAGGATCTAGTGGTTGTCATATTGTGATTTATCTTTCATATGGAGTTCAAGCGTGGTTCTTGGAATCAAGTTAAAGGCAAGGCTTTAGCTGTTTTTATCCAAAAGAAGACGAGATTTGCAGCAGTTCTTCTGTTTGAATACCATTTAGGTGCCGTTTGATAATCATTTTGTTTTCAGTTCTCACTTATTTTGAAAACTGAAAACTAAAATACTTACCAAACAAGTGTTCAGTTTTCAAAAAAGTGAAAATTGAAAACTAAAAATTAAAATGGTTATCAATCAGACTCTTAGCATTTCTTAAAAAAAAAATCCTAATTAGAAAGAAAACTAACCTTTTTTGGTCCTAATTAGTTTGAATTAAGGCATGAACTGAGTGGAATTTATGATACACACTGCGGATGCTCTTGGGCTAGCGATCGCCACAGTAAATTGTACTAGTACTCGGCAACATTGCAGAAGTAGTATCTCATGCTGTTCATATTTCGCCTCACGGCAACTTTGCAAAAGAACATATTAATCTATGTTTTGGCAACTTAATTTGCCCACTTGAGCCTCAGCCAGTGCATTCAGTGTTTATCATATGTCCCAACAACGTGTGCTTATTGCATGCTTAAATTTAATCAGTTCTGTTTTGTATATGCATGCAGATGATCCAAAGAAAACAGAACACTTGCGCTCACTAGACGGGGCCAAAGAAAGACTTCATTTGTTCAAAGCAGACTTATTAGAAGAAGGAGCGTTCGATGGTGCAGTCGATGGATGCCAAGGTGTTTTTCATACTGCTTCCCCTGTGCTGATTTCAGTCACTGACCCTCAGGTTTGGCCATTTACTTCCTGATTTGCATAGTCCAGAAATTAGATTCATTCTGCGGGATCATTGTGTGTGTAGAAAGTCAACATACTTTCAAGACTTTTAATGTCAAAAGTCCGGAATGATATAATCTCCATATTTCAGGCCGAATTAATTGACCCTGCAGTGAAGAGAACACTTAATGTTCTACAATCCTGCGTGAAATTTCGCAGCGTCACGAGAGTGGTTTTAACATCTTCAATTGCTACAGTTATGATGAGTGGAACCCCTCTGACTTCTAATGTGGTTTTGGATGAAACATGGAATTCGGATACACTTTTTTGTGAGAAGCACAAGGCATGTATTAATGTTCCGTATTAACTTTCTCCAAGTCTCGCATTTTGTTCGCTGTTAAAATCTAATCTTGTTAGGTTAGATAGGTACCAGGTTGCAATTCTATAATAAATGAATAATTCTATAAGAAGTACATCTTGGAATCATGAACTGCGAACTGCAAGCTCATATGGACTTCCTTGTTCATTTGTTCAGATATGGTATGTGCTCTCAAAAATATTAGCCGAGGAGGCTGGCTGGAAATTTGCTGAAGAAAACGGAATCGATATGGTGTCAATGAATCCCGGGATGCGTATTGGTCCACTCTTAAATCCAACTCTTAGTTCCTCCGTTGAGCAGCTTCAGAATGTCATGAGTGGTATATTTCAGCAACTTAATTACTTGTTCGGTTGATCGACAGTAGAACATCTTCAACCGGCCCCTCTTTGTTTAAACAATTGTCCTTGACTTGTGATGCAAGCAATTGATTGTGATTTGTTTCTCCTTTGTGCTTAGGTACCCCAGCACCGTTTATAAATTACCCATTAGTAGATGTTAGAGATGTTGCCTCTGCTCATATTCAAGCATTTGAAGTTCCTTCAGCTAGTGGCAGATATTGTTTAGTTGGCCAAGTTGTTGACGAATTTGATACTCTACAGATTTTACGACAACTCTACCCAACTTTGACCCTTGCTGAGGCTGTCAATCCTTCAGACTCAAATTATCAAGTGTCCAAGGAGAAAGCAAAAGGTTTGGGAATCACTTTCCTTCCTTTGGAAACAAGTCTTAGGGACACTATTGAAAGCCTCAAGGAGAAGGGCTTCATCAAGATTTGAATGCCTCAATCTTCCTGCTGCATGTTGAACATGTGTAATTTGTAAAGTCTCAAAACGCACTAAATAAAAAAGTACAATCTTTATATAAAGATTGAACACATGTGCAACCTCTGGTGATGCTTTCAAGTATGACCAATAGAACGTAACGTAGTCTTGGGTCTTGGCAACACTTTAAACTCATTAATTTTGTTATGGAAAGTATGTTAACCCAATGAATTGGTGTCTTGAAGAGCCCTCTCAACTCTGACTATCTCACTCTAGTTGTCGCTTTTCTTCTTGTTACTAGGTCTCTAAATATTTTGGTCGTGTTTATTCTGTTTTTGCTTGTAACAAATGCAGGTGACAAGAACTCTAGCCCTGTTTCACGGGCTTTCTAAACCCAAATAGCAAGGTTCTAAAAGGCGCTAGGCGCTAGTCGGGCGGCGGGATAAGGCCTAGCGCCTAGGCGGCTAGGCGGAGCCTAGGCGGGCGACTAGGCGGACTAGGCGGATTTAAGTAAATCTATTCTATTTCGTGTAAACAAGTGTATGTTTATACTTAAAATATACATAATTTCGTCATAAACTAGAAAATAGAATGACATTTATATTATGAAGTATTGGAACATAATGAAAACATAGGGAGCAAACATATACTGTGTGTTTATTTAAGTATTCAATAAGTCTCTTACAATTTATTGGAAATAATAAAATGCAAAAAGAAAGTTATCTAATTTTTATCTAAGTGAGTTGCAACCTAGGCAGGTGTCTAGGCGGGTCTGGGCGGGCTTGTCACATCCCGACGTGGGGTCCACCACATCCCGGGCCCGCTCCACCACCGTAGCACGATATTGTCCGCTTTGGGCCCCGACTACGCCCTCACGGGTTTGTTTCTGGGAACTCACACGAGAACTTCCCAGTGGGTCTGAAACAACCCGTCCCGAGTTTTACTATATAAAAAGAGTATTTTTGTATTTTTACTAGGTTTGGGGATCTTTTTCTTTTAAAATTGTTTTTGGGGTGTTAAATGGTGTGCCCAAAGGGCCCACCCTTTGATTTCTGTCCCCCCGAGTCTCTCTTTCCCTCTCAGCTCTCTCTTCTTCCTCGTCTCTGTCTCTCTTCCTCTCCCGTAGCTCTCTCTCTCTCGACTCTCTTCCATCTCTCATTTCTACGAACACAATCACACTCAGAGCTACTAGCGTGCGAGACCATCTTCACCATCTGCACTTCATCCTTCTTCCTC
This sequence comes from Cotoneaster glaucophyllus, assembly GCA_036320875.1. NCBI lineage: Eukaryota > Viridiplantae > Streptophyta > Magnoliopsida > Rosales > Rosaceae > Cotoneaster > Cotoneaster glaucophyllus. Next base: position 1,902,095 of record CM070070.1, on the reverse strand, counting down.
CTCTCACCTCTGAGAACTCGACGGCACAGGAGCAAAAGCTCCGACGAACTCTCTCTCGGTTTTTCCGTTGGGTAAGTCGGATCTCTCTCATTTCTCTATCATTGTGACTCATGGTTGTGATTTCTAAGTCGAACCCATCCTTTAATTCTAGGTTTTTCCTCGTTTTCGAGCAAGGGTGAGCACACCCGTTTTTCTGGCAAACACCGGTCACTTTCGAGGCGTTTTCCGGCCAAACCTCGGCGAGTTGGCCGGCGTGCAAGGTATCAATCTCTTCGTCTCGTCGAGTACTACGACTTTCCTTTTTGTTTCACCCAATTTCGTTGAGTATTGAAGAAGTTATACTCATTTGAATCTTACCCAGTTTCCGGCGACCTCCGAGGCTTTCGAGGCGTTTTCCGGCCAAACCACGGCGAGTTAGACGTCGTGCGAGGTATCATTCTCTTCGTATCTTCGAGAACTACAACTTTCGTTTTTACCTCACTTGATTTCGTTAAGTAACAAAGAAGTTATGAGCGTTTAAAGTTGAGTGGTTTTCCGGCCGAGTTTCCGGCCTTCTTCTTCGGTGAGACACCAGGCGCTCAAGGCCTTTGGGCCGCTGCTGCTAAACCTTTTCCCAAATCAGGCCCTTTGGGCCGTGCTTAAACCCAATCCAAACCCTTAGGCTAAAAGCCTTCGGGCTTTCTTCCATCCAGGGCCTTCGGCCCGTTTATCCTAAACCCAACTCCTTTTTACTCAGGCCTTTGGGCTTTAAGACCAAGCCCTTTTGGGCAGCCCAGTCCTTTTAAATTTTGTTTATTTATTTGTTATTTCTTTTAAAACCAAGGCCTTTGGGCCTTATCTAAAATCCCAAAACCCCTTTTAATTTATTTGGTTTCTTTTATTTTATTTCAAGCCCAATACCTTTTAAACTCCAAAACCCTTTTAATCCTCCAACCTATTAGCCCAAAACCTTTTTAAATTAGAAGACTCTTAAGCCTAAATCCTAATCCTTTTCAAGCCTAAAACCCGTTTGACCGTGGACCCCCGGTCAACGTTGACTTTTAGGGTTGACTTTTCGGGATTTCGTCAGGGACCTCTCCTAAGCTAATTTCGACGTTACGAATCCGTTTCCGATGTCCGTTTTCCCAAATTAAATCGTTTGAGTAGAGTTTGACCAAATGTACCCTTTATGTGCTTAGGGGCGAATTTGGTGGCGTTCTATCTTCGCTAGCTTGCGCAGCTTTCGACGGCAAAGTACTGTGAGTGGATCACCTTCAAAAATAGCATGTTTTAAATTAAAGAATTGCATATGTTCCTAGCATGCCTCGATTTGATGAATACTTTACAGGAAGCATGATGATTTGAATATTATTGAATAGATAGATCGTTTTGAACTATTTTCACTATATCATATTTCTATATAACCCTCATTCTGGTAGACTATCTGATCGATGACGATAGGATGCTAAGAATGTGTTTCAAATGCTTTTAGACACCTCTTCGTAGTATGGGGGATCGATGAACTTATGCTACGGAGTTGTATTTTAGATAACTGTTTTGTGCGTACCTAGTGAACACCATGCCGCCAGGGGCGAGGACTTGTAGTTGGCAGAGGCCTGGAGAAATAATCCCTAGCGGAAGGCTGAGGGACCACGGAGTCTGGCATCGGGCCGGGAGGGAGTTATCTCATGGTGAAGGCCATAGAGATTTAGGTGCAGGCAATGGGCCGGAAGTACTATTATTATTCGGTGATACTCATTAGCAGCACAACTTATATTATGTTTCCTGTTATGATTTCTGAGATTGAATGACAGATAGATACGAACGGTTTTTATGGCATGCTAGAGGGTTTGAAAAACCTATCACTTATTATTCTAGTAGTTTTCATTTAAATTGTGGGGGTTAGTATGTTCATAACTGTTTTCGTACTACATATATAAACTTGGTCCACTCACCCTTGTTTTGCGCCCCCATTCAGGACTTAGAATTGAGGCATACAATCCCGGCGTTGAGGCACTTCCGCATCGGCATCTTTGAGTCCTCTCGGTGTAGGACCCACTTCTTTATTCATTTAATATTATCTTAATTCGTTGTAGTGATTAGGTTTAGTTGTATGCTCTGAACACGTTCCTAAATTGTTAATCCATTGTATTTGAATTCATAACCTTTATTTATTTCTTATTCTTAGCTTTTGTATCAATTAATGGCTTTCGTCACCCTCGGGTGTCGGCCAGCACGTGCCTATCTTGGTATTCGGGGAATATCAGGGTCGGGGCGTGTCAGGGTCACCCATCATGGGAGTGCTCTCGCGCGCTACTCGCTTAACTTCGGAGTTCCCATGGAACCCGAAGCCAGTGAGCTCCCAAAAGGCCTCGTGCTAGGTAGGGATGGGAATATACATATAAGGATCACTCCCCTGGGCGATGTGGGATCTAATTGGTATCAGAGCCTAACCCTGGCCGTGGTGTGCCGACGAGGACGTCGGGCCCCTAAGGGGGGGTGGATTGTGAGATCCCACATCGCCCAGGGGAGTGATCCTTATATGTATATTCCCATCCCTACCTAGCACGAGGCCTTTTGGGAGCTCACTGGCTTCGGGTTCCATGGGAACTCCGAAGTTAAGCGAGTAGCGCGTGAGAGCACTCCCATGATGGGTGACCCACTGGGAAGTTCTCGTGTGAGTTCCCAGAAACAAAACCGTGAGGGCGTAGGCGGGGCCCAAAGCGGACAATATCGTGCTACGGTGGTGGAGCGGGCCCGGGATGTGGTGGACCCCGGGTCGGGATGTGACAATTTGGTATCAAAGCCAGGTTTATTCAGAGCATACTTAGGATTTCATTCCACCATTTGGTAATTGTCTTTCTTATTGTACTCTTAATCTCCAGTTGTTCTAAACCTTTCTTGTCTCTTATCAGAATTATGGACCCAGCTGGTGGGAATGTACCTCGTCGTGCTCGTTCTGGGTTTGGGGGAGGATTACATCAGTTTACTAATGCACTACGAAATGCCCTTACGGGTGGCGATAGATCGAGCCGTACTTATATTGAGATTGCTCGTAGCCATGGTATTCCGGATCTCCGAGTGGTTGGAGCTTGCCCAGAAGCTGAGGATTGGCTGGAACAGGTGGAAGACACCCTGGAGAGTATGAAATGCCCAGCACGTGAATGGGCGGAAACTGCAGCGTACTTTCTTAAGGGGGATGCCAAGATTTGGTGGAAAACGGCGAGGAAGACTATTCCAGCTGGTACTACGATGAGTTGGGCTACGTTTCGGAGGCTGTTCAGCTCACATTTTCTGAGTCCCAGTTATCAGTTAAGGATGGGACAAGAATTTTTGGAATTTCGACAGGGCGATTTGAGTATTACCGAGGTTGATAGCACTTTTCGACGCCTGTCGAGACATCATGCAGGAACTTATGATGATCAGAATGAATTGATGGTACAGTTGATGATTTGTTTGAATCCCGACGTCAAGGCACTTCCGCAACGACATCTTCGGGTCCTCTCGGTGTAGGACCTATCATTTGTTTCATTCAAATTTTATATTATTTCTTTTAGTGTTATAGATTAGTGTATGCTCTGAACACGTTCCTTAAATGTTATTCATTATTCTTTCATATTTAAGTCTTATTTATTCCTTTTCTCAGCATTTGCACTCAATAAATGGCTTTCGTCACCTTCGGGTGTCGGCCAACACGTGCTTACCCTGGTATTCGGGGAATATCCGGGTCGGGGCGTGTCAGGGCTAGGCGGGTGCCTAGGCGGTCTAGACGGGCGCCTTAGCAGGTCTGGGTGGGCTAGGCGGTCTAGGCATTAATCGGGGCGGTGACCAGCCGCCTAGCGCCTAGGCGGTGCTAGGCGAAGATTTTTAGAACAGTGCCAAATAGAATGTATGTTAACGGAGCAAATAAGTTATAGTACTATTGTCATGAGAAGTGACTACAAATAGAACAGGACTAACACTCTCATCCAGAAACGAGCCCGGGTTATGTTGTATTCCAAAACTCAAGAGCCCTCTACCCAGCCCGCCCCATTACATTTTAAAACGGGTAGGGTCTAGTTTCTCCAAATTTGGGCTCGGCCTGGCTATTGAGTTAATTTCTATTCATGTGGGGATTGTTGAAAATTTAATATTATTATTATTATATTAAATTTATTAATGAAATGAAAATTAGAAGTGATGTTTTTTGGTGGAAATATGTGTCTATTCTAATAAAGAGTTGCAATTTTTGACTCTTTATGAGTAATCACATGTTTTCCAAAGAGGTATGTCAAATGGGTTGTGCTATCCACACATCCAATTTTACTTCTCACACATCCCTTGATAATTTCTGTCCGTTGATCTTCTTCAATTCATCCGATCCGACGGTCGAAAATTAGAAAAGGTGTGTGAGAAGTAAAATGAGATGTGTGGATATTACACCCCATGTCAAATTCTATAAATAGGAAAGACCCCTATAATCAGTACATAACTTTTACATTCATATATTAATACACATAGTGCAATATTGTTAGAGAGTTTTGTAGTGTCCCTTAGAGTCCATATGACATAGTATTCAACACAATCCTGGTTCATTAGAGCTTGTGATTTTAGAGTGCTACTATTACAAGACTTACAAGATGTGGTATTTGTGTCTTGGGAGACAAGTGCCGATCAACCACAAGCACAGTAGTAGGACGTAAATTTGTTTTAAGGACAGAGTGTCTGACATTTGCCTCGATTAATTGTACCTTTTGTTAATCCATTATGTCATGTTCATTTGATTGATCATATGCTTGTATTACTTTGATATATAATTGCATGATTTATTTCTAAATTTTCTATGTAATTTAATATTAGTAATTAGACCCTATTTTTCTAACAGTTTCTGATCTTGTGCACTGTTAAGTTAATTTGTTGCTTCCCATTCTGTCGTAGTACATGATGGAAATCTATTAGCAGTCTTGTTCTCGTGATTTGACAGAATACAGGATTCTAACAAGTTTCGTTGAAACAATCGGATCTGAACATGTTTGTGCACCATCCCTCCATGTTTTCAGCATCATTGTTGAAAAAAGAATAAGAACATCCGTCCAATTCAAAAGCTTTAATCTTAACTCCCTTTAAACTGTACTTCGACTCTTTTTCCCAAAATAAATAAGGGGTAACTTGAAATAGGTTCAATTTTATGGCCTAACATTTGGTTTAATTTTTAGTTATTTTTTTATTTAGGTCCGATGACTAGGACATCATGTCTGCATTTTTTGTTGTTGGGTTGACTTTTTTACATTATGATCGCTATTTGATCCTTTTATAGCTTTTAAACGTTGTCCATAGATTTCCTACATTTTAGATTTGTATCATCATTAGTTACCCATCACAAAAAAGAGCGATTCTTTTGTTTCTTTCATCTTCTGCTTTCCGATTTCTTGATAATATTTTTTGGAATTTAAAATACTTATCAATCTATTTTAGAGAGGCTTTTAATTACTTATGTCAGGTTCCCTATTTGTCGGCATAACCCAAATTTAAGTTGATCTTTTACAATCTAAGTTACCTGTCATATAAGTATTTTTACAATCTCAGCTACCTGTCATACAAGTACTTGTACAAGCTAAACTACCTATCGTATTGTAACTACCTATTCTGGTGGAACATGTAATTTTACATTTTTTTTTAAATTTAATTTAATTTTATCAGAAACTTGTAATTTTACATGATTCTCATTTTCAACAATAAGCTGCAGTCCTCCATCTTGGTAATGTCAAAAGCCCCTTGACGCACAATCAATGTCAAAAGTCACTGGAGCAATACTTATATAACACAATCACATATAAAGCTCGCAAATCATGTATTTGAAATCTCGTGGGGATGTGCCATACCTGTTAGATATTTGTCAAGTTTGCTTTCATCATCTGCAGAGATGCTCCTTATAGTTCTCATAGCTTCATACGAATTCGAAATTCAAATTTGGATGCTAATCCGCAGGAATCGTGAGGAATATTCAAAATAGGAGTGGGTTAGGGTTGTTGAAACCGTGATTTGTAATTTAAAGTTCAAGTTAATTTCCGAAAGATTTCAAATAAAGCATTCAATGGCAATTGATGTAATTTGATTTCAAAGTATGAACACTTTAATTGCTGATGTGGATGGTTGTTCTACATTGGATCCATATCAAAACAAGCTTTTAAAAGTGGACCCATATCAAAAGATCCCAATAAATAAATAAATAAATAAGCTTAGGAAGGCATGAAAAAACTGGTTTGTTGAATCATTTCTGATTAGGTGTTGAAATGTTTGCAAAGTGTTTGGTTTTGAAATATCCTGCCAAAACTAATATTTCTTCTTCCTTCATAATATTTTTCTGTTTTGTTTTGTTTTGTCAACATTCATAATAAACTATGATTTGCAATACCATAAGTTTTAATGAGAGATTTTCTCTAACAACCATTTCATTGTCCCAGTGGCGTGACTCGGTAAATCAATGTTCGTCACATAGGTAAAAAAACAAACCAACCGTACAATAAAAATTTGTCACGTGGTGAAATAGTTGCAAGAGAGAATATCTCAATATTTAAAGCTGAAAACTATATTGAATGAATTGCATATTGTTTTGTTTACCAAAATAAAAGTTCCTGCACGTAAATCATTAGTTAAGTCTCTGAATAACTATAAATGAAAAGTTCAAGTTAAAACTATTACCTTACTGAGCAAGAATCTCATTTTATTGTGACAAAAACCGGACGGTAAGGCCCTTGTAGGGACCGGTATTAATATATAAGATATTGGAGAATAAAGGACGACAGTGAAATAAGTAAGGGTCCTATATACACGGTCCCTATGATGGTCCATGTCCTGTTTTTGCTATAGTAAAACTAGATCCCTGCTATGAAGTTGGTGCTTTACTTCACTACTTTTAAAGAAATCTCAGTTAAAGGACTCTTAATATTTCTTGCAAATGTTTGGAATAAGTTGGTACACCTAATACCGTTACAAAAGTAATCAGAGCTGAAGAAGACAATACTGAACCATATTTCTTGCTTTTAATATCAAGCTGACGTTTCCCCATGAAAAGCACAATACTGAACCAAATTAAGCTTATTCATTCTGAGATCTATAGAGAGAGAGAGAGAGAGAGAGAGAGAGAGAGAGAGAGAGAGAGAGAGAGAGAGAGAGAGAGAGAGAGAGAGAGAGAGACAGAAATAGGATGAGTACCGGAGAATCAAAGACTGTATGTGTAACAGGAGCCTCTGGTTACATAGCATCATGGCTGGTGAAGCTCTTACTGCAAAGGGGTTATAATGTCAAAGCCACTGTTCGTGATCCAAGTCAGTAATTCTTAACTTGCTCATATATAATGTTCAATTTCAAACAATTCATTCAACAATGTCAAATTCTGGATTTTGCATATTGTTTTGTTTACCAAAAGAAAAGTTGGGTATCCAAATAATCACCATGCACGCCTCCCCATCTTTTTTTTTTATTTTTTTTTTCACTAGGGTGGCATGCAAGATGACTATTTTGGAGTACTAACGACATCTCTCGTGCATCCAATTATTTTCTTTTAATTATTCTTGTTCTTGTTTTTGGGTGCCGATTGAAACCTCACAGCGAGTTAGTCACTTTTTGCCACTTTTCCTGCTTCCTGTATTCTTAGTTCAACTCCCTAGTTCTTTTACAGATGATGCAAAGAAAACAGAACACCTGCTCTCACTAGATGGAGCAAAAGAGAGGCTTCATTTGTTCAAAGCGGATTTATTGGAAGAAGGATCATTTGACGCCGTAGTTGATGGATGTGTAGGTGTTTTTCATACAGCATCGCCTGTACAATATTCAGCCACTGACCCACAGGTCTGTCCCTTCACTTCATCCGTGCATCAAATTTTCCATCGTGTGTGCGCGCTCGCGCATGCATAGAAAATGGATATACTTTCAAGACAAATGATGTAGAAACAAGAATGATTTATTTCTTTTCTCTATATTTCAGGCAGAAATAATTGAGCCTGCAGTGAAAGGAACACTTAATGTTTTAAAATCATGCGCAAAATTCCCCGCTGTCAAGAGAGTGGTTTTAACATCTTCTCTGGCTTCGGTAGGGATCAGTGGAAAACCTGTGACATCTGATGTGGTTATGGATGAAACATGGTACTCGGATCCACTTCTTTGTGAGAAGACCAAGGTAAGTGCGTTCCCATACTATTGAATAATTTTGGACATAGATGTAAGGTTAACACAAGACGAAGCAGTACATGATGATGAACTACAAACTCATAAGAACTTCCTTCTTCATTTGTTCAGCAATGGTATCCTCTCTCAAAAACTTTAGCTGAGGAGGCCGCCTGGAAATTTGCTAAAGGAAATGGGATTGACTTGGTATCAATACATCCAGGGATTGTCATTGGTCCACTCTTACAGCCAACTCTTAATCTGTCCGTCGAGTATTTTCTGAATATAATGAGTGGTACAATTCACCCCCTTAATGTTAAAACACTAACCCTTGTGATGCAAACAGTTGATTCTGTTTTGTTTCTCTTTTGTGCTCAGGTATCGAAACACTGTTTACAAACCACACATTCGTGGACGTTAGAGATGTTGCCTCTGCTCATATTCAAGCATTTGAAGTTCCTTCAGCTAATGGCAGATATTGTTTAGTTGCCCAAGTTGCTGACAGTCCCGATACTCTAAAGATTTTACGAGAGCTTTACCCCACATTGAGCCTTCCTGAGCTTGGCAATCCTTCTGACTCGAAGTTTCAAGTGTCCAGGGAGAAAGCAAAAGGTTTGGGAATCACTTTCCTTCCTCTGGAAACGAGTCTCAAGGACACTGTTGAAAGTCTCAAGGAGAAGGGCTTCCTCAAGTTTTGAATTCTGCAACCTGCAGCAATTTCTTAATTTAGTGTACGAGGCCATCAAATAATTGGGAAATGAAGTTTGTTTTATGCTTAAGTATTCCAAAGAGATGCTGGACATTATATTTTTCCTGTTGAAATTGCTTTTAAATCTTTGATCTATGGTTCATGTGTAATTTGTAAAAATTACTCTAAATAAAAAAGTTCAAGTTGAAATTGTTTTACTTTATTGTCTTCGAAGGAATCCTAATTTTGCAAATTATGATTTCTTTCCCCAATATCGACGTTCTTCAATGTGTCCGCCCTTGAAGACATCAGGCCACAAGTGCCTATGCAACATGCCCTTGTACGAATGCACAACTGTCAATTCTTATGAACTTCCGGCGATAACACAGAGCTGGTCCGATCTAAATATTCAAATTGTCCTTAGTCACTCTCTTGAAGAAGGACGGCAGATTTCTCTGACTATATAAGCTAGATGTAGTTCAGGACCTTCAACCCTCGCAAAAAATTGATAATTGAATTCATTTTCCTCAAAGCTTAAAAACACTAGATCCAAACTAGGCAAATACACCTCTGGTTTACTCTTTTGATAAGCTGTGTAGTATGATTACCAGTTGACGCATTTTCCCAACTGAGTATCATCGTTCTGGTGGAAAACCACACATCTTAACCCGTTACCCATATCTCTAGCTCGATATGACAGATTTCTTGTCTGAGATGCTTCTATCTTGCCTTTTGTCCTGTGTTCATTCACTTTTCACGTGCACGTATCTTCATGTACAACATTTGTATTTGCTCATACTTACTTTTCAGTTGCTAAGTTTACACTTTTTTCTCGTAATTAATGGAATGATTAAAACCAGTTTTTATTAATTCCCTTCTCTTGTCTTGGGCAAACATATTTCTAACAATCTCAAAAGGTACAGAGAGCTACCAATTTACTGATACCCCAAAAGGAGGGGAGTCCCTTGTACACAGAGGTTCCCGCCAAAGCCAATGGGAGGCCAGGAGAAGTTCCAAGTTATGTTGTTGGAACTTCAACATAACTTGGAATGTTAGGTGTGCAAAACAGAAAATATATGTAACTTAAATGAAACAAATGTAATCTGTTTGCACCACACGTTATTTAACGTCTGATCAAGAAATGGTGCAATGAGTGGGGTACTAGCTAAGTCTTGATTCTTTTCCATGCCTTGAACGCTAAGGACTTGGATATTTCTTAGTGAATGTCAAGAATTTAAGTATTAATTGAATAAAAATTAGTTTTAATCAATTTATATTAAACTGCGCCTTGATTAGAGACTTAAGAAACTAACAGATTGCTTACAAATGAAATACAAAATACTTGGAGATTGCTTTCCTGTTACCTCAATTGAGTGGTGGAGGATGAGAGGATGGATAGATTTTTCAATGTGGCACATAGGTCATATATTATTATACAAATGCAGGAACACTTGAAAAAGAAAAGAAAAAATTCCCTTCACTTAACTTCTACTTATATAATGATATATGACGTACCGTATTCACTAAAAAATCTCGAGAGATGAGTCATCCTCCACCAAAGCCTATTGTGAGCTTTTGAGATTGCCAGAGAGAGAGAGAGAGAGAGAGAGAGAGAGAGAGAGAGAGAGAGAGAGAGAGAGAGAGAGAGAGAGCGAGAGATGAGTACTGGACAAGGGAAGACTGTATGTGTGGAGCGTCTGGTTACATAGCATCATGGCTGGTGAAACTCTTACTGCAAAAGGGTTATACTGTCAAAGCCACTGTACGTGATCCAAGTCAGTATTTTTTAACTTGCTCATTACTTTAGTCTAAAGTAGGGGGGAAATTGGCACTATTCATGTGAACAGTGTTTTGGACCACATTTCAGTTTATCTACAAGACTGCCACTCGGATGCTTTTGGCCAACTTTCTCTTTATTTACAAAAATGCCACTCAGGCTTAAGACCCGATTTTCACTGGCTTCATCTCTGGTTCTTCTCCCCCAACTCCAAAAACCCTAAACCCCAAATCATGGATCCGAAGCTCTTCGCCAGAACCCTAATCCGAAATGCGATGGGCAGCAGGTCCTACTACACGAGCAGGACCAAGTAGCCTGCTATATTTATATTTGGAATGAGAATTTATTAATAAAAAAAAAAAAATTTGAGTTAAGCTACACGATAAATCAATATAAAAATTTGTTATCAAGCTTATCGTCTAATTTAAAACTTATTACTTAGAAAGAAGTTTAAAAGAATACCGATGAACTATAGGCCCAAACTCGCTTAACTTCGGAGTTCTGATGGAACCAAAAGCCAATGAGCTCCCAAAAGGCTTCGTGCTAGGTAGAGATGAGAATATACATATAAGACTTACATGATCCACACCCCTGAACGATGTGAGATCTTACACAATAAATGCAATAAGTAGTTATGTGTTCAAAAGTACACTACTCGTCTAATAGGTAATTGACATGTGATGAATTAGTGACATGAGAGAATCTCTCCTAATAATGACATGTTTTCTTTTTAAACATAAATAGGGTGCACGTTGGAGTAAATAAGTTCAGGTCTATTTGGTAAACAACGCCACCGTAATATTTGACTCTAGATAATGAATATTTATCACTCGTTCTGAAATTCTGAATGCACCTGAAGTGTTTAGTGAAAGTCCAATCCGAAAAATTACTTCTTTTTCTCCCTTTGAACAATTTAATTAGACTTTAAAAAAAAAAAAAAAAACAAAAAAAAAATAAATTTTCTGTCAAGACTTTCTTAGTTTAATCTGCAGACAGACACATAATACAGAATTCTAACATGTTTCGTTGAAACAATCTGGTTCGAACATGTTTGTGTACCATCCCCCTAATCCGGCCAATCCAAAAGCTTTAATCTTTTCTCCCTTTGAACTTTACTTCGACTCCTTTTTCAAAATAAATAAATAAACAAATAAATAAGTTTAGGATACAATTTATGGTGCATCTGCTCCCAAACGTTTTTGGTCTGAAGCAGTTGTATATGCAATTTATGTTATGAACCGTATGTGTAAGATCCCACATCGTTCAGGGGAGTGAATCCTCTATGCCTTATATGTATATACCCACCTCCAATTAGCACGAGGTAGGAACTCCGAAGTTAAGCGAGTAGCACGCGAGAGCATTCCCAGGATGGGTGACCCATTGGGAAGTTGCTCGTGAGTTCCCAGAAACAAAACCGTGAGGGCGTGGCCGGAGCCCAAAGCGGACAATATTGTGCTACGGTGGAGTCGAGCCCTGATTGTGGTGGGGGCCCGGGCCGGGATGTGACAATTTGGTATTAGAGCCAATCCTTGGACGGAAGTGTGCCGACGAGGACGTCGGGCCCCTAAGGGGGGTGGATTGTAAGATCTCACATCACCCAGGGGAGTGGATCCTCTATGCCTTATATGTATATACCCACCTCCAATTAGCACGAGGCCTTTTGAGAGCTCACTGGTTTCGGGTTCCGTAGGAACTCCGAAGTTAAGCGAGTAGCGGGCGAGAGCATTCCCAGGATGGGTGACCCATTGGGAAGTTGCTCGTGAGTTCCCAAAAACAATATCGTGCTACGGTGGAGTCGAGCCCGGGTTGTGGTGGGGGTCCGGGCCGGGATGTGACAGTATGCCTTCTCAAGTCTTGAATTATCGAACACTACTTCAGGAGCTTACTCAACATGTTCCAGTGGTTTATACAAATACTTTATCACCTCAGATCTTTGGTTGTGTGGTCAATGTTAACATTTAGAAAGTTCATCGTAGTAAGCTTAATCCACGTGGACCCGTTGTGCCTTTCTTGGATTTTTCCCGCATCAAAATGGATTCAAGTGTTATCATCCTACTAGCCATTGTAACTATGGATCTGACCTTATCTTTTGTAATTACTTTCTTTGTAGAATAAGTCTTGTACCTAAATACTGTAAACCCTCGAGGATGAATAAAGTAAGGAAATATTCAGCTTATTTCTTCTGAAAGTTTCAAGGAAAAGAACTTCAAATCATGGAACTCGTGGTCGTTCGGCTAGCCAGCAAAATCGTCGACATTCATGACATATCTACTTGTATATTCTCTCATGCCAATCTGCTCATAAGTGAACATCATGGGGTGATTTGAATAATAAATACTTCAGAGCTTGTGAAATAAAATGCAAAGTATCTTTGGTCTTGAGGAAGTGCTAGCCATTGTTATTCAGGAGACACTAAATCTCATCTTATGGTGAATTGAGACCGCCTTTTGGTCTTGAGGAAGTGCTAGCCATTGTTATTCAGGAGACACGAAATCTCATCTTATGGTGTCATTGAGAGCCGCCTTTTCGTCAAAGACCTCTCCCATTGCAGTTGTCGTTTTTCTTTTTGTTCCTAACATTTCTTTGATACTTCCCCGAGGAGGTCTCCAAGTATTTTGCTCGTGTTATTTGCTTATACCAACACTGACTTCACACCGCTTTACACATACATTATTACATTTTTGTCAATAATGGAGAAATGCTCATATGCGACTAAGATTTAACTTCGGTAGCGTCACCATCTACTAAATACAATCAAGAGACATGTGTTCAAAAGTGCACTACTGTCTAATAGATGATTGACATGTGATGAATTAGTGACACGAGAGAATATCTTCCGATAATGGCATTTGACAAAAACACGGGACCTGTTTGCCTTTTACACGCAAATAGGGTGCACGTTGGAGTAAATAAGTTCATGTCCTATTTGGTAAACCACGCCATCGCAATATTTTACTCTAGATAGTGAATATTCCTCTATTATTCTTCTAAAATTCTGAATCCACCTGAAGTGTTTGGTGAAATTCTAAAGGAGTAGGATTATCTCTCCTTCTTTTTTTCCTCTCCTTCTCTTTCCTCCTAATTAATGGTCACGCTTAAGCCACGTCAACATTTTATATTAATTTTTTATAGCAAAAGAAAGACAAAATAAGAGAATGTGAGAGAATGGAATGAAAATGGATGAAAAAAGGAAAGGAGATAATCCTAGTCCAATTCTAAATGCACCTGAAGCATTTGTTGAAAGTCCAATTGAAAAAATTACTTTTTGTTTCTCCCTTTGAACAATTTAGTTAGACTTTTTCGAAAAAATAAAATAAAGAATAAATTTTCTGTCAAGACCAAGGTATTAAATATCGGTAATATCGGAAATATCGATAGTCAAGAAACACGGAAATATCGATGGAAATATCGGGATATTATCGATATCGATAAAAATAATATGGAAACCACGGAAATTGTAAGAAAAACTTGGAAATTTTTATTGAAACTTTGCAGGATGTTTATTTAGTCAATTATCTATTAGTTTATCACAAAAAATTGGAAGGAAATGCATTGCATGATGGATTTAACTGATTTAAGTTGATTATATAGCAAGCTGGCAAACATTGTTAGTGTAGAAAATATTTAGAAAATGGTAAGCATATAATCATAATGAGAAGTATTCTTGGATGATAAATTAAATTATTCTTATTTATGATCATTGCATTAGATTGAGTATAGATTAAATAACTCATATGGCACTTAAATAAAACATTAATATATATATATAAACTTTTGAAAGAGAAAAGCCCACGTAGTGGGTTGTTGTGAAATTAAAATCTATTGAACGTGCACTCCACCTCTCACATTACCCAAGGTGAGCATGCACTCCACCTCTCACATCCCAAATAAAGTAAAACACCTTCCCAATTTCCCATTAAATCTGTTCGGTTCTCATCTTCCTTATCTCTTTTAGAAGAATCAGAACCACAAAGTGAAACAGAAAATGCAGCTCGCACAGTCGCACCGCCACACTGAAATGTCAAATACCCTCTCTCTCTCTCTCTCTCTCTCTCTCTCTCTCTGCGCGTACTCTCTCTTCCTTCATCTGCTCAAAGACGGCAAAGCTGCAGAAGCTCGCCGAGATCAGAAGTTGTAGATTCAGAGTTGCTGCGCGTTTGGGATTTGCAACCGCCTAGACGGGTACGGTCCACCCGGGACTTGGGCTCGCACACCCATGGCTCGCCGGACCTGGGTTGGGTGTCATCTGGGTGCCCCGGAGCTTCACGGAGACGAAGGGAGAGAGGGTTGACGCCAGTGATGATTTTGGTACCGTCGTCGATGGGTGTGGGTGTGTAAATGGGTGAGTGAGTGTAGATCGGGGAGAGAGGGAGAGTTTGTGCGAGAGAGAGGGGGAGAAAGAGGGAGTGAGCTGAGAGAGAGGGAGATGTTGGCGTGTGTGGGGAAGGGGAAGGGGGGGGAGATGGGAAGGGGTTCTGAGGATGCAGAGAAGAGAGAGAGGCGAGATAGAGATCCAAAATATCGCGATATTATCGGTAATATCGCGATATTGTCGATATTATCGATAATATCGTGATATTTTGACGAAAATTCAGTGGATATGTATCAAAATATCCGTAACTCACAAAACCGATATTATCGGCGAAATATCGCCGATAATATCGGCATTTCAGACCATGGTCAAGACTTTATTAGTTTCATAGATTGGTCTGCAGACAGCCACAACAATACGTCCTCGTTTGTTTTATGTCAACAAATATTACGTGTTGATAAAGTTTCATAAATGCTATAAAAAGCTGTTTGTGGTGTAGTATAAGCTTTGTCAATTCTTAGCCCTAGAGAGAGATGACACAATATTTTTCAATATAATATATCAAATTACATTTTTTCTTGTTATGAGTAAATTATTCTCCATGTATTAGTGAAAAAAAAATATATTATATTACACAAGGAGTATAATTTTTTGTACGTAAATTATTGAAAATTAATTTGTAGGTAGGTAAATTAATTTGTTCCAATTATATAAAAAATATATGTACTACACCTAGAGTATATATATATATATATATATATATATATTTTTTTTTTTTTTGAGAAAACCTAGATTATATATTTTGAATCAAATAACATTTTTGTAGTACATGACTTTTTTTTATGTATTATTACATATATTAGGTTTTTTTTTGTATATATATATATATATATATATATATATATATTAATGCTAGATACATAGAATTAAGCCAACAATTCTCATATTTGATATTAATATGCAATGAATTTTAATGTCTTATTTTTCTTTTTGCAAAATCATTAACTCTCTCCTTACAATCTACATAGAATTAATTGTGCATGTCAAATATGCAATAGGGGTATTTTAGGCATCTAAAAAAATGTAAAACGTATAAGGTAATATGTAATTAATGAATTCACTTAGGTGGATCATAATCACTGGGTTTTTTTTTAGTAAAAAAATTATGTCAAATTTTATACGAAAAAAATTGAATTTGAAGAGTTAAAGTCATATTTTCAGAAGAAAAAACCACTTACAACCACTAGGATTCTGAGATGTTCTTTTAATAAAATAATTTTATGAACAATCAAATTTTTTGAGTTAGAATACCAAGCGGGCCTTCTTTTCTTTTTCTGTTTTTCACCTTTTGACTTTTACGCTGACCTTAAGCTTCCTCAAATGAGTGGTGGAGGATGAGCTCGAAGATCATCCTGATAAAACTAACAATCAAAGCTTATAGTGAACCAAATTAAGCTGATTATTCTGAGCTCTAGAGTGAGAGATGAGTACTGGAGAAGGGAAGACTGTGTGTGTAACAGGAGCGTCTGGTTACATAGCATCATGGCTGGTGAAACTCTTACTGCAAAAGGGTTACACTGTTAAGGCCACTGTTCGTGACCCAAGTCAGTATTTCTTAACTTGCTCATATCATCTGATATACATCGTCAGTTCCAATTTCGAATTCTGGGTTTTGTTTTCCGGAAGCAAAATTTCAGGAACTAGTGGTTGTCATATTGTGATTTATCTTTTATATGGAGTTCAAGCGTGGTTCTTGGAATTAAGTTAAAAGCAAGGCTTTAGCTGTTTTTATAAACGTTTATCCAAAAGAAGACGAGATTTGCAACAGTTCTTCTGTTTGAATACCATTTAGGTGCCATTTGATAATTATATTGTTTTCAGTTCTCACTTATTTTGAAAGCTGAAAACTAAATTACTTATCAAACAAGTTTTCAGTTTTCAAAAAAATGAAAAGTGAAAACTAAAAATTAAAATGGTTATAAACATACTCTTAGCATTTCTTAAAAAAAAAAAAAAAAAAAAATCCTAATTAGAAAGAAAACTAACCTTTTTTGGTCCTAATTAGTATGAATTAAGGCATGAACTGAGTGGAAGTTATGATATACTGAGGGTGCTCTTGGGCTAGCGATCACCACAGTAAATTGTACTAGTACCAGGCAACATTGCAGAAGTAGTATCTCATGCTGTTCATATTTCGCCTCACGGCAACGTTGCAAAGGAACATATTAATCTATGTTTTGGCAACTTAATTTGCCCACTTGAGCCTCAGCCAGTGCATTCAATGTTTATCATATGCCCCAACAACGTGTGCTTATTGCAAGCTTAAGTTTAATCAGTTCTGTTTTGTATATGCATGCAGATGATCCAAAGAAAACAGAACACTTGCGCTCACTAGACGGGGCAAAAGAAAGACTTCATTTGTTCAAAGCAGACTTATTAGAAGAAGGTGCTTTCGATGCTGCAGTTGATGGATGCCAAGGTGTTTTTCATACAGCATCCCCTGTGCTGATTTCAGTCACTGACCCTCAGGTTTGGCCATTTACTTCATGATTTGCATAGTCCAGAAATTAGATTCATTCTGCGGGATCATTGTGTGTGTATAAAGTCAACATACTTTCAAGACTTTTAATGTCAAAAGTCCGGAATGATATAATCTCCATATTTCAGGCCGAATTAATTGACCCTGCAGTGAAGGGAACACTTAATGTTCTACAATCCTGCGTGAAATTTCGCAGCGTCACGAGAGTGGTTTTAACATCTTCAATTGCTACAGTTATGATGAGTGGAACCCCTCTGACTTCTGATGTGGTTTTGGATGAAACATGGTATTCGGATACACATTTTTGTGAGCAGCACAAGGCATGTATTAATGTTCCCGTATTAACATTCTCCAAGCCTCGCATTTTGTTCGCTGTTAAAATCTAATCTTGTTAGGTTAGATAGGTTTCAGGTTGTAATTCTATAATAAATGAATAATTCTATAAGAAGTACATCTTGGAATCATGAACAGCAAGCTCATATGGACTTCCTTGTTCATTTGTTCAGGTATGGTATATGCTCTCAAAAACATTAGCCGAGGAGGCTGGCTGGAAATTTGCCGAAGAAAACGGAATCGATATGGTGTCAATGAATCCCGGGATGTGTATTGGTCCACTCTTAAATCCAACTCTTAGTACCTCCGTTGAGCTGCTTCAGAATGTCATGAGTGGTATATTTCAGCAACTTAATTGCTTGTTCGGTTGATAGACAGTAGAACATCTTCAACCGGCCCCTCTGTGTTTAAACAATTGTCCTTGACTTGTGATGCAAGAAATTGATTGTGATTGTTTCTCCTTTGTGCTTAGGTACCCCAACACCGTTGATAAATTACCCATTCGTAGACGTTAGAGATGTTGCCTCTGCTCATATTCAAGCATTTGAAGTTCCTTCAGCTAGTGGCAGATATTGTTTAGTTGACCAAGTTGTTGACGAATTCGATACGCTAAAGATTTTACGACAACTCTACCCGACTTTGACCCTTGCTGAGGCTGTCAATCCTTCAGACTCAAATTATCAAGTGTCCAAGGAGAAAGCAAAAAGTTTGGGAATCACTTTCCTTCCTCTGGAAACAAGTCTTAGGGACACTATTGAAAGCCTCAAGGAGAAGGGCTTCATCAAGATTTGAATGCCTCAATCTTCCTGCTGCATGTTGAACATGTGTAATTTGTAAAGTCTCAAAACACACTAAATAAAAAAGTACAATCTTTATATAAAGATTGAACACATATGCAACCTCTGGTGATGCTTTCAAGTATGACCAATAGAACGTAACGTTGTCTTTGGTCTTGGCAACACTTTAAACTCATTAATTTTGTTATGAAAAGTATGTTAACCCAATGAATTGGTGTCTTGAAGAGCCCTCTCAACTCTGACTCTCCCACCCTAGTTGTTGTTTTTCTTCTTGTTACTAGGTCTGGTCGCGTTTAATCTTTTTCGCTTATAACAAATGCAGGTGACAAGAACTCTAGCCCTGTTTCACGGGCTTTCTAAACCCAAATAGAATGTATGTTAACGGAGTAAATAAGTTAAAGTACTATAGTCATGAGAAGTGACTACAAATAGAACAGGACTAACACACTCATCGGGTACGAGGGAGCTGTAGTCAAATGCATTTGCTACAATTTATGAGCACTCAAGAAGTGACAATCAAACCTCATTTGCCCGAAACTTTTTGGTGAACAGCAGCATCGTAATAATTGACTGCCGAAATTTCTCTCTTGTTCTTTGGACTGCACTGGAAGTGTTTAATGAAAGACCAATTCAAAAGTTTCTTCTTTTTTCTCCCTTTGAAACTTACATGGACTTGTTTTGCCAGAATATAAATAAAGACATAAAATTTAGTTGAACATTCATAGCATATGGTAAATTGTCATAACATAATTATTCAGAGCTGAAGAAGAATGAAGTTGCCTTCATTGACCCTAATGTCCAGATGCGTTTTCACCACACAAAAAACACAAATTGAACCAAACCATAGCTTATTTACTCTGAGCTTTTGAGAGAGAGAGAGAGAGAGAGAGAGAGAGAGAGAGGATGAGTAGTGGAGAAACAAAGACTCTGTGTAACAAGAGCATCTGGTTCATAGCATCATGGCTTGTGAAGCTCTTACTACAGAAGGGTTATACTGTCAAGGGCACTGTTCGTGAACTAAGTCGGTATTTCCAAACTTTGCTCATATCATATAATATAAAACTGCCATCCTATTTACATTGCACTCCCCACTCTTTTTCTAAGAATTAGGGGAAGTGCAAGATGACTATTTGGAGTGCAAATAACAGCTCCCTTGCATCCAATTATTATTGTTGTTTTAGGCGCTACGCTCAGCCTAGCTGAACTGCCAATTGAAACCTCCTCAATAATTCTATTTCTGCAAAACACAGATGATCGAAAGAAAACAGAAGACTTACAATCACTAGATGGAGCAAAAGAAAGGCTTCAATTGTTGAAAGCAGATTTGTTACAAGAAGGAGCTTTCGATACTGTAGATGATGGATGTGTTAGTGTTTATGGCTTTTAATACTGAGTTTTTATGAAGGTTTTGGACTTCTGGGAAGAGAGAGAGAGAGAGAGCTGCAGAGAAAGTGCAGTTATGGTGATTGAAGATGATGATCGAAATTGATTATTCTCTCACACCTCTAGTCTGATATTATCGTTAGAGGAGAGAGAAGTGAGATGCTTCTCTAATCAACATCAAGATCAATTCCTAGCCTTAGATTCTATCATCCTATGAGATGATTACACATGTCATAATCTATCACTTAAATCTTAGACTAGCTAAAGAGGCCACTTGGACTAGGATCCAGCAGTCCTCATTACATCTGAAATAAACATTATAAAAATGAAATTCAAGTATAACTTGGGCTCTAAGAAATAAGCAAAGGGTTAAACACCAACATGATGTGTAGGTGTTTTTCATACAGCATTGTCTGCAAATTCTCAGCCACTGACCCACAAGTTTGTCCCTTCACTTCATACGTCAAATATTCTATCATGTCACATGTGCAAGCAAGAAAACCAACATAGTTTCAAGACAAATGATGTAGAAACCGATATGATAGTTCTCTCCATATTGCAGGCAGAAATAGTTGAGCCTGCAGTGAAAGGAACACTCAATGTTCTTAAATCGTGCGCGAAATTCCCCTGTCAAGAGAGTGGTTTTAACATCATCTATTGCTTCAGTAAAGGGGACTGGAACCCCTCTGACATCTGATGTGGTTTTGGATGACACATGGTGCTCGGATCCACTTTCTTGTGAGAAGAACAAGGTGTGTATGTTCCCATACTAACGAAAAATATTGGACATAGAGGTAAGCTTTACACAATACAAAGCAGTACATGATGATGAACTACAAGCTCATGAACTTCCTTCTTCATTTGTTCAGCAATGGTATCATCTCTCAAAAACTTTAGCTGAGGAGGCTGCCTGAAAATTTGCTGAAGGAAATGGGATTGACTTGGAGTCAATGAATCCAGGGATTGCGATTGGTCCACTCTTATAGCCAACTGAACTATTAGTCTCTCTGTCGAGCTTCTTCTTAATCTCATAAGTGGTACACTTCACCCCCTTTGTGTTTAAATAATATTCCTTGGGATGCAAGCAGTTGATTTTGTTTCTGCATTGTGGTTAGGGATCCAATATCTTATACAAATTACAGATTCGTTGGTGTTAGAGATGTTGCCTCTGCTCATATCCAAGCCTTTGAAGTTCCTTCACCTAGTGGCACATATTGTTTAGTTGGCCAAGTAGCAGACAGCCCCGATGCTCTCAAGATTTTACGACAACTCTACCCCAGTTTGCGCCTTCCTGAGCTTGGCAATCCTTCTGACTCAAAGTTTCAAGCGGCCAAGGAGACAGCAATAGGTTTGGGAATCACTTTCCTCCCTCTGAAACGAGTCTCAAGGACTCTGTTGAAAGCTTTAAGATTTAACTTCACACCTGACACGCCCCGACCCCGATAATCCTCGAATACCAGGGTGATCACGTGCTGGCCGACACCCGAGGGTGATGAAAGCCATTTATTGAGTACAAATGTTGAGAACAAGGAACAAATAAGACTTATAACCATAAAAGAATAATGAATAACATTTAAGGAACGTGTTCAGAGCATACACTAATCTATAACACTAAAAGAAATAATATAAATTTGAATGAAACAAAGGATAGGTCCTACACCGAGAGGACTCGACGAAGCCGATGCATAAGTGCCTTGACGTCGGGATTGTATGCCTCAATTCTATGCCCTGAAGGGGGCGCAAAACAAAGGTGAGTGGACCAATTTGATATATATAGTAAAACAGTTATCAACATACTAACCCCCAGGTTTTATGAAAACACATATATATATCATAATAAACATAGGTTTTCCGAAACCTAGCATGTCGTGCAATTTCTCAAATCATAATTCATAAATAATAGTCGCTAGTGAATGTCCAATATAACACTTCAGGCCCCATGCCGGCTCCCCGTCTCTGAGCAGACAGTCAGAGGAAATATCACTCCAGGCCCCTTGCTGGCTCCCCGTCTCTGTGCTAAATAGCCAGAGGAAACACCCTCCAGGCCCTATGCCAGCACCAAACCGTCGCCCGGGACGGACCGGACACTATCCTTACGTCCCGTAGTGGAATATGGACCACTAGGTAAATACAAAACCATTTAGCATAAGTATTGAAAAGCAACTTCATAGTATAAAGTCATCGATCGTCTATACTATAAAGAGGTGTTCGAAACATGTTCTAAATATTGTATCGTCATCGATCAGATATCCTATAAAGAACATGGGTTATAGGAAAAATAGTAGTAATTCAAACTAGCCTCAGTAAGCATGTTATCTCAAAGCATTTCATAAAACATATTCATCAAATCATGCTTTTCATGTGTGCATTTCTAGTATTAAAACATGCATATTTAGAAGGGGTCCACTCACCTTTGTTTTGCGCCCCCTTCAGGGCATAGAATCGAGGCATACAATCCCGGCGTCAAGACACTTCCGCATCGGCATCTTCGAGTCCTCTCGGTGTAGGACCCATTCTTTGTTTCATTAAATTTTACATTAATTCTTTTAGTGTTCTAGATTAGATGTGCTCTGAACACGTTTCTAAAATGATTATTCATTATTCTTTTATGGCTATAAGACTTATCTATTCCTTATTCTCAGCTTTTGCATTCAATAAATGGCTTTCGTCACCCTCGGGTGTCGGCCAGCATGTGATCACCCTGGTATTCGAGGATTATCGGGGTCGGGGCGTGTCAACACCGCTTTACACATTATTACATTTTTGTCAATAATGGAGAAATGCTCATATGCCACTAAGATTTAACTTCGGTAGCGTCACCGAGTCGCATTCAAAAGTGCACTACTCGTCTAATAGATGATTGACATGTGATGAATTAGTGACACGAGAGAATATCTTTCAATAATAACATTTGACAAAATCACGGGACCTGTTTGCCTTTTACACGCATATAGGGTGCACGTTGGAGTAAATAAGTTCAGGTTCTATTTGGTAAACCACGCCATCATAATATTTTACTCTAGATAGTGAATATTCCTCTATTATTCTTCTAAAATTGTGAATGCACCTGGAGTGTTTGGTGAAAGCAGATGGATTGTCTGTCCTCCCCATCCCCTCCCCTTCTCGTCCCCTCCTATTTCTGTGATCATGGTTAAGCCATGTCAATATTTTATATTCCTATTGCTTTTTATCTTATTATTTTTATAAAAAAAAATAAATATAAAATATTGACGTGGCTTAACGGTGACCATAAAAATAGAAGGGGATGAGAAGGGAAAGGGAAGGGGGAGGGCAGACAATCCAGGTCCTTAAATTCTAAATGCACCTGAAGCGTTTGATGAAAGTCCAATTCAAAAAATTACTTTTTGTTTCTCCCTTTGAACAATTTAGTTAAACTTCTTAAAAAAAATAAAATAAAGAATAAATTTTCTGTCAAGACTACGCAGTCTTGCCTTTAAAAAAAGAGAATTGTTATTAGCACTTCAAAAATCTCATTCTACATTCCTCATAAGTGTATTTTTTTTTTTAATTATAGAAAATTTGAAGTACCAAATGATATTTTTGAAGTGCTAATAACAATTCTCTACAAAAATACCTTCACTCGTAGATTTTAAACCTATTTCCTCGCTTTCCTGTCAATGTCCCTCCTGACCCACTATTTCTTTTCTCTATCCCTCTCTCTCCCCCGATTCTCACTCTCCTCCAATCTCTGCTCAAGCTAATTTGAATTCAACTAAGAAAAATTATTTTCAAAAATTTAACTAAACATATTTTTGAGATTTAATAAAAATTTGTTCTCAAGAGATGTTCTTTTAAAAATAATTTTAAGAACAATCAAATTTTTTGAGTTAGAATACCAAGCGGGCCTTCTTTTCTTTTTCTGTTTTTCACTTTTTGACTTTTACGCTGACCTTAAGTTTCCTCAAATGAGTGGTGGAGGATGAGCTCCAAGATCATCCTAATAAAACTAAACAATCATCAAAGCTTCTACTGGACCAAATAAAGCTTATTAATTCTGAGCTCTAGAGACAGAGAGAGAGAGAGAGATGAGTACTGGAGAAGGGAAGACTGTGTGTGTAACAGGAGCGTCTGGTTACATAACATCATGGCTGGTGAAGCTCTTACTGCAAAAGAGATACCGTTAAAGCCACCGTTCGTAACTTGCTCGTATCATCTGATATACATCGTCAGTTCCAAACACCTATCAATATTGTTCGTTTTCGAATTCTGGGTTTTGTTTTCCGGAAGCAAAATTTCAGGAACTAGTGGTTGTCATATTGTGATTTATCTTTCATATGGGGTTCAAGCGTGGTTCTTGGAATTAAGTTAAAAGCAATGGTTTAGCTGTTTTTATAAACGTTTATCCAAAAGAAGACGAGATTTGCAACAGTTCTTCTGTTTGAATACCATTTAGGTGCCATTGGATAATTATTTTGTTTTCAGTTCTCACTTATTTTGAAAACTGAAAACTAAAGTACTTATCCAACAAGTTTTCAGTTTTCAAAATGGTGAAAATTGAAAACTAAAAATTAAAATGGTTATAAACATACTCTTAGCATTTCTTAAAAAAAAAAAAAAAAATCCTAATTAGAAAGAAAACTAACCTTTTTTGGGTCCTAATTAGTATGAATTAAGGCATGAACTGAGTGGAAGTCATGATATACTGAGGGTGCTCTTGGGCTAGCGATCACCACAGTAAATTGTACTAGTACCAGGCAACATTGCAGAAGTAGTATCTCATGCTGTTCATATTTCGCCTCACGGCAACGTTGCAAAAGAACATATTAATCTATGTTTTGGCAACTTAATTTGCCCACTTGAGCCTCAGCCAGTGCATTCAATGTTTATCATATGCCCCAACAACGTGTGCTTATTGCATGCTTAAATTTAATCAGTTCTGTTTTGTATATGCATGCAGATGATCCAGAGAAAACAGAACACTTGCGCTCACTAGACGGGGCAAAAGAAAGACTTCATTTGTTCAAAGCAGACTTATTAGAAGAAGGTGCTTTCGATGCTGCAGTTGATGGATGCCAAGGTGTTTTTCATACAGCATCCCCTGTGCTGATTTCAGTCACTGACCCTCAGGTTTGGCCATTTACTTCATGATTTGCGTAGTCCAGAAATTAGATTCATTCTGCGGGATCATTTTGTGTGTAGAAAGTCAACATACTTTCAATGTCAAAAGTCCGGAATGATATAATCTCCATATTTCAGGCCGAATTAATTGACCCTGCAGTGAAGGGAACACTTAATGTTCTACAATCCTGCGTGAAATTTCGCAGCGTAACGAGAGTGGTTTTAACATCTTCAATTGCTACAGTTATGATGAGTGGAACCCCTCTGACTTCTGATGTGGTTTTGGATGAAACATGGTATTCGGATACACTTTTTTGTGAGCAGCACAAGGCATGTATTAATTTTCCCGTATTAACATTCTCCAAGTCTCGCATTTTGTTCGCTGTTAAAATCTAATCTTGTTAGGTTAGATAGGTACCAGGTTGCAATTCTATAATAAATGAATAATTCTATAAGAAGTACATCTTGGAATCATGAACAGCAAGCTCATATGGACTTCCTTGTTCATTTGTTCAGATATGGTATGATCTCTCAAAAACATTAGCCGAGGAGGCTGGCTGGAAATTTGCCGAAGAAAACAGAATCGATATGGTGTCAATGAATCCCGGGATGTGTATTGGTCCACTCTTAAATCCAACTCTTGTTACCTCCGTTGAGCTGCTTCAGAATGTCATGAGTGGTATATTTCAGCAACTTAATTACTTGTTCGGTTGATAGACAGTAGAACATCTTCAACCGGCCCTTCTGTGTTTAAACAGTTGTCCTTGACTTGTGATGCAAGAAATTGATTGTGATTGTTTCTCCTTTGTGCTTAGGTACCCCAACACCGTTGAAAAATTACCCATTAGTAGATGTTAGAGATGTTGCCTCTGCTCATATTCAAGCATTTGAAGTTCCTTCAGCTAGTGGCAGATGTTGTTTAGTTGGCCAAGTTGTTGACGAATTCGATACTCTAAAGATTTTACGACAACTCTACCCGACTTTGACCCTTGCTGAGGCTGTCAATCCTTCAGACTCAAATTATCAAGTGTCCAAGGAGAAAGCAAAAGGTTTGGGAATCACTTTCCTTCCTTTGGAAACAAGTCTTAGGGACACTATTGAAAGCCTCAAGGAGAAGGGCTTCATCAAGATTTGTATGCCTCAATCTTCCTGCTGCATGTTAATCATGTGTAATTTGTAAAGTTTAAAATCGCACTAAATAAAAAAGTACAATCTTTATACAAGGATTGAACACATATGCAACCTCTGGTGATGCTTTCAAGTATGACCAATAGAACGTAACGTAGTCTTTGGTCTTGGCAACACCTTAAACTCCTTAATTTTGTTATGAAAAGTATGTTCACCCAATGAATTGGTGTCTTGAAGAGCCCTCTCAACTTTGACTCTCCCACCCTAGTTGTTGCTTTTCTTCTTGTTACTAGGTCTCTAAATATTTGGGTCGTGTTTAATCTTTTTTGCTTATAACGAAGGGAGTATTTTTGCTCACCACCATAAACTATGATGTATGCTTACCATATACCTAATCAATTGACATATGTCATTTCACTTAATCTTGGTTAATTTTTTTCAAAATTGAAAAACTAATATTTAATATGAAAGTTAACTAGAGTTAGTTGAAAGAACAAGTGTCAATGGATTAAGTGTATGGTGAGCGTATGGTGAGCATACACCGTAGTTTATGATGGTGAGCAAAAATGCTCTCTATTCATGTGGGGATTGTTGAAAATTTAATATTATTATTATTATATTAAATTTATTAATGAAATGGAAATTAGAAGTTAATTTGTTGCTTTCCCTTAGTCCTGGTTTGGTACTGAGGTGATTTTGAAAAAAGCTGGTATAAAAAAAAGCTAGGATCTTTTTTATGTTTGGTAAACATTCAGCTTTAGCTTTTTTTCACAGTTTTGGGTGAAAAAACTAAAAACAAGAAGCTGCAAAACCCAGCTTTGAAAAACCGACTTTTTTTCACATTTGTTTTACATAAAAATTTACCAAACACTATAATACTGTTTTTTTTTCTTTTTCCAAAAGCACTTTGACAAAAAAGTTTACCAAACACTCTATTACTTTATTTCACAGCCGCTTATTCTCACAGCACAACAGAATCAGCTTTTTTTCAAAGCACAACAATATCAAACCAGCCCTCTGTCGTAGTACATGATAGACATCTATTAGCAGTCATGTTCTCGTGGTTTGACGGAATACAGGATTCTAACAAGTTTCGTTGAAACAATCGGATCTGAACATGTTTGTGCACCATCCCTCCATGTTTTCAGAATAATTGTTGAAAAAAGAATAAGAACATCCGTCCAATTCAAAAGCTTTAATCTTAACTCCTTTAAACTGTACTTCGACTCTTTTTCCCAAAATAAATAAGGAGTAACTTGAAATAGGTTCAATTTTATGGCCCAATATTTGGATTAGTTTAATTTTTAGTTATTTTTTTATTTAGGTCCGATGAATAGGACATCATGTCTGCATTTTTTGTTGTTGGGTTGACTTTTTTACATTGTGATCGCTATTTTACCCTTTTATAGCTTTTAAACGTTGTCCATAGATTTTCCACATTTTAGATTTGTATCATCATTAGTTACCCATCACAAAAAAGAGCGATTCTTTTGTTTCTTTCATCTTCAACTTTCCGAGTTTTCAATAATATTTTTTGGAATTTAAAATACTTATAAATCTATTTTAGAGAGGCTTTTAATTACTTATGTCAAGTTCCCTATTTGTCGGCGTAACCCAAATTTAAGTTGATCTTTTACAATCTAAGTTACCTGTCATATAAGTATTTTTACAATCTCAGCTACCTGTCATACAAGTACTTGTACAAGCTAAACTACCTATCGTATTGTAACTACCTATTTTGGTGGGCTAAACTACCTATCGTATTGTAACTACCTATTCTGGTGGAACAAGTAATTTTACATTTATTTTATTTTATCAGAAACTTGTAATTTTGCATGATTCTCATTTTCAACAATAAGCTGCAGTCCTCCATCTTGGTAATGTCACAAGCCCCTTGACGCACAATCAATGTCAAAAGTCACTGGAGCAATACTTATATAACACAATCACATATAAAGCTCGCGAATCATGTATTTGAAATCTCGTGGGGATGTACCATACCTGTTATCCAGGTACCAAATACCAGAAAAACCCAAACCAGATATTTGTCATGTTTGCTTTCATCATCTGCAGAGATGCTCCTTATAGTTCTCATAGCTTCATACGAATTCGAAATTCAAATTTAGATGCTAATCCGCAGGAATCGTGAGGAATATTCAAAATAGGAGTGGGTTAGGGTTGTTGAAACCGTGATTTGTAATTTAAAGTTCAAGTTAATTTCTGAAAGAGTCCTAATAAAGCATTCAATGACAATTGATGTAATTTGATTTTAAAGTATGAACACTTTAATTGCTGAAGTGGATGGTTGCTCTACATTGGATCCATATCAAAACAAGCTTTTAAAATTGGACCCATATCAAAAGATCCCAATAAATAAATAAGCTTAGGAAGGCATGGAAAAACTGGTTTGTTGAATCATTTCTGATTAGGTGTTGAAATGTTTGCAAAGTGTTTGGTTTTGAAATATCCTGCCAAAACTAATATTTCTTCTTCCTTCATAATATTTTTTCTGTTTTGTTTTGTTTTGTCAACATTCATAATAAACTATGATTTGCAATACCATAAGTTTTAATGAGAGATTTTCTCTCACAACCATTGTCCCAGTGGCGTGACTCGGCAAATCAATGTTCGTCACATAGGTTAAAAAACAAACCAACCGTACAATAAAAATTTGTCACGTGGTGAAATAGTTGCAAGAGAGAATATCTCAATATTTAAAGCTGAAAACTATATTGAATGAATTGCATATTGTTTTGTTTACCAAAAGAAAAGTTCCTGCACGTAAATCATTAGTTAAGTCTCTGAATAACTATAAATGAAAAGTTCAAGTTAAAACTATTACCTTACTGAGCAAGAATCTCATTTTATTGTGACAAAAACCGGACGGTAAGGCCCTTGTAGGGACCGGTATTAATATATAAGATATTGGAGAATAAAGGACGACAGTGAAATAAGTAAGGGTCCTATATACACGGTCCCTATGATGGTCCATGTCCTGTTTTTGCTATAGTAAAACTAGATCCCTGCTATGAAGTTGGTGCTTTACTTCACTACTTTTAAAGAAATCTCAGTTAAAGGACTCTTAATATTTCTTGCAAATGTTTGGAATAAGTTGGTACACCTAATACCGTTACAAAAGTAATCAGAGCTGAAGAAGACAATACTGAACCATATTTCTTGCTTTTAATGTCAAGCTGACTTTTCCCCATGAAAAGCACAATACTGAACCAAATTAAGCTTATTCATTCTGAGATCTATAGAGAGAGAGAGAGAGAGAGAGAGAGAGAGAGAGAGAGAGACAGACAGAAATAGGATGAGTACCGGAGAATCAAAGACTGTATGTGTAACAGGAGCCTCTGGTTACATAGCATCATGGCTGGTGAAGCTCTTACTGCAAAGGGGTTATAATGTCAAAGCCACTGTTCGTGATCCAAGTCAGTAATTCTTAACTTGCTCATATATAATGTTCAATTTCAAACAATTCATTCAACAATGTCAAATTCTAGATTTTGCATATTGTTTTGTTTACCAAAAGAAAAGTTGGGTATCCAAATAATCACCATGCACGCCTCCCCATCTTTTTTTTTTATTTTTTTTTTCACTAGGGTGGCATGCAAGATGACTATTTTGGAGTACTAATGACATCTCTCGTGCATCCATTTATTTTCTTTTAATTATTCTTGTTCTTGTTTTTGGGTGCCGATTGAAACCTCACAGCGAGTTAGTCACTTTTTGCCACTTTTCCTGCTTCCTGTATTCTTAGTTCAACTCCCTAGTTCTTTTACAGATGATGCAAAGAAAACAGAACACCTGCTCTCACTAGATGGAGCAAAAGAGAGGCTTCATTTGTTCAAAGCGGATTTATTGGAAGAAGGATCATTTGACGCCGTAGTTGATGGATGTGTAGGTGTTTTTCATACAGCATCGCCTGTACAATATTCAGCCACTGACCCACAGGTCTGTCCCTTCACTTCATCCGTGCATCAAATTTTCCATCGTGTGTGCGCGCTCGCGCATGCATAGAAAATGGATATACTTTCAAGACAAATGATGTAGAAACAAGAATGATTTATTTCTTTTCTCTATATTTCAGGCAGAAATAATTGAGCCTGCAGTGAAAGGAACACTTAATGTTTTAAAATCATGCGCAAAATTCCCCGCTGTCAAGAGAGTGGTTTTAACATCTTCTCTGGCTTCGGTAGGGATCAGTGGAAAACCTGTGACATCTGATGTGGTTATGGATGAAACATGGTACTCGGATCCACTTCTTTGTGAGAAGACCAAGGTAAGTGCGTTCCCATACTATTGAATAATTTTGGACATAGATGTAAGGTTAACACAAGACGAAGCAGTACATGATGATGAACTACAAACTCATAAGAACTTCCTTCTTCATTTGTTCAGCAATGGTATCCTCTCTCAAAAACTTTAGCTGAGGAGGCCGCCTGGAAATTTGCTAAAGGAAATGGGATTGACTTGGTATCAATACATCCAGGGATTGTCATTGGTCCACTCTTACAGCCAACTCTTAATCTGTCCGTCGAGTATTTTCTGAATATAATGAGTGGTACAATTCACCCCCTTAATGTTAAAACACTAACCCTTGTGATGCAAACAGTTGATTCTGTTTTGTTTCTCTTTTGTGCTCAGGCATCGAAACACTGTTTACAAGCCACACATTCGTGGACGTTAGAGATGTTGCCTCTGCTCATATTCAAGCATTTGAAGTTCCTTCAGCTAATGGCAGATATTGTTTAGTTGCCCAAGTTGCTGACAGTCCCGATACTCTAAAGATTTTACGAGAGCTTTACCCCACATTGAGCCTTCCTGAGCTTGGCAATCCTTCTGACTCGAAGTTTCAAGTGTCCAGGGAGAAAGCAAAAGGTTTGGGAATCACTTTCCTTCCTCTGGAAACGAGTCTCAAGGACACTGTTGAAAGTCTCAAGGAGAAGGGCTTCCTCAAGTTTTGAATTCTGCAACCTGCAGCAATTTCTTAATTTAGTGTACGAGGCCATCAAATAATTGGGAAATGAAGTTTGTTTTATGCTTAAGTATTCCAAAGAGATGCTGGACATTATATTTTTCCTGTTGAAATTGCTTTTAAATCTTTGATCTATGGTTCATGTGTAATTTGTAAAAATTACTCTAAATAAAAAAGTTCAAGTTGAAATTGTTTTACTTTATTGTCTTCGAAGGAATCTTAATTTTGCAAATTAAGATTTCTTTCCCCAATATCGACGTTCTTCAATGTGTCCGCCCTTGAAGACATCAGGCCACAAGTGCCTATGCAACATGCCCTTGTACGAATGCACAACTGTCAATTCTTATGAACTTCCGGCGATAACACAGAGCTGGTCCGATCTAAATATTCAAATTGTCCTTAGTCACTCTCTTGAAGAAGGACGGCAGATTTCTCTGACTATATAAGCTAGATGTAGTTCAGGACCTTCAACCCTCGAAAAAAATTGATAATTGAATTCATTTTCCTCAAAGCTTAAAAACACTAGATCCAAACTAGGCAAATACACCTCTGGTTTACTCTTTTGATAAGCTGTATAGTATGATTACCAGTTGACGCATTTTCCCAACTGAGTATCATCGTTCTGGTGGAAAACCACACATCTTAACCCGTTACCCATATCTCTAGCTCGATTTGACAGATTTCTTGTCTGAGATGCCTCTATCTTGCCTTTTGTCCTGTGTTCATTCACTTTTCACGTGTACGTATCTTCATATACAACATTTGTATTTGCTCATACTTACTTTTCAGTTGCTAAGTTTACACTTTTTTCTCGTGATTAATGGAATGATTAAAACCAGTTTTTATTAATTCCCTTCTCTTGTCTTGGGCAAACATATTTCTAACAGTCTCAAAAGGAACAGAGAGCTACCAATTTACTGATACCCCAAAAGGAGGGGAGTCCCTTGTTGGAACTTGGAATGTTAGGTGTGCAAAACAGAAAATATATGTAACTTAAATGAAACAAATGTAATCTGTTTGCACCACACGTTATTTAACGTCTAATCAAGAAATGGTGCAATGAGTGGGGTACTAGCTAAGTCTTGATTCTTTTCCATGCCTTGAACGCGAAGGACTTGAATATTTCTTAGTGAATGTCAAGAATTTAAGTATTAATTGAATAAAAATTAGTTTTAATCAATTTATATTAAACTGCGCCTTGATTAGAGACTTAAGAAACTAACAGATTGCTTACAAATGAAATACAAAATACTTGGAGATTGCTTTCCTGTTACCTCAATTGAGTGGTGGAGGATGAGAGGATGGATAGATTTTTCAATGTGGCACATAGGTCATATATTATTATACAAATGCAGGAACACTTGAAAAAGATAAAAAAATTCCCTTCACTTAACTTCTACTTGTATAATGATATATGATGTACCGTATTCACTAAAAAATCTCGAGAGATGAGCCATCCTCCACCAAAGCCTATTGTGAGCTTTTGAGATTGCCAGAGGCCGAGAGAGAGAGAGAGAGAGAGAGAGATGAGTACTGGACGAGGGAAGACTGTATGTGTGGAGCGTCTGGTTACATAACATCATGGCTGGTGAAGCTCTTACTGCAAAAGGGTTATATTGTCAAAGCCACTGTTCGTGATCCAAGTCAGTATTTTTTAACTTGCTCATTACTTTAGTCTAAAGTAGGGGGGAAATTGGCACTATTCATGTGAACAGTGTTTTGGACCATATTTCAGTTTATTTACAAGACTGCCACTCGGATGCTTTTAACCAACTTTATCTTTATTTACAAAATGCCACTCAGGCTTAAGACCCGATTTTCAGTGGCTTCATCTCTGGTTCTTCTCCCCCAACTCCAAAAACCCTAAACCCCAAATCATGGATTCGAAGCTCTTCGCCAGAACGCTAATCCGAAATGCGATGGCCAGCAAGTCCTACTACACGAGCAGGATCAAGTAGCCTACTATATTTATATTTGGAATGAGAATTTATTAATAAAAAAAAGAAATTTGAGTTAAGCTACACGATAAATCAATATAAAAATTTGATGGATGGTATAATTAATTGTATTAATTGTCCGGTGTTAGCCGTATTAAATTTGATACTTCCCTGAGGAAGTCTCCAAATATTCAATCATTAGATACAATCATTAGACACAATCTTTTTTCTCAGTTGAGGATCATAGCACTTATATCCCTTTTGTGTTGATAAATAACCAAGGAAAATACATTTGAGAGCTCTAGGGTCCCATTTATCTCGATGATGTGAAAGGTCAATTTTTCTTCCTTTCATGACCTCAAGGGGAGATTTAAAATCCAAGACTTGGCTAGGAAGTCTATTGATGGTGTAGACTGCAGTCATGACTCCTTGGGACCAAAATCTCTTTGGTACATTCATTTGTAACATTAATGCTCTAGTTTTTTCAAGTATGTCATGATTTTTCCTTTCGGCTACACCATTTTGTTGAGGTGTGCCAACACAACTTGTTTGAAGCATGATGCCATGATTGCTCAAATATTGTGTCATGATATGGGACATGTATTCGGTGCCATTGTCAGATCTTAAGGTTTGAATTTGAGAGGAGAAATAGTTCTTAACAAGATTATGAAAATCCTTAAACGCTTCCATCACTTCACTCTTAGACTTTAAAAGGTACAACCATGTGGCTCTAGAGAAATCATCAACAAAGATTACATAATACTTATAACCATCAAAAGATTCACATGGTGGTCCCCATACATCTGAGTGAACAAGTTCAAAAACCTTACTAGCCCTAGATAAGGATGAGTTAAAAGGTAATCTAGTGGTCTTAGATAAATGGCAGGTTTCACATGGAATTAAATCCTTCCCTAAGTTTGGAAACAAAGATGATAAAATAGGTTGAGAGGGATGGGCAGAGACGTTGATGCCACAATTGATTATCTTGGGATGAGTTGGACTTGGCTTGAAACCTTCACCAATCATCTTCTTGGAGACACAATCCTGAAAAATGACATTGTGAGGAGAGAAGATGGCTAAACAATTCAAGGTATTGGTGATTTTTCCCATAGATAGGAGTTGGAATGGAAAAGAAGGAACATATAAGGCCACTGACTCAATTTTCTCCGACATTAAGTTGATTTTTCCTTTTCCTAAAACCTTGGCACTCTTACCATTTGCAGTTGAAACTTGAGAAGGTTTTGATAATTTTTCAAACTTATGAAACTTAGAAACATGGTTGGTCATATGATCTGTGGCACTCGAATCAACAACCCAAAAATCATGCAACATATTTACATTAAGAGCAGTTTTGAAAGCATTCATGATACCGTGCATGTCTTCTTGGGGTATGTGTTCAGTGTCTGCCAGAAAACTAGCAAACTTGCCTGGCAACGCTGTCGAGTTTCCATCTTCAAAACTGACCACTTGATCATTTCCAGTCCCTCATTTCTTACTTTGAAGATTCGCTACAAACTCATTTATGAGTGCAGCCGGATTTGCTGTGAAGCTCTTGAGTGTGTCAGACCCACTTGAGGTTGAGGCAGATGCATGGTTGGCTCTGTGTGTAGCACAGTTCAACTTTTGAAAGCCCTTGTTGTCCTTCACGAAATCAGGCTTTAATTTTGGATGTAAAATCCAGCATGTCTCCTTAACATGACCGGTATAATTGCAGTGTTGGCACTTCAAGTTTCGATTCCCTTTGTATTTTCTTTCGTTGGTTAGGTAGGCCCTTGCTTCGAATACATTGGTCCTTGTACCAATGTTCATGACTTTCCTCCGTACTTCCTCACGTTGGATTGTTGCACATACATTGGTGAAGGAAGGCAGTTCGGTGTTCATGAGTATGTGGCTTCGTAGGTCTTCATATTCTGCATCGAGACTTGACAAGAGTTGGAATATCTTGTCTTCTTCTGCCCTCTTCAGTAGCACATACGCTTCAGTTGTATGAGGCCGATATAGTTCCAACTCATTCCACATGCTCTTCATGCTGCCTATAAGTTGTACGAAGGGATTTCCTTCTTGTTGCAAGTTGGAAAGGTCTTTCTTTAATTGAAACACACATGCAACATTGTTCTGACTGCCATACATTTCCTTGACAGTCTCCCATAGCTTGAATGATGATTCAGAATAACTGAATATTTCAGCTAGTTTATGTTCCATGGAATTTAGGAGCCACGACATAACTAGCTGATCCTTGCAAAGCCAGGATTCATAAGTTGGTGAGGAAGCATCAGGAACTTCGATGCTTCCATTTATGAACCCTAACTTGGACCTTCCACCGAGGGCAAGACTTACTGCTCTCGACCAAGGCAAGTAATTAAACTCATTCAACAAGGCTGAGCTTAATATTTGATTAGGGTTGACATCCACCTCAGACAAGTTCGAGGAGGAAAGGACCTGTGAACTTTCAGCTTCAGACCTGGAAGGATTTTCTTCCACCATATTGAAGATTGAATAAGATCAGATGGTAGTAATGCAGAAGCAGGTTATTTTCCCTGCTCTGATACCATATTGAATTTCAAAGGGTTGTTTTGTATTTCATTCATGATTTGCAATGCAACTGTACATAAATATATAAGGAGGCTAACCCTCCTTGAGACTCTAACCTTCCTTAATTTACGCCATAAAGGGCGGCTTAGGGAAGCTAACAACAACTCCTTGAATTAAGGAGTTGACAACTATACAAGAATTGCTAATCACAAGAAAAAGAAAAACAGCCGGCACTTAGGACACAGTAACTAAACCCCTATTGTCCAGTTTTACAATGAAGCACCATAATACTTTGGAAACCCTAATAGACCACTGGGCTTCCAAGACTTCCAATATGTCGCTTTTCTTTTTGTTCCTAGCATTTCTTTGAGACTTCCCCGAGGAGGTCTCCAAATATTTTGCTCGTGTTCTTTGCTTATACCAACACCTACTTCACATTGTTTTACAAAACATTTTTGTCAATAATGGAGAAACGCTCATATGTGTGACTAAGATTTAATCTCGGTAGCGTCACCATCCAATAAATGTAATAAATAGTCACGTGTTCAAAAAGTGCACTACTCGTCTGATAGATGATTGACATGTGATGAATTAGTGACACGAGAGAATCTCTCCCAATAATAACATTTGACAAAAGCATGGGCCCTGTTTGATTTTTACACACAAATAGGGAGGGTGCACGTTGGTGTAAATAAGTTCAGGTGCTATTTGGTGAACAACAATTGTAATATTCAAACACAAATAGGGAGGGTGCATAAATACCTCTCTTGTTCTTCTGAAATTCTGAATGCACCTGAAGTGTTTGGTGAAAGGCCAATTCTAAAAATTACTTCCTTTTCTCCTTTTGAAAAATTTAGTCAGACTTTTCCCAAAAAAAAAAAAAAATAAATAAAGAATAAATTTTCTGTCAAGACTTTCTTAGTTTCATAGATTGATCTGCAGACAGCACAACAAATAGGGAGGGTGCACGTTGGAGTAAATACCTCTCTTGTTCTTTTGAAATTCTGAATGCACCTGAAGTGTTTGGTGAAAGGCCAATTCAAAAAATTACTTCTTTTTCTCCCTTTGAACAATTTAGTCAGACTTCTCCCCCACAAAAAAAAAAAAAAATTAAAAAAACAAAGAATAAATTTTCTGTCAAGACTTTCTTAGTTTCATAGATTGATCCGCAGACAGCCACAACAATACGTCTTCATAAACTTTCTTAGTTTATTAGTTGGGTTAATCTCTGTTTACTACCCTCATGTTTCGTGGTTTTCAACATTTAGTACATCAATTTTTTTTCGTCCCAGAGTCATACCTAAAGTGTAAATTTTGGGACAGTCTCATACATCCGTTAGTCAAACTGTTAAGTCTCCCGTTAACTGTGACGTGGCACCTACGTGGACAATGACTAGACGCCACATGTCATCCACGTGGAAATTAAAAATATATGATAAAAAAAAAAAAAATTGTTCGTAGATCCCATCCCATCCCAACCCCCCGCGCGCGAAACCCATCCCCCTTCTCATCTTCTTCCTTCTTCTTCTTCTTCTTCTTCCCCCTTCTTCTTCCTCTTCCTCTGGGTTGTAGATTCGGCCCTTTGTTTTTTTTTTTTTTTTTTTTTTTTACTTCTTCTTCCTTCTTCTTCTTCTTCCTCTGGGTTGCAGATTTGGCCCTTTTTTTGTTCCTTCTTCTTCTTCTTCCTCCTTCTTCTTCTTCCTATGGGTTGAAGATTCGACCTTTTTTTTCTCTTCTTCTTCCTTCTTCTTCTTCTTCTTCTGGGTTGCAGATTCCCAGATTCGTTTTTATTTTTATTTTTTTTTCTTCTTCTTCCTTCTTCTTCCTCCTTCTTCTTCTGCGTTTGCAGATTCGGCTTTTTTTTTCCTTCTTCCTCTTCCTCTTCCTTCTTCCTTCTTCCTTCTTCCTTCTTCCTCTTCTTCTTCTTCTTCTTTGCAGATTCGGCTTTTTTTTTTTTTTTTCTTCTTCTTCCTTCTTCTTCTTCTTCTTCTGGGTTGCAGATTCCCAGATTCGTTTTTTTCTTCTTCTTCTTCTTCTTCCTTCTTCCTCCTTCTTCCTCTTCCTTCTTCTTCTGCGTTTGCAAATTCGGGTTTTTTTTTTTTTTTTTTTTGTTCTTCTTCTTCCTTCTTCTTCCTTCTTCCTTCTTCCTTCTTCCTTCTTCTTCTTCTTCTTCTTCTTCTGGGTTGCAGATTCCCAAATTGGTTTTTTTTTTTCTTCTTCTTCTTCCTTCTTCTTCTGCGTTTGCAGATTTGCTTCTTTTTTTAAATTTAATTAATTATTTTAATATTTTAAATGACACGTGGCGCCCAGTCATTATCCACCTGGGCGCCACGTCATCACTTAACGGGAGAATTAACAATTTGACTAACGGATGTATGAGACTGTCTAAAAATTAACACTTTAGGTATGACTCTGGGACGAAAAAAAATTGATGTACTAAATGTTGAAAACCACGAAACATGAGGATAGTAAACAGACATTAACCCTTATTAGTTTTATAGCATTTATTGAAAGCTATAAAAACCGGTTTGTGGTGGACTGTAGTGTAAGCTTGTTAATTCTGAGCCCTAGAAAGAGATGAGTACCGGAGAAACAAAGACTGTGTAACAGGAGCGTCTGGCTACATAGCATCATGGCTGGTGAAATTCTTACTGCCAAAGGGTTATACCGTCAAAGCCACTGTTCGCGATCCAAGTCAGTATTTTGCTTATATATAATGTTCAACTTCAAACAATTCATTCAATAATTTCAATTTCTGGATTTTGCATATTGTTTCGTTTGTTCACCAAAAGAAAAGTTGGGTATCCAAAATAATCATGATGCACACCTCGCCTTCTTTTTTATTTTTTTTTGTTTTTTTTTTGTTTTTTTTTTGTTTTTCATTAGGGTGGCGTCACTGGCATGCAAGATGACTATTTTGAGTACCAATGATATCTCCCGTGCATCCAATTATTTTCTTTATTCTTAGTTCAACTCACTAGTTCTGTTTACAGATGATGCAAAGAAAACAGAACACTTGCTCTCTTTAGATGGAGCAAAGGAGAGACTTCATTTGTTCAAAGCGGATTTATTAGAAGAAGGATCATTTGACGCCGTAGTTGATGGATGTGTAGGTGTTTTTCATACGGCATCGCCTGCACAAATTTCAGCCACTGACCCACAGGTCTGTCCCTTCACTTCATCCATGCATCAAATATTCTAGCGTGTGTGTCCACGAATGCATAAAAAATCAACCTACTTTCAAGACAAATGGTGTAGAAACCAGAATGATATATTTCTGTTCTCTACATTTTAGGCCGAAATAATTGAGCCTGCAGTTAAAGGAACACTTAATGTTCTAAAGTCATGCACGAAATTCCCCGCTGTCAAGAGAGTGGTTTTAACATCTTCTATGGCTTCAGTAAGGATGAGTGGAAAACCTCTGACCTCTGATGTGGTTTGGGATGAAACATGCTATTCGGATCCACTTTTTTGCGAGAAGACAAAGGTACGTGCGTTCCCTTACTATTGAATAATCTGGATATAGATGTAAGCTTCAACAAGACAAAGCAGTACATGATGATGAACTACAAACTCATAAGAACTTCCTTGTTCATTTGTTCAGCAATGGTATCCTCTCTCAAAAAATTTAGCTGAGGAGGCCGCCTGGAAATTTGCCAAAGGGAATGGGATTGACTTGGTATCGATACATCCAGGGTTTGTGATTGGTCCACCCTTACAGCCAACTCTTAATGTCTCCGTCGAGTTTCTTCTGAATATAATGAGTGGTACGATTCACCCTCTTTTGTTAAAACACTATTCCTTGTGATGCAAGCAGTTGATTCTGTTATGTTTCTCTTTTGTGCTCAGGAATTGAAATACCGTTTGCAAACTACACATTTGTGGACGTTAGAGATGTTGCCTCTGCTCATATTCAAGCGTTTGAAGTTCCTTCAGCGAGCGGCAGATATTGTTTAGTTGCCCACGTTGCTGACCGTACCGATACTCTAAAGATTTTACGAGAGCTTTACCCTACATTGAGCCTTCCTGAGCTTGGCAATCCTTCTGACTCAAAGTTTCAAGTGTCCAGGGAGAAAGCAAAAGGTTTGGGAATCACTTTCCTTCCTCTGGAAACGAGTCTCAAGGACACTGTTGAAAGCCTCAAGGAGAAGGGCTTCCTCAAGTTTTGAATTCTGCAACCTGCAGCAATTTGTTAATTTAGTGCACGAGGCGATTGAATAAGCGGGAAATGAAGTTTGTTTTATGCTTAAATATTCCAAAGAGATGCTGGACAATATATTTTTCCTGTTAAATATTTTAAATGTAATCTGCAGAGAGCCTCAGAATTGTCTACGAAAATGCTCAGGAGTTGCTTATGATCTTTGATGTAGGCTCATGTGTAATTAATAATGTTGCATAATAACTCTAAATGAAATAGTTCAAGTTGAAATTGTCTTTACTGTCTTCAAAGAAATCCTAATTGAGGCACTCTTGATATATCTTGGAAATTAAGATTTCTTTCCCCAATATTCGTCGTTCTTCAGTGTGTTGCCGGTTGCCGACGTTAGGCGCCAAGTGCCTATGCAACATACCTTCGTACGAACGCACAACTGTCAATTCTCATGAACTTCCGGTGATGGCACAGAGCTGGTCCTAGCTAAATGTCAAATAACAGAAAACGAACTAACTGTATTTTATCTTAACAAACCTCACCCAATCCTAATTACGAAAACCGCCTCAGAACAGAATGTTGATGATTCTGTTAACTAACAAAACCTAGGGGCAAAAATTGAAACTTATCTATAATTTTATCCCCCATTTGGAATAGAAAATCCCCAAAAAACCCTCACCTTCTTACCATTTGTTATTATATAAGTAAATACAAGCAGAGCAGTACACACTCACACATTCTCATGCATCGTCGTCTTCCTCCCAAAGCATCAACCTTTCACTAGAATTAGTACTGCAGAATCCCTACATTCATCTTCTCCATCAAAACCCATTTCTCAGAAATCAAAACAGCCCACTTCCATTCTTCAAGATTTCATCTTTGTCGTCTCCAATGGCCACTTCTTCGTCTTCTTCCTCCCACCATGATAACCCACAAAAGGTTCAATTCCCGTTGGACTCCGCTGCGTACAAAAACCTCCAAAAAATTGGCTTCGGCAGTAAGGCCATCGTCTACAAGGCCACGTGCGTTCCCATGAACTCTTCAATCGTTGCAATCAAGTCCGTCGACCTCAGTCAATCCACGGCCGAATTCGAGAGCAAGCTACGCGGCACCAAGACTTTTTCTCTTTCCCACCCCAACATTCTCAGCCACCATTGCTCCTTCACCACCGCTGACCGCCGTCTCTGGGTGGTCATGCCGTTCATGGCCTTCGGCTCTCTGCAGTCCATAATCTCCTCCTCTGCTTTCCAGCAAGGATTACCAGAGCCCTGCATTGCTGTCGTCCTGAAAGAGACGCTAAATGCCATGTCGTATCTCCATGGCCAGAGACACGTCCACGGCGACATCAAGCCCGAAAACATCTTGGTCGACTCTGATGGGTCCGTTAAGCTCGACGATTTCGGGGTCTCTGCTTCTTTCTACGGCGCCGATCATTCAACTGCGACAAACTACACTTGGGCAACGCCTTATAGGGTGGCACCCAATGGAGGTGGATGCAAGGCGGATATCTTGGCATTTGGGATGACGGCTCGCGAATTGGCCGGCGGTGGCTCTCCTATGTCTGGCCTGTCGCTGTTATTGGAGTCTGAGATTCTGAAGGTCAAGAAGAGGTACCAGTTTTCTGATTGCGAAAATATTATCAAAGATTTCAAGAACAAGAAGTACTCTGTGGCTTTCCTGGACATGATGGGTCCTTGCCTTGATCAGGACCCTGCGAAGAGGCCGGCGGCCGAGACGCTGCTGAAGCACTCGTTTTTCCACAACTGCAGGGGCAAGGATTTTCTGGCAGAGACTATGCTTGGGCGTTTGGAGAGCGTTGAGGAGAGGTTGAAGAAAAGAAATTGGGGTTTGGGTGACTTGTTGGACCCTAATGAAAGTGATTAGTAGGATTTTCCAGGAAATTGCATTTGCAGAGGGTTTGCTTTTTGAAAAAATTGGTGAACTTTTTGGATGTTCTTTTCATGGTTTGGGAAAGAGAGAGAATTGAGTTTTAGAGCATTAACTTTCATGTATGAGATGTGCTATAAAGTGTATAGACTCTGATAACATCATTTGGAATTTGTCATTTGTAAAGAAGCAAAGAATTAAAGATCATTTGATGTTGGATTGATAGTTCTGTGTTTTGTATATTGTTTCGTTCAGCAAAAGAAAATTTAGGATCTTTCGGCGTAGGTCTTCATCTGAAGTTCAAGTGTAGTTCTTAAGGGAAGGCCTTGAACTGTTTTTGACATTCTTGCTAGCTTTTAGCGATCAAGCTTATTAGCCACAACTTTATGCATAAATGATAGAGTTGAAACAGTTCGTGTCAAATTTGTACTCTCT
The DNA here is from genome assembly GCA_036320875.1 of Cotoneaster glaucophyllus. Classification (NCBI taxonomy): domain Eukaryota; kingdom Viridiplantae; phylum Streptophyta; class Magnoliopsida; order Rosales; family Rosaceae; genus Cotoneaster; species Cotoneaster glaucophyllus. The sequence goes on along the minus strand of CM070070.1, from coordinate 1,860,013 downwards.
TTTTTGGACACTTCTTGGCTCTTTCATCCCTTGGTCCTGTAGATCACAATTTGACACTTATGCAGAAATAATTCGTTACAAAAACAAAAAGAACATTTTCTGCACGCATGAAATATTGAAATTGTGATTGTCAGGTAAGTATGAGGCTATTTGCAATTGGAGGAACCGAGTAGTTGCCTTCTTTTTTTCGGTTATAGATACTAAGGTTGGCCTAGCTAAATTGCCAATTGAACCCTCGGCAAATCCGTCTTGCATATAATTTGTAGTATTCGTGTCTGAGGATATTTGGGTTACAACTGGCATGCCTGAGATCCTATTAATATATAACAAAATCTTTATCAAGCCTATATCGTTCTAGCCTTCGAGAAACTTAAGTATTTCATAAAGTACCGTGAGTGATGTACAAACTGAAAGTGAAATGGCCTGAAGTGCAGTGAGTGATTTGCATATTCTTCGTAGTTGCTAATTTGGACTTCAGAATTAGTTTAAGGCTCTGTGTTCTTCACAGATGTGCAGATGACAAACGATTCACACCAACTTACCAGGGATACCGTGGAAAGTTCGAAGGAGAAAAACTTCTTCTTGCCATGGATCACGTGGGACTTACCATTGCAACGTCAAATCCCATTTTATCAACTATGTAAAAATTTGTTACAGAAAATAATTGGTGTTTCACAAAACTCATGCCTGAGACCTCTTTCTGTGAAGTTTAATTGTACTTTGGAATTTGTTTCAACTGCGTTTTAAATACTGTGAAATATGAACTTTGAACTTCGTATTAATTGGATCCTGAACATTCTGAAATCCCGAGTCGAAAATGTTTAAGTAGAATCCCAACGCAACCACTCTGAGTTGGAAGACAATAAAGGCACTCGAAGCAATCCAATTACCCTCAAAATTTGGCCTCGGCTGACCTCGACTCTTAACTTACTTGCACATCAACAATCGTTGGTGAAAAAAATTGACATGTTTGTCAAACTCTAATGTAACAGGACTGTTGGGAAATTAATTTAAATTTGGAACTTTCCCACATAAACTAGTAGTCCATTTATAAATATATGCAGAAACAGACACTCCCAGACACATTTTTTTGTTTCCATTTATTGCATTAGATTTTGTATAAACTGGTGTCCAAGGTTGTCAATGTGATGGCACTCTGAACTTTCTTTGTGGCCGGCCTGGCGGCATTGACTTGGTGTCTAAGGTTGTCTGCTCCTTGGCTCAAGTTTTAATATGTCTTACCATTTGACGGAAGTTTTACTCTAGATCATTATCGAGCTCCTAGAATTATCGAATTCAGTATTTGAAACTGCAATAAAAAAAAAAATATAAAAAAATAAAAAAAATAAAAAGTTGTTATTAGCACTTCAAATCGTACACCTCTCTATTTTTATATTAGAGTGCTACTTACGAATTACGATTCTAACTAAAATCAATTGGACGATAAATTGATAATAAACAACTATTAGCTTCAATTGATGGGGTTGAGTCCGATCATTAATTTTTCAAGTGACTAAATATGTTTGATAAAGTTCTGAATGGGAATATTCAATCTTATTTTCATTTTTTTGAGTAGTCTGTGTGCTAATTTTAGGCATCATTGTGCAACATATGCGCTGGTCAATTTTTTTTCTCCTTAGCTAGGACATGAGTTGGCCAATATCAATCGTTTTCCATTTTAAACTATATGACACTCTAAGATTAATGAATGATTAATGAATCATCTTTCTTATTTAATTAATTAATGAGATCATGGAGAACAAATATGAAGCTTGGGAAACAAGGCAAGTAAACGGAAGAATCCGGATACGTAGAGAATATGACCGACTTTTACATGACCACTTCGAAAAGTAATAAAGAAAATCTGAGAAAAAAGTAATAATACAAAAAGATAAAGGCCAAAAAAGAAATTGAAAAAGTGGAAAAAGCAATAAGGTGGTATAATTCATAGCAAGCTTAGGCATTACTCTTTTCTGTATAATTGGAGTAACACATTCACACTACCCCTTCATCCGCAAGATTATAATCTTAGTAAGATATCCACAGATGACATGACACACCACCTTGGATTCCACTCACGGATTCATCACCAGTCTATCACATAATATGCACATATGTTGCTCATACTCATTGCCTTTCATTTTACCAAATAGTAAGCTATGAAAATCAATTATATATCCAAAGTAAACTCAACATAAGTTCAATTTCGTAAGATATTATTGCGTTTAGTTTCAATTTTGTAAGACATTTTGCTTATAGTCCATTTTATTGAGTTAGGTCCGTTTATTGATTATTCATATTAGCTTATTTTTATCATCTTTTCTCTTGCTTCCAATATGTATCTCAATAAGTCAATATTTTGTTTTACCTCCAGCACAGATTAATTGTACAAGCTAATCAATGTTGTGAGTACTATGTACATATATATCATCACATATACTAGTATGGATTTATAAACGTATGAAGTTAAATTTCTTTGAACTATTTTCATGGATGATAGGTAAATTAAGTTTTGTTTATTTCCGTATATTATGTCTCCATCACAGGTTGAATGTATTTAATTAACCTATAGTGTAGGCATCATATATGATGACATATAATATTAATTTTTTAAACTATTTTTCAGGAAAGTGGTTAGATCTTCATTTTTAAATATTCAAATTAAAGTGTAATAAAGATGCATATATAACACAAACCTTTAAGGGAAGGGATCCCTATTTTTTTTTTTTTTTTGAGTGAATTGTAGTAATGATCCCTCAACTTTAATCAAGTTGGAGCAATGGCCCCTCAACTAAAAATTCATTACCATTGGTCCCTGGTAAGTTTTTATCAGCTTTGGTATCCGCTTTCAAAAACCTTAGCTGAGGAAGCTGCTTGGAGGTTTGCAGAGGAGAATGGAATCAATTTGGTTGCAGTAAATCCAGGAATGGTTGTGTCCATGTCCATACGTCTGTGGTAAGTGTAAGAATCTGAGATGCTAATACTTCATCTCTTTTAGCTGTCGCCAAGTCGATGTTGCTCCGCCAGAACTTTTGCATTTTGTACAGAAGAGAGGACTTGCACTTAAATCCTTGCCTCGAAAGCTATTAGTAACTAACATATCTCACTTCTATACCAATACAACTTATGCATCCTAAGTTCATTTTACTGGTTTCATGCACATCTTTTATAATTGTTTGGGACTTTCTCGAGTATCATTTGCGGTTTCTTCTATATTCAAATTCAATTATAATTTCTTTTCCCTTCCCTTCTGTTATCATGAGTATGCAACTCTTGCTACCAGTAGGCAGTAGTAGTAATATCACATGTGCTTTCTTCATGATCTCTGTGTCTGTGTGACTTACAATCTATGAAAACATTAATTGTTCCTGATGTACAATTTATGCAGGAACCGAAAAGGTACCCAAATGTAACTCATCGATGGGTTGATGTTAGAGATGTTGCTAATGGCATATTCTAGCCTCCTTCAGCTAGTGGGAGGTATTCTATAGTTGGAAGTGTAGCACACTGTTCTGTGGCTGTCAAAACTTTCCGTGATCTCTTCCTGCTCTCAAACTTCCCAAAAATTAAGTTGCTAAACATAACCAAATTGTTGCGTCTTAGTCCTACATTGAAGTGCCTCTAAGGATAGTATAGGTTTGCTTATGCACTAAGGTACTGTTCGGTTGCTGTTTCTTTTGAGTTGATTTGGTCAAGTCATCTACAGACGTAGTTTTGCTAAAGGGATCCATGACATTGATGTGACTCTATTTTGGGCAGATGTAAAGATGATCGACCTTTCTCGCCAACTTACCAGATATCCAAGGAAAGAGCTCACACTTCGGGTGTTGAGTTTACTCCTCTTGACTTTTAATTACATCTTGAAGAATGATTTCATAATAGGTCGGTCTTGTTCATGAACTTACGGGTCTCAAATACGTATTTTGTTCGTGCGCTTATAGTCCTTTCGAAATATTTATACAAGGTACTCACAACAGGACTAACAATGCCTTGCCTCCCAAGACATTGCTGAGATGGCAAATAACAGAAAAAGAACTAACTGTATTTTATCTTAACCAACCTCACCCAATCCTAATCACCAAAACGGCCTAACAACAGAAAGTTCATGATTCTGCTAATTAAAAAAATCTAGGGGCAAAAATGAAAACTTATCTATAAATTTCCACCCCCAATTGGAATAGAAAAACCCCGAAAAACCCTCGCCTTCTTACCATTTCTTATTATATAAGCAAGTATAAGCAAGTATAAGCAGAGCAGTACACTGTCACACACATTCTCATACATCGTCGACGTCGTCTTCCATTCTTCAACCTTTCACTAGAATTAGTACTGCAAAACCCCTACATTCATCTTCTCCATCAAAACCCATTTCCCAGAAATCAAAACAACCCACTTCCATTCTTCAAGATTTCAACTTTGTCGTCCCCAATGGCGACTTCTTCGTCTTCTTCCTCCCACCATGATAACCCACAAAAGGTCCAATTCCCGTTGGACTCCGCCGCGTACGAAAACCTCCAAGAAATTGGCTCCGGTGACAAGGCCGTCGTCTACAAGGCCGTCTGCGTCCCCATGAACTCTGCAATCGTTGCAATCAAGTCCGTCGACCTCAACCAATCCACGGCCGATTTCGAGAGCAAGCTTCGCGACACCAAGACTCTGTCTCTTTCCCACCCCAACATTCTCAACGACCATTGCTCCTTCACCACTGCCGAGCGCCGTCTCTGGGTGGTCATGCCGTTCATGGCCTTCGGCTCTCTGCAGTCCATAATAATCTCCTCCCCTGCTTTCCCGCAAGGATTACCAGAACCCTGCATTGCTGTCTTCCTGAAAGAGACACTAAACGCCATGTCGTATCTCCATGGCCAGGGACACGCCCACGGCGACATCAAGCCCGGAAATATCTTGGTTGACTCTGATGGGTGCGTTAAGCTCGCCGATTTTGGGGTCTCTGCTTCTTTCTACGGCGCCGATCATTCAACTGGGACAAACGACACTTCGGCAACGCCAACTGGGACAAACGACACATCGGCAATGCCGGATAGGGTGGCGCCCTACGGAGATGGATGCAAGGTGGATATCTGGGCATTTGGGATCACGGCGCTGGAATTGGCTCGCGGCTGCCCTCCCCTGTCTGGCCTACCACCGCTATTGGAGTCTCAGATTCTGAAGGTCAAGAACAGGTACCGGTTTTCTGACTACGAAAACATCATCAAAGATTTCAAGAACAAGGAGTACTCTGTGGCTTTCAAGGACTTGGTGGGTTCTTGCCTTGATCAGGACCCAGCGAAGAGGCCGGCGGCAGAGACGCTGCTGAAGCACTCGTTTTTCAATAACTGCAGGGGCAAGGATTTTCTGGTGGAGACTGTGCTTCGGCGCTTGGAGAGCATTGAGGAGAGGTTCAAGAAAAGAAATAGGGGTTTGGGTGACTTGTTGGGCAAGGAAGAATATGGAGGTGATCAAGCTAAAGTTGGACCCTAATGAAAGTGATCAGTAGGATTTTTCCAGGAAATTGCATTTGCAGAGAGTTTTCTTTTTGAAAAAATTGGTGAACTTTTTGGACGTTCTTTTCATGGTTTAGGAAAGATAGAGAATTGAGTGTTAGAGCATTAACTTTCATGTATGAGATATGCTATAAAGTGTTTAGATTCTGATTACATAATTTGGATTTTGTCATTTGTAAAGAAGCAAAGAATTAATGATCATTTAATGTTGGATTGATAGTTTTGTGTTTTGTATATCGTTTCGTTTAGCAAGAGAAAATCCTAAAATTTTCAGTGTAGGTCTTCATCTGGAGTCCAAGTGCATTTTTTGAAGTCCAGTTAATGCAAGGCCTTGAACTGGTTTGACATTCTTGCTAGCTGTTAGTGAAAGCTTATTAGCCAAAACTTTATGCATAAATGATAAGAGTTGAAACAATTCGTGTCAAATCTGTACTCTGTTTTGGGCACTTCTTGGCTCTTTCCCAGAACAAGTTGTTTCTCTGTCCCGTAAATCATAGTTTGACAAGTATGCAGAAATAACTCGTTACAGACACAAAAAGAACAATTTCTGCACACATGAAAATTGTGATTGGCAGGTAAATAAGACGCTATTTGCAATTGGAGGAACCAAGTATTTGCCTTCTTTTTTGGTTATGGGTACTATGGTCGGCCTAGCTAAATTGCCAATTGAACCCTTGGCAATGACTATAGTCAATGTTTGCTACTTTTCCTTGTACACATATATCCATATCTAATGTGGTTGTATTATTCTTGGTTCAACTCAGTTCTTTTCATGTATGCTACAGATGATCCAAAGAAAACAGAACACTTGCTCTCGCTAGATGGAGCAAAAGACAGGCTGCATTTGTTCAAAGCAGATTTATTGGAAGAAGGATTTTTCGATGCTGCAGTTGATGGATGTGAAGTTTTTCACACAGCATCGCCTGTACTATTCTCGGCTACTTACCACGGGTTCGTCCCTTCACTTTATGCTTCAAATATCACATGTTCCTGCTTGCACGCGTAGAATGAATAATTTCAAGACAAATGATGTGGAAACCGGCATGATATTTCTGTCCATATGTCAGGCAGAACTAGTTAACACAGCAGTGAATGGAACACTTGATGTTCTAAAACCATTTGTGAAATTTCCAACTGTCAAGAGAGGGGTTATGACATCGTCTAGGGCTACTGTAATGATGAGCGGAAAACCTCTGACCTCTGGTGTAGTTTTGGATGAAACATGGTATTCAGATCCACTTGTTTGCGAGAAGTACAAGGTATGTATGAATGTTCCGATTCTTATTATCTTTTTTCGTTGTTAATTTGTTATATTTCTGTGTCGCGCCGAAACAAAATCTAATCTAATCTAATCACCAACTAGGTGTCTGGGTGCAATTATAAAAGAGATGAATATAATGCTTAGTATTATCTGCCCTTTTTCTTTTTGTTCTGCAGAAGAGGCTGCCAGGGAATTTGCTAAAGGAATGAGATTGACTTTGTTACAATACATTCGAGGTTCGTGATTGGTCCACTCTTACAGCTTCCATTTTTCTTTTCCACTAATTTTTTTATTGATGCAGTTGATTGGCTTATGTTTCCCTATTGTGCAGGTACCCAACCGACTGTTTCAAACTGCAGATTCATTGATGTTATAGATGTTGCCTCTGCTCACATTCAGGCATTTGAAGTTCCTTCAGCAAGTGGAAGATATTGTTTAGTTGGACATGTTGCAGACATTTTCAAGGTTCTGAAGATTTTACGCGAACTTTACCCCCACTTTGCTTCTTGAAAAGCAAGTTTCATATGCAAAATACCTCAAATTTGTGCCTGTTTACTTTACCACATTGTTTGGGCCCAAAATTATACCATCGGTCCGTGCAATCAAGGCCGTTGAGTGAATGTAACTCTCAACCGTTGGATGGTAGAATAGTTAAGATAATTATTATTGAAGAGTATGTTGTGGGTTTGTTTGGACCCGATTTTACATTATCGGCCTATTTTGTTGAAACCATCTTAGATGACTCCAAGATTAAACAGATTTTGCTTGATATTACTATTGATTTTAATCATGGTAATTATCTTGAGAGATATCTTTTGAGTCTGAGGAGATCGGGATGGATTAATGGGATTACCATGGTGTGAGAGTTATGAAAGTCTACAAAGTCATGTTTTTTTTGGCGTGGGTAAAGGATGGAGCTGATCATATCTGATTTGAGAATTATCCATTTAATGAGAATTGCATGGAGATTAACATGCATACAACATCTGAGGCTTGTGATTAACATGCATGCAAGACAAGCCCACATGGCTCCCTGTTACCAACCTAGAATTCCATTTAAGATGGAATACCTCTCATCAAGCACGTGGCCTCATTAAACAGATTTTGCTTGGTTTTGTGCACAAAAGGATAAAGATGCGTGCCTTGGAGGAAATGAGCAACCAGATAATGGGTTGAAAGAAGAATTAGAATTGAATCGCAATTCTTTATAAAATTGAATGAATGCATCTGCGCATACAACTCGGGAGATGGAGTTTTGGTTGGCAGAAAACACGTCATCCAGTGGGTTTACAGCCACTATAAATACAAGGTTATACGCAACATTAGAGGACCTCCAACTCAACACACAAAACTGCCCTGTGCAAACTCTCTCAACCTTTGAGATTTTTATTTTCTTTTCCGCCAACACATCTTCAGTTTGGATAAACAGCACTGTGAAGGCAACCGGTGGTATCTTCAGTTTGGATAAACAGCACTATCGCCGTGGAATCATTCGATCGCGGAGCACCTTCAGTTTGGATAAACAGCACTGCATCGAGGCCGATTGGTTATCTATCCAAGTCTCGGTCGAGAAGGACTCTCGGGTTCTTATCGATAAAGGTCATCTCACCAGCCTTCTCGGCGAAGTGAGGTGTTACGAATTACCGAGCTCGGCATATCGAACGCCGAGTTGTTTTATGATTGGATACTCACAGGTTAGCTTTAGAGTTCGGCATTCTGACGGCCGAACCACTTTCACCGTCAAGACATATATCTGTTTTGAGTATCTGTGCCCCTATACTTTGGTGTCGATTCGACGTGCTTATACCATTACAAACATAATCACTGTGACCGAATCCGTCGCCGACGATTCGTGAACTTCGCAAGACTAGCAGCCTTGTCTTCAGGCTCTAGAACCCAAAGGCCGAGGCGCGTTCCTTCCTCGGCCGTAGTCGCAAGATTCAGAAGTCAGCCGCGCACACAACGCAACATCAACATTTTACTCACCGGCCGAGTTCGGCCGTCGCGTTGGCACGCCCTGCACTCAACCGAAGGGCGTAGTTAGCTCATAGACTATTCGGCCTGCGCGCCACGTAGGCTTGGTAGTTTTTAGGGTCAACACACATATAATGTCATATCTTTCTGTAGAATTCAACGTGGTCAAATCTGTTTGAAGGTAAGTTCCTTCAGAGAGTAGAAATCAATATAAGATTTGGACTCGGAAACGAAATCTGTACCAATTAGGAATTTCTTACAATAATTACAGATGCTTGTACAAAATAACTCAATTGTGTACACCGAAAGCTCGACATTTCTATTACAAGAATTATTTCTAAGGGATTTATTATTTTATTGTTTTTTGGTAATTGTTGGCAGATTTGAGATTGGCAATACTTCAGACCCGAGATATCACGTATCCTCAGAGAAAGCAAAAGGTTTGGGACTTAGTTTCCACCCATTGGAAATCACCTCTGAGGGACACTGTTGAAAGCATGAAGGAGAAGGGCTTCCTGCAGATTTGATTTATCCAACTCGGACAACGGTTCAAGTATCTTCGGCAGCGGAAGTTTGATTTCTGCTTAAGTACTCCAAAGAGATGATGAAAGTCATATGTTTCCTGTTTCCAATGAAAATAATATGGCCTAGCTGCCGTGCACGATCCATTGAGATTCAGTTATGCGTAGCTTTGATTCATTGCTCTCTCAAAAAATAACAACGTGTTTCCTGTCAATGCTTTCTTAGTTTCTTAGATTGATCGGCAGACAGCCACATAGGTGACTAGGCCTCAGTGTTCAAATTCACTACTTTAAAAGAATCTTTGTTAAAGCACCCCTAATTAAGGAGTGTCTAAGGATGTTTCCTCACGTGTTGGGGTTTTATCTTGTCAAATCGATGTGCACTCTAGTTAATTCGTTGCTTCCCCTTCCTGTCGTAGTACATGATTGACATCTGTTTGCAGTAATGTTCTTGTGATTTAACAGAATTCAGGATTTTAACATGTTTCGTGGAGGTAGTCACGGTGGTGACTGATTTTTGGCTGCTGAATATTAGGATTTTTACTGTTATTTTTTCTTTTGTTGCCTACGGGCCTAAATCTGTGTGGGCTTCCCTTTGTAGTTGGGGTTGTAGCTCTCCTTTTTGGGCATGTCTTCTATTTTATATAGGGATGTGATATTCACATATCTCATTTTACTTTTTACATAACTTTTTAATTTTTGGCCGTCAGATCAAATGAATTGAAGAAGATCAATGGACATAAATTATCAAGGGATGTTTGAGAAGTAAAATTGAGTGTGTGGATAGCACACTCTTTTTATATATTTGCTTTGTTGCGTAGGGTTTTGTGTTTTGTTTAGGTTTAGGTCTTTCTAGCATAAATTGTGTTCTCCTTTCATTAATGAAGTTTTATAGGAAAACTAATGACAATAATTTGAAAATTTTGAGTTTTAACGATAAGGACAAAATAAAGGGTAAAGTGAATAATACCAAGATTGATTTTTTAATGTAAAAATGTGGTTTTTTGTTAAAATGAACATTACCGGGAGTTTTTCGTTAAAGTTCCCAAGTTTTATTCTTGACCAAAAATAATAAAAAAATATGGACAATTTTCCAAAATAAATAAATAAATAAGCTTAGGAAGGCGTGGAAAAACTGGTTTGTTGAATCATTTCTGATTAGGTGTTGAAATGTTTGCAAAGTGTTTGAATTTGAAATATCCTGCCAATACTAATATTTCTTCTTCATAATATTTTTCTGTTTTGTTTTGTCAACATTCATAATAAACTATAATTTTCCATAACATAAGTTATAGTGAAAGATTCTGTCACATCCCGACCCGGGGTCCACCACATCCCGGGCCCGTTCCATCATCTTAGCACGATATTGTCCGTTTTGGGCCCCGACTACATCCTCATGGTTTTATTTCTGGGAACTCATACGAGAACTTCCCAGTGAGTCACCCATCATGGGAGTGCGTTCGCGCTCTACTCGCTTAACTTCGGAGTTCCCATGAAACCCGAAGCCAGTGAGCTCCCAAAAAGCCTCGCGCTAGGTAGGGATGAGAATATTAAGGATCACCCCTCTGGGCGATGTGGGATCTCACAATCCATCCCCCTTAGGAGCCCGACGTCCTCATCGGCATACCACGGCCAGGGTTAAGCTCTGATAGATTCTCTATCTCTCTCTCTCTCCCTCAATATTTAAACCTGAAAACCATATTGAATGAACTGCATGTTGTTTTGTTTACCAAAAGAAAAGTTCTTGCATGTAAATCATTATTTAAGTTTCAGAATAACTATAAATGAAAAGTTCAAGTTCAAACTATTACCTTACTTTTGCCAAAAAAAAAAACTATTACCTTACTGAGCCTCTTTTTAGCAGGAATCTCATTTTATTGTAGCAAGAACTGGACCGTAGGGCCCTTGTAGAGACGTGTATTACTATATAAGATATAGGAGAAAAAACAGGGGAAATAGTGAAATACTAAGGGTCATATATACACGGTCCCTATGATGGTCAGTATCCTGTTTTTGCAGGAGTAAAACGAGATCAGTGCTAAGAAGTTGTTGCTCCACTACTTTGGAGAAATCTTAATTAAAGGACTCTTAATATTTCTTGCAAATGTTTGGAATAAGTTGGTACCCCTAACTTAGGTTTAGTTCCGGCCCGACACTTGTTTAGTCAACATTCAAAATAAACAATGACTGGCCATTACAAAAGTATTCAGAGCTGAAAAAGACAAGTTGGCAGCATTGACCTTTAATTTCCAGCTGACTTTTCACCATGAAAACACAAATCTGAACCAAATTAAGCTTAAATTCTTAGCTAGAGAGAGATTGTGAGAGAGAGAGAGATGAGTACGGGAGAATCAAAGACTGTATGTGTAACAGGAGCATCTGGTTACATAGCATCATGGCTGGTGAAGCTTTTACTGCAAAAGGGTTATACCGTCAAAGCCACTGTTCGTGATCCAAGTCAGTATATTTCTATACTTGCTCATGTATATTGTTCAACTTCAAACAATTCATTCAATAATTTCAGATTCTGGGTTTTGCATATTGTTTTGTTTACCAAAAGAAAAGTTGGGTATCCAAAATAATTCATTCAATAATTTCAGATTCTGGATTTTGGGTTTTGCATATTGTTCAACTTCAAACAATTCATTCAATAATTTCAGATTCTGGGTTTTGCATATTGTTTTGTTTACCAAAAGAAAAGTTGGGTATCCAAAATAATCATCCTGCACACCTCGCCTTCTTACTTCCATTTTTTTTACCAACGACATCTCCCGTGCATCCATTTATTTTCTTTTTATTATTCTTGTTCATGTTTTTTTTCGGTGCCAGTTGAAACCTCATAGCGAGTTAGTCGTTGTTTGCGACTTTTCCTGCATCGTGTATTCTTAGTTGAACTCACTAGTTCTGTTCACAGATGATGCAAAGAAAACAGAACACTTGCTCTCATTAGATGGAGCAAAGGAGAGGCTTCATTTGTTCAAAGCGGATTTATTAGAAGAAGGATCATTTGACGCCGTAATTGATGGATGTGTAGGTGTATTTCATACAGCATCGCCTGCACAATTTTCAGCCACTGACCCACAGGTCCGTCCCTTCACTTCATGCATCCATCAATAAGTGTATCGTGTTTGTGCGCTCGCAAATGCATAGAAAATCGATACACCTTCATGAGAAATGATGTAGAAACTAGAATGATATTATTTCTTTTCTATATATCAGGTAGAAATAATTGAGCCTGCAGTGAAAGGAACACTTAATGTTCTAAAATCATGCACAAAATTCCCCGCTGTCAAGAGGGTGGTTATAACATCTTCTCTGGCTTCAGTAAGGTTGAGTGGAAAACCTCTGACCTCTGATGTGGTTATGGATGAAACATGGTACTCGGATCCACTTTTTTGCGAGACGATCAAGGTACGTGCGTTCCCATACAATTGAATAATTTTGGACAGATGTAAGCTTAACACAATACAAAGCAGTACATGATGATGAACTACAAACTCATAAGAACTTCCTTCATTTGTTCAGCAATGGTATCCTCTCTCAAAAACTTTAGCTGAGGAGGCCGCCTGGAAATTTGCCAAAGGAAATGGGATTGACTTGGTAACAATACATCCAGGGTTTGTGATTGGTCCACTCTTACAGCCAACTCTTAATCTCTCCGTCGAGTTTCTTCTGAATTTAATGAGTGGTACAATTCACCCCCTTTATGTGAAAACATTATTCCTTGTGGTACAATTCACCCCCATTATGTTAAAACACTATTCCTTGTGGTACATCCAGGGTTTATACTGTTTCTGTTTTGTTTCTCTTTTGTGCTCAGGTATCGAAACACCTTTTATAAACTATGCATTTGTGGATGTTAGAGATGTTGCCTTCGCTCATATTCAAGCATTTGAAGTTCCTTCAGCTAGTGGCAGATATTGTTTAGTTGCACAAGTTGCTGATGGTCCCGATACTCTAAAGATTTTACGAGAGCTTTACCCCACATTGAGCCTTCCTGAGCCTTTCAATCCTTCTGGCTCCAAGTTTCAAGTTTCCAAGGAGAAAGCAAAATGTTTGGGAATCACTTTCCGTCCTCTGGAAACGAGTCTCAAGGACACTGTTGAAAGCCTCAAGGAGAAGGGCTTCCTCAAGTTTTGAATTCTGCAACCTGCACCAATTTGTTAATTTAGTGCAAGAGGTGATCGAATAAGTGGGAAATGAAGTTTGTTATGTGCTTAAGTATTCCAAAGAGATGCTGGACATTATATTTTACCGGTTAAATATTTTAAAGCGATCTGCAGAGTGCCTCAGAAGTGTCTTAAGAACATGCTCAGAAGTTGCTTTTGGATCTTTCATATATGGCTCATGTGTAATATGTGATGTTTCAAAATAACTAAATAAAAATGTTCAAGTTGAAATTGTTTTGCTTTACTGTCTTCAAAGAAATCTTAATTTGCAATTTCATCGTTCTTCAATGTGTCTGCAGTTGCAGACGTCAGGCCACAAGTGCCTATGCAACATGCCTTCGTGCGAATGCCTGTCAATTCTTATGAACTTCGGGCGATGGCACAGAGCTGGTCCAAGCTAAATGTTCAAGCTGTCCTTACTCTCTAGAAGGAAGGACGCTGCAGATTTCTCTGACTATATAAAGCTAGATGTAGTTCAAGACCTTCAACTCTCGCAAAAATTGTTAAGTGATTTTCAGTCGAATTCATTTTTCTCAAAGCTTGAGAACGTACACTAGATCCAAACTAGGCAAATACGCCTCTAGTTTACTCTTTTGATGCTCTGTAGTATGATTACCAGTTGACGCATCTTCCAACTGTTCATCGTTCTAGCGGAAAACCACACACCTTAAAAGGTACAGATAGCTACAACTTTATTAGTGCCCCAATTGGAGGGGAGTCCCTTGTACTTAGAGGTTGCTGCCAAAGCCAATGGGAGGGCAGGAGAAGTTCGAAGTTGTGTAGTTGGAATCATGGCCAGCCCTGGCTAAATAGGGGCCAACGGGCGAAATGAAATAAGGCCCTTCGATCATCCGCTGACGGCGAATTCTCGAGCCACCAGCTACCGCACCTCTTCCTCCTCCATTATGTATTCTAACTCCCTCCCTCATATAACTAACATGAAGAAAATTGTTAAGGGCTTTTGGATCCAGTTCCAAAAACATAGGTTGGTTTTGGGACAATTTACATGTTTTTTTTTAATTTTTTTATGCCAATTTAGTCTTTTTAGATAAAAACTAGAAAATGTGCCCGCGTTTCGCTGCGGGGATTGAATGTATTAGTCGGAATATGCAAGAATAGTTTCTACACAAAGTAACTAAAATGACGGTATAGTACCTATACCAATGAAGTTATACTTTGCTTGCTATACATGGATATGCATGGTATGAGAAACATTCATTTGCATATCGTATTGTGTCATTAATATTATACTCATAGTTTCAAGTAATCAACCCACTCCATGCGGGAAAAACACAGAAAAAGGAAAACAAAAAAGTATAAGACAATAATTGAGCATCTGGTAGGAATATCAAGCTTGTGAAAAAAATTGCTAAACCGTCTTACAAATTCAATCGCCAAACGTTATAATGTAACCCAAGACAAAGATAAAGCATACAGTTTGTTTACAAATCAAAATGAAGTGCTGCCATAATGTGCGAAAAAAAAAATGCTTTTTAATGCGGTCTTGCAAGAAATGAATGCAGTTCAAAAACAACCCAGATAACACCCTAGAAATCTTTATCACCCTAATCTTACTACATAGAAGCATAAATGGACAGGATCCCTCCCAAGTTTTGTAACATAAATTTTAACAAAGAATATCAGGCTCCAAAGGTCTTGACTTATCTTTGGCATAAATATGTACACTGCACGTTTAGTTCGAACAAAACAAATACGCATGTAACGTAAAAGGCATCAACGCTACATGCACTGCTTTACAACCATCTCAAGTTGCCAACACAACGCTTAAAATATTTGAGACTCAAATTTTCATACAAACATAACACCTCACCTAAACAATAACCGAAGTTGTGGCATATGAATTAAGCAGGTAGACACTTTGCATGGCTTTCTTCAATATCATCTCATACTCCCTTTTCATCTTTCCTATATGATAATAAACCATTCAAATTCAGACGTAAATAAGAGAATCTGCCACACTGTACTTTTACAGTTGCTAGTCCTGAACAATAACGCAAGTGTAACTGCTCTTAATCGAGAACTTCATCAAATAAACAATAATAAATCTAAAATCTAACGTAATCTGTCAAAAACCCAAAAAAAAACAAAAAAAGAAAGAAAGAAAGCGATCATTTGAAAGCACCGTAATGCCTTCACCATCATACACTTGCAGCATGTAATTGATGCATCTGTTGTTCAATGAAATCATTCGCTTGGCTAAAAAAGTTACAATACAATAACATCCAATTTATGAGAAATCATGCAGAAGCAAATGTAAATGATAATGGAATCATGAATGCGAATGAGAAACACAAACTTGCCAAAAAGAAAACCTATTATAGCGTGCAACTCGCATCGTATTTTTTTATTGCATCATCCATTTCGCAACACATTAAAAAACATTGTTTGGAAAAGCTTTGCTATGATGATTAGGTTGTGTGAGAAATAATACGAAAAAAATAAAGAGACAATTACTAAAACGACAGAATGATGGCATAGTACTGGCAAAATAAACTCCTCAACAATGCACACGAACATGTGAGTTGAAATTTTGAAACATTTGACAACAAAAAGAAAGAAGCAAAATTAGAAGAAAAGAAAGTGATGCTCACCCAAAAAGAAAGAAAAAAGAATACCAGGCTTCTTCTCTTCAGCATCCAAAATCCCATCGCTGACTCCTTCAACCTTAAACATATTTAAAATACAAAACGGAAAAAACCCAGAAGAAATCATCACATAAAATTAAATCATCCAAATAAAATTAGACCATGGACACAAAAGGAAATAAAGGCAGTTTAATCTGACTTAATCAATGACTTAGTGAATAAACTTGGAATCTGTTCCCCGCATGCGTTCGACTTCAACCCCCATCCTGGTTGCCCCTCTAATATGTAGACATAAAGAAAAGAAATCGACTTCAAGTTATCAATCGAATCATTTGCTTGGCTAAAAAAGTTAAAATACAATAAATATATTCACATCCAATTTATGAGATA
Source organism: Cotoneaster glaucophyllus (assembly GCA_036320875.1). NCBI lineage: Eukaryota > Viridiplantae > Streptophyta > Magnoliopsida > Rosales > Rosaceae > Cotoneaster > Cotoneaster glaucophyllus. The sequence goes on along the minus strand of CM070070.1, from coordinate 1,843,591 downwards.
TCATGCAAAAGCAAATGTAAATGATTACAGAATCATGAATGCGAATAAGAAACACAAACTTGCCAAAAAGAAAACCTATTATAGTGGTCAAGATACCCGCAACATTTTTTTTTATGCCATTATCCATTTCGCAATACATTAAAAAAATTTCGTTTGAGCTTTGCTATGATTATTAGGTTTGGAAAAAATAATTCCAAAAAAATTAAAAAACAATTACTAAAAATACGTGGAACGAAGTAAATGTATGGTTCCATAGATGCAAACAAAATAACACTACGGCATGATATTTGATTAAGACCCCTCTCTACCAATTTGATGGCAAAAACACACACCTCTCTCATGCGGGAATGAACCTAACCATTTAACGAAAAAAGACAAAAATCGATACGGTAGCCAAACAAACAAAATCTAGAAACATATCGTGTAAACATTGGCCCACAGAACTTAAATCGACTTAATCGCTGTAAAAATCTAAACATAAAATTTATTGTGAAGCAAGAGATTAAGGATCCTCTGTCCACAAATTTTTTGGACCAAAGAGAGGAAGAAATAAATAATTAAGAAAAGGCAAGGTGGCGCAAAACAGAAGATCCCAATCACACAATTTTTTGTAATACATCAAATCGTATATATTTCCCTTAATGATATTGGCGGTATGATTTTTTTTCTTATTCATACATTCATTTGAACTTAATTGTCGCTCTTCTGAACATGAGGCTGAAAACAAACCTTGTATTATCTGATTTCTCTCGTTTTGGCGCACTCGATTATTATTTCAGTCTCACATCGTTACTTCCTACTACTGACTTTACACTGAACATGGATTTGAAAGTTGGTCTGATTGGATATGAAAGTTAGGTCTCATTGGATCCGAAAGCGTTGTATATGTATATAAGACTGAAATGTAACTACTGTTGGATTTGTCTTTTATTCTTGACGCAGAATTGGTTGCTGGATGGCGATCGAGTTGGGCGAGAGAAGACATGCTCGGTTGTCGTGAACTACATGTAACAGAATTCTAAATAAAGTTATTGTGGAGCGGAGTGTATGTTGAGGATTTTGACAATTATGCAATGTGCCCGTCTGTGACTTGGATGAATGTCTACAGATGAGGACGTTGAAATTGAATAAAGGATAGGACGTCCGGAGATTATCAAAACTGGATGGGGGCTGTGTGTACACTGCATATATAGAAATGGAATGGATAGTCTTTAAAGGATTCTATTCATCTTCTTGACGAGCCCCCGGTAGACATTTTGAATAATTGAAGACGTTTTCTATTTATCTTACCTACCGGTACTACGCAATTGGCTCTACTCTCATTCAATTTTTAATGCCGTTGCTTTCTGCTTATATAAAAAGGTATATTATTGCATTAGTGCCGCTTTATGTTTGTATATAAAATTATGGAATTAACTTGGCTGCGGAACAATTCAGCAGCCACTCTTGCTTATACCCAATCCCGTGTGGACACGTGTCCAAGTTTTGAAGAATTGGGTATAAGCAGGAGTGGCTGCTGAATTGTTTAGCAGCCAAGTCTTGTTCTAAAATTATTGTCCTAAAATTCTCACCTACTGCCACTTAGACTCGCTTAGGCGCTAGGCGGTTAGGTGCGGCGCCGATTAGTCCTTAGGCGTTTGAAAATTAAGAAAGTACACCTAGCCCACTTATCTGTCCGCTTAGGCCGCCTAGGCATTCGCCTAGCCCGCCTAAACCCAACTAGGCACCCGCCTAGGTTGCAACTCTCACTTAGACAAAAAATCGATAACCTTCATTTTGCATTTTATTTTGTCTATAAAATGTAAGAGACCTGTTGAATACTTGGATGAATTCAATATGTTCTAATACTTTATAATCTATATATTATTTTATTTTGCAGCCAACACACTCATTCTCTCAACCCTATCCCCAAACCGTGCACCCAATCAACTCTCTTAGTCCTTTATTGTGCATCGTACGATCAGAAATCATTTGATATTTTTTATTTAAAATTAAACACAAATAGTATCTGATGAAAATTGGCCGTATAATATACGATGAATGACTAGAATGTGTGTATTCCTAGGATCCCCAAAATGTGGATCCGAAGAGGATCCTCTTCCCCGAGCTGAAGAAGACAAGTTGGCAACCTTTAAATACCAGCTGACTTTTCACCATGAAAAACACAATTCTGAACCAAATTAAGCTTATTAATTCTCAGCTAGAGAGAGAGAGAGAGAGAGATGAGTACCGGAGAATCAAAGACTGTATGTGTAACAGGAGCTTCTGGTTACATAGCATCATCGCTGGTGAAGCTCTTACTGCAAAAGGGTTATACCGTCAAAGTCACTGTTCGCGATCCAAGTCAGTATTTCTATATTTGCTAATATATAATGTTCAACTTCAAACAATTTATTCAATATTTCCGATTCTGGGTTTTGCATATTGTCTTGTTTACCAAAAGAAAAGTTGGGTATCCAAAATAATCATCGTGCACACGTCGCCTCTTATTTCCTTTTTTTTTTGGTCATTAGGGTGGCGTGCCAGATGACTATTTTGGAGTACCAACGACATCTCCCGTGCATCCAATTATTTTCTTTTTATTGTTCTTGTTCTTGTTTTTCGGTGCCAATTGAAACCTCATAGCGAGTTAGTCATTGTTGCCACTCTTAGTTCAACTCTATAATTGTGTTTACAGATGATGCAAAGAAAACAGAACACTTGCTCTCATTAGATGGAGCCAAGGAGAGGCTTCATTTGTTCAAAGCGGATTTATTAGAAGAAGGATCATTTGACGCCGTAATTGATGGATGTGTAGGTGTTTTTCATACAGCAACGCCTGTACAATTTTCAGCCACTGACCCACAGGTCTGTCCTTTCACTTCATGCATACATCAAATAGTGTATCGTGTGTGTGCGCTCGCGAATGCATAGAAAATCAAACACCTTCAAGCGAAATGAGATAGAAACTAGAATGATATATTTCTTTTCTCTATATTTCAGGTCGAAATAATTGAGCCTGCAGTGAAAGGAACACTTAATGTTCTAAAATCATGTGCAAAATTCCCCGATGTCAAGAGAGTGGTTTTAACATCTTCTCTGGCTGCAGTAAAGGTGAATGGAAAACCTCTGACCTCTGATGTGGTTATTGATGAAACATGGTACTCGGATCCACTTTTTTGCGAGGAGATCAAGGTACGTGCGTTCCCATACAATTGAATAATTTTGGACAGAGATAAGCTTAACACAATACAAAGCAGTTCATGATGATGAACTGCAAACTCATAAGAACTTCCTTCTTCATTTGTTCAGCAATGGTATCCTCTCTCAAAAACTTTAGCTGAGGAGGCCGCCTGGAAGTTTGCCAAAGGAAATGGGACTGACTTGGTAGCAATACATCCAGGGTTTGCGATTGGTCCACTCTTACGGCCAACTCTTAATCTCTCCGTTGAGTTTCTTCTGAATTTAATGAGTGGTACAATTCACCCCCTTTATGTTAAAACACTATTCCTTGTGATGCAAGCGGTTTATTTTGTTTTGTTTCTCTTATGTGCTCAGGTATCGAAACACCTTTTATAGAGTACGCATTCGTGGACGTTAGAGATGTTGCCTTTGCTCATATTCAAGCATTTGAAGTTCCTTCAGCTAGTGGTAGATATTGTTTAGTTGCACAAGTTGCTGATGGTCCCGATACTCTGAAGATTTTACAAGAGCTTTACCCCACATTGAGCCTTCCTGAGCCTGGCAATCCTTCTGGCTCCAAGTTTCAAGTGTCCAAGGAGAAAGCAAAATGTTTGGGAATCACATTCCGTCCTCTGGAAACGAGTCTCAAGGACACTGTTGAAAGCCTCAAGGAGAAGGGCTTCCTCAAGTTTTGAATTCTGCAACCTGCAGCAATTTCTCAATTTAGTGCACGAGGTGATCGAATAAGTGGGAAATGAAGTTTGTTATGTGCTTAAGTATTCCAAAGAGATGCTGGACATTTTATTTTGGGTTTATACCACAAATGGTCCCTGAAATTGACCCCATCAATCATGATGGTCCCTGAAATTGAAAATCGATCAATGTAGTCCCTGAATTTTAACCCGTGAATCAATGTCGTCCTTATGTTAGTGTTCCGTCCAAATTAACTTTAAAAAAAGATTAGAGAACCAATTTTTCATGGTAAAATGATAAAAAATAACCCCGTTACTTATAATTTTACTTACTACCTCTCTTTTCCTTTTTTCATCTTCACTTTTCTCTCCATTTTTTCATGGATTTGGTGCTAAAACTAAAATAAAAACAAAAAAAAGTGGTTCTCTAACCTTTTTTTAGTGTTAATTTGGACGGAACACTAACAGAAGGACGACATTGATTCGCGAGTTAAAATTCAGGGACTACATTGATCGATTTTCAATTTCAGGGACCATCATGATTGATGGGGTCAATTTCAGGGACCATTTGTGATATAAACCCTTTTATTTTTCCTGTTAAATCTTTTAATGTGATCTGCAGAGTGCCTCAGAAGTGTCTTAAGAACATGCTCAGAAGTTGCTTTTGGATTTGTCATAGATGGCTCATGTGTAATATGTAATGTTTCATAATAACTCTAAATAAAAAAGTTCAAGTTGAAATTGTTTTGCTTTACTGTCTTCAAAGAAATCTTAATTTGCAATTTCGTCGTTCTTCAATGTGTCTGCCGTTGCAGACGTTAGGCCACAAGTGCCTATGCGACATGCCCTCGTACGAATGCACAACTGTGAATTCTTATGAACTTCCGGCGATGGCACAGAGCTGGTCCAAGCTAAATGTTCAAGCTGTCCTTACTCACTCTCTAGAAGGAAGGACGCAGCAGATTTCTCTTACTATATAACCTAGATGTAGTTCGGGACCTTCAACTCTCGCAAAAATTGATAAGTGAATTTTCAGTCGAATGCATTTTTCTCAAAGCTTAAGAACACTAGATCCAAACTAGGAAAATACACCTCTAGGTTACTTGTAGAAATTTGGTTTAAGTTTCTGGTATATTTCAATAACACATATAAAGGAAAAGAGAAGGACTGGTTACAAGTTACAACCAACCATCCTTAGATCATCTCCAACTGAAGGGTCCAGAGGGTTTGAGGGCCGAAAATTGCCCGAAAACCATCTCTAACCGAGGGCTAGGCCAGAGGGCTCATGGGCCCCACAGAATCTGAAAGGACCAAAGGGCCAAAGGGCTGGCTGCATGGGCTAGCCAGAAATTGCAGCAAACCTGTTGGATATAACCAACAGGAATGCTTAAACAAAAATTTGAATCCAACGGCTAGCTTACTAGCCGTTGTATTCAATTTTTTTTTTAATGAATTTAAACCCTTTTTTCCCCTATAAATACCTAAGTCATTCCTACACCATTTCTCACATAATTTTCACCATTCCATACTATCTCACTTCAACCTATCATTCTATTTTTTTCCTATAACTTCTATTTTACAAAATTTGTTTCATATTTTTTTTAAATTCTATTTTTTTTCATATAACTTCCTAAGCCATTATACAACATTAAATTAAATTAAGTAACATTAAACAATATGTTTGGCCTTATGGCCCTTTGACCCTCAATTGGAGACGGTTTTTTGTGACAGGGTTAAAACGAGCCCTATGACCATTTAGCCCTCGGTTGGAGATGGAGGCAAATACGACCCTATATTGTTCATTAAAATATTAATATCTTGGAGGACCAGATGGCTAAAACGAACCATCTGACCAGTTCTCGGTTATAAATGACCTTAGACTAAAACCTAGAGACCGGATAAAGCTATACCCTAACAAGGACTCTTTAATTTAAGAGATTACATCAAACACATTGCTAAAGTAATCTACACGTGTATCCCCCAAAACAAGGTATTAAAGGTCAGCAGCCAAAGTTAACAAAAGGTGCCAAAGGTGCCATTATTTCTAATTTCATATCCGTCCAAAGTTGACAAAAAGGTGAGCAGCAAAGTTGACAAAAGATGCCAAAGGTGCCATGATCTCTGATTTCATATCTGTCTAGGATTATATTACTCTTTTGATGATGTGGTATGATTGCCAGTTGACGCATCTCGCAACTAATCATCGTTCTAGCGGAAAACCACACATCTTAAAAGGTAAAGATAGCTACCACTATATTAGTGCCCTAAATGGAGGGCCACAGGTCTGCTGTCCCTTACTTCTTATCTCTTTTGTGTCTTATTTTCTAAATTTTTGACACGTATCTCTTAACTTAACTTAAATTTAACACTGTTAACTTTTTATAAAATTAAATAAAAAACTAAAAATCAAAGTAATACAAAAACCAAGAATAAACTTCTGAGTTCCACCCACTTCAACCCATTGTCGCCGATCGACATACTATAGAACTAGCAAACATTTCTGTCAAGTTATTAGGATTTGGGGATTGAAGAATGATATCTAATCAATTGAATATTGTGAAATCTGTAAGGATTGAATCGACAACGAAGGTCGAGATTTAAACCGACGCAAAGACAACTCTAAGATCTGATTCGTCTTCGCCGACAAGAGGGAGGAAGAGAGATAAATACAAAGAAAGGAAACCTAGCAGATGGTGAAATCTGTAAGGATTGAACAAACACCGAGATTTGAACCAACGCAAAGCCGACTCCAAGATCCGATTCGGCTTCGCCGACGAGAGAGATGAAGAGTGATAAATAGAAAGAAAGAATGCTTGGACTATAATTAGATCCTACATCCCCAAAAAAGGAAGCCTTGCAGATGGTGAGAAAATGCAGCCGACAAGCATGGTGGGGAGGAGATTGGGAGATGCTGGTTGGGAATGGTTGCTGTTGGGTTTTTGGATTTTTTGTTTTAACTTCAATTTTTTTTTTAATTAAACTTAATTGAAAGTTTAACAGTGTTAGATATGAAGTTAAATAGAGGGATAAGTGTTAAACAATTAGAAAGGAGATACAAAGGAAACACGAAATAGGAGACAACAGACTTGAGGCCTAAATGGAGGGAGAATGATTCTCTCATCTCTTTTTTTTCCTCTCCTTTCCTCCCCTCCTATTTGAACGGGCACGGTTAAGCCACGTCAACATCTTATATTAATTTTTTTTATAGAAAGCAAAAGACAAAATAGAGAGTGTAAGAAAGGGGATGAAAGGAGATGGAAAGAGAAGGAGACAGAATCCTAGTATCAAGCGTCCTAAATGGAGGCGAGTCCCTTGTACCCAGAGGTTGCTGCCAAAGCCATTGGGAGGCCAGGAGAAGTTCGAAGTTGTGCAGTTGGAATCATGGCCAGCCCCAGCTATAGGGGCCAACGGGCGAAATGAAATGAGGCCCTTCGATCATCCACTGACGGCGAATTCTACCATACTCTTTCTCCCTCATTATGTATCCAACTCCCTCTCTCATATAACTAACATGAAAAAAATTGTTTGCTAAATCTAAGTTCGTGGGACTGCAAGCAAAAGAGGGGGAGAGAAGGACTAGTTTTACATAACTCTAACAAGCCTTCCTTCATCTCCCACTTTATCTCTCTTCGAGTCAGATTCTACACAATTTCACGCCCTTTGAGATTCAACTGCTCTTTTGCTTGTAGGAAGGCAACTTACTTACAAAAATAAATAAATTAATTAATTTATAAAAAAAAAAAAAACACATTGAGATTCAACCCAGCTCATAAAGACTGAAAAAAATAAGTTAAGGGCTTTTGGTTCCAGTTTCAAAAACATAGGTTGGTTTTGGGACAAAGTCCAGTTATCCAATTACATGTTTTTTTTTTTTATACCAATTTTGTCATTTTAGATAGAAAAATATTTAAATTTAGACAGACAGAAAATCATGGGCATTTACTGACAAATTCAGACAGACTGTTTCTAGAGTTACAACCAGCCAATAATACTGGTATTACCTCTATTTCCCCCCTCGCATTTAAAATGGTCCTCTTTAATGGGAGATTGGATGTGAGCCTGCTGAAGGAAATAACGGTGACCATGTTGCTTACGAGGTTGATAAGGATGTCCCACCTGGTTTATTTAACGAAAGAGGTCAGTGTTGTGGATGTAAGGATGGATCGAAATGACTTTACTTTAGTTCTAAGTAAATCTCAACAGAAAAAAACAAAACAAAACAAAAAAACAAAAAAAACAAAAAACAAAAAAAATAAACAAAAGAAAAATAAATAAAAAGATGATGCAGCTAAGGCAAGACGAACCCTATGTCACTAGGGCAAGAAGACAAGTTATTGCTACCTCCAAATGAAGCCAATTTATTGGAATATTGTAATTCTGACACATGTACGGAGCTTTCCAATGTCTGTTATTCCTATCATCCGGATTTGGTTTGCATTTCTGAACCTATGGTTTCTTTTAATTCTATTCCATCATCTTATTGGAATTCATTAGGTCTTTCTTTGCTTTGACATGCCCCAATCCCAATATCCCCAAATATCAGGATAGGCACGTGCTAGCCGACACCCAAGGGTGACGAAACCATTTTAAACATGCATACGAATTAAAATATGTGATTAGAAAGAAATATACTAATGTAGAACCGTGTTCAGAGCATACAACTAATAAAAAATAATTGAAAGAATTATTATAGAAAGGTACGAACAAAGGAATAAGTCCTACACTAAGAAGATTCGAAGATACCTAAGCGTAAGTGCCCTGACACCAGGATCGTGTGCCTCAAACCTATATCCTGAATGGGGCACAAAACCAAAAAGTGAGTGGACCAAAGTTTATAATAATAGTACTAATAATAACAAAACCATTTTATTTATGAACATACTAACCCCCTATTTTGAAAACACATAGAATACTACATAATAGGTTTTCTGAAAACTCTAGCATGCCATGAAAAACATTCGTAAAATAAGTAAGTGTAAAACAATGCTTAACGATGATGCTATCGCTGCCCGAGGGTAAATCCGTAAATCTCATCAATGTTGTACTCACTAAAGGTATCATAGTGACCCGAAGGCATAACCATCACCAAAGGTGAAGCTATATGACACTGGATTACGCCAGTGAAGAAATCATGGTTCATCACCCGAAGGTGAAGTTGTACGACTCCGGGTTACGCTAGAGAAGAGATGTATATATATATGCAGTAGGTCCATCACCCGACGGTGAAGCCGTACGACTCTGGGTTATGCCAGAGAAGAAAGGCGAGTCCATCACTCGAATGTGAAGTTGTACGACTCTGGGTTACCAATTTAAATAAATCATAACTATAGAAATCCGTAAAATATAATATAAAACATGCTTCATTCATGAAATATGAAATGCATGCAAGCCTAATATTTTATAAAAACATGCAATTTAAGAAGGGGTCCACTCACAGATATTTTGTTACCTGGGAGCCGCTTGAACTAAGGATGATTGAGTCACTTCCCACTGATGCACCTATTGAAGGTCTTGAAAATTGCTCAAAAACCGCCGGGTTTCTCACCAGAATCTGGAAATTAACCTCGCGAGTTGTTTTCGTTATAAACCTTCACCAAAACACCCAAATCGGAGAGACGAGAAATCTCGCTGGAGTTCTTCATACGCATCGTAGCTCAGTGATTCGTGCCCTCCGTTTGAGTTCGAGGATGCAGGAGAGGGCCAGAGGATGATGGTGGTTCGTGGTGCTCGCAGAAGAGAATGACGAGTAGTGATGGTGTCGTGAGTGTGCTCGGGGGAAAAAGGAACTAACAAAGAGAAAATGAAAGTGTTTACCGGGGATAGACAATGAGAAAGGGAGGGAAAAGAGATAGAGAGTTTTAGATAGAGGGGGGAATCACGGGAAGAACATACCCAGAAAATGGGGGCAAAACTGCCACATGTCGATTCGGGAGTGATCCAAGGTGGAAAATATCTTTACTTGAAAATTACCAAAATACCCTTAAGTTTTGAATTCTGTAAAACGTTCATCGTAACTCCAAATTCGATTTTCCTTGTGCCCACGAGTTCGTAACGATGAATACTACAAGGAAGTGAATTTACGTGACATGAAAATGCAGTTAACAAAAGTCAACGTTTTTGCCTCGAAGGGCATTTTCATAATTTCACATTTTAAAATTATAAAAATAGCAATATTTGGGGACGAGTCGTTACTTGCTTACTGGTAATATCAGGGATGGTTTACTGCCTAATATTTAGGTTTTGTATTCTACGGGTTATTGTTCCCCTACTTTGATTTCTTCTTCAGCTCAACAGATTACTTTTCAAGCTTCTTTTGATGATGTTCTTTCTCAGTTTACTATTATTTATGTGGCTACTACAACATGTCTTAGTTGTGCTATAGGGTGCGATCTTTAGATATTCGTTTTCATACTACAGTACCAGGGATGTCAATTGGTTACTTTAATGTTATTCTTGGAGCTCATGAACAAATTGGCGGCCATCTGCCTTCTCGAGCTTCATGTAAGGACTTTCGTAGCACTACTAAGCTTTGTAATTTTATCCATATGGATACTACTGGTGCTTTTTATACTTGACCTAATGGTTGGAGTGTCCGTGTGTATATGGAGAGGTGTCTT
>CM070069.1:30423841-30692591 GCA_036320875.1 Cotoneaster glaucophyllus | reverse complement strand
CCAAGGGGAACCCGGAAAGCATGGTACTTGAGGAGGGAAGCTTTGACAAGTTTGAGCTGAAGGCTCTTGTAAATTAGCTTTGCCTCCTCTCTCTGTCGAATTTGAAGCTGTAATGGATGATCCACTTGAGCGGTCGTCCCCATTATCTCCAGCAGTGGGAGAAACTAGGAGTCTTTGTTCGGGTCCACGAAATCCATTTTGCATACAATTTTGGTTTTTCTCTGCAAGGTTCAATACAGAAGCCATTGATTCACAAAGAGGAGAATCTGAACCAAAGGTAAGGACAGTGCCGTTGCTTCCCAAAGTAGCATTGTGCGCACCATTTGCAGCGCTAGCATGAGCTGCTTGGAAAGCATCTGACGTTAATACGTGACGATACTGTGAAACTGAAGAGTTCTTATTCTTGCGACGACCAGCACCCACTGGCACATTCCTCATGATTCCTCCAGCAGTCCAATATCTCTGGCAGTTCTTGCAGAAATGGCGCGGCTGGTTGACATTGTAGTTGTTGTAGTAACAGAACTTGGTGTCCATACTATTACATCGAGGGCATGGAAGTATCTTGTCTGGCTTCTTCAGAGTCTTATCTTGTGAGCTACTAGTCTCGCTCTGGTCTCCATTCTTACATGAAGTTTCTCTATCAGCTGAAGGAGTTTTAGGATTCTCACTAATTCCGGATGATGTTGTAGGAGCTTTTAGGTCTTCTGTGATTAGATCTGAGGTATCAGCATCCTGTTTATCAGCTGCTAGTTCTTTTCCTGATATTGTTTCCTATATTTCAAACAAAAATATCTGATCAGAAAAGTGCTTTACAAGACTAGTTCCGAGTTCCCTCAATGTACTGATAAACAGATTGTTGTGATCATACATGCTAAAACATTGATTTATAAATTAAACAGAAACCACTTTCGAGTTATTCAAGCAGAATGAAACAAAGAGAAAAAGGGTATGAAGAACTTTCTGATACATAAAATTTCGTTATTGTTTACTCCGAAACTTTGTCATTCACAGAACATACATAAGAACGGTGCCAAAGAAAGGAAAAAAAAATGTAGTTACAGAAGCAGACGATGCAAAACATTAAAGTTGTCCAGAAAGAAAAAGGTATTAGAGGCTTTTTGGAGAAAAAAACTTAATCACTGCAGAAAAACCGAAAGCACATATCGGAATTTGTAAGCAGTTGTTCAACTGGCACAGAGCTATCCAATCCCGACGAAAACAAAGTAAAACTTCTACAATTCTCTCTTTTTTTTCTTCTTTTTTTTCCCTCTATTTTTTACCAGCCGCGTCAATTTACAAACTTGACATAAATGGAAAAATCCTTCCTATAAAAACAGAGTAAGCAATTCAAAGTATCCGTGGAAGGAGTCTCAGAAGCCAAAAGCATAATCAGCTACTTCTAAAGTGCAGTAAAAAAAGCAACTTCTGCCTTATGATTTCCAAACCATTTCAACTGGAATTTTATGATTATATTTTGACCAAAAACTAAAAATGTGTAAACCGAATCAATAAAAATCCAATTTTTCGGAAACTTGAACGGAATCAAACTAAACCCAGAATAAGACCGATAATTCCAACACAGCCACCATCCGAATATCATGACGTAATCCTCGAGTTCTCCAGATACAACCTCAGGATAATCAAGAGGACAGAAAAGAAAGGAATAATCCAGACCAAATCGACAACCTTGATTTCAGGACAGCAAATAATCAAGAAAAATCAAGTAATTCAATTTTTCAGATCCCAAAATCACAAACTCAAGAGCAAGTAAAATCGACCCATTTAAACTTCCGAGTTTCTGAAAAATGGGTTGTTCTTAGAATAAAACAACAGCCGCCATAGAAGATTAAAGCTCAAACATACCTCTTGGTGTGCATCTCCTTCCCTCTCCAAGTTATCTTCCCCCGAATTGGTAGCAGCTGAAGAAGAAGAGGAAAGCTTCTGCCTGGTTTCAGAACAGTCTTCAGCACCGCCCCCACCCCCGCCACAAGCAGTGGCGGCGACATCATGGTCAACGGATCCACAAGCTTCGTCAATGGCGGAAGAAGACTCACGGTTCAGTGGCGCCATAGCCAAAGGTATAGTCTTTCCGAACAGCTTTATCGTGTGGCCTCCTCCTTCACCCTCCGACGACATTCTTGTAATTCGATCAAAACCCAGAAGCAAAAATCTGTCTTCCGAACAAAAAGCACAGAAAGTTCGAGTCTTGATGTTTTTTGAGTACTGGTTTTGGTGCTCTCGGTGGTTTATTTCTGTTGTTCTGTGAGAGTTTTGATCGAGGAGGGAGGAGAAGGGAGTTAAGAAAAGGGGTGAGTGGGGTTTAACGGGGTGGGAATGCCACGTCATCAAAGGGGGGAGATTTGTGAGCCACAAGTTGTATGTGGCGTTTGGAGATCTTTCGCGCTGTTGGATTCCCCACTTTTCTTAAAAAGATAGTGCTTCTCTTTCTCCTCTCTCTTTTCAATTCCATGTCAGCATTTGAATTTCCACGCCTTTTTCTCAATTTATCAATTACTCCCTTCTCCGTCATGACAAATATTTCAATGTACACATACATCATATATTATTATACAAATGAATAAACACTTAAAAAAACACTTTGTTTCACTTTAATAATAATACCATCCGGGTTCGAACACATTGAAAAATCTTTTCTCCTTAACTTGCCTTTGTCTGGCTTCTTAAATATTCTCTTTTTTGTTTTCACTTAAGTAATGCTATTTGCCTTTATTAGATTCACTAATTTGCATATGATTTCTTTGCCTTTTTTAATCCAAATTATATTATACTATGAGAGTTAAACAAATAAATTGGTATCGAATTCGTCATTCACGATATTCGAACTTAACATTTCTTATTTATAAGTAATGAGGAATCTCACTAGAATGTAGTACAGAGTGCAAAAAAAAAAACATTTCCTTATCACAACATATTATTCTGCACTTCGCTAGAAAATAAGACTTTAAAATACTTACTATTGAGTGTACAAATTTGATTGCTGGCGATTGGGACTTGTAGATATTTTACCATCGATAAAGTATAGAACATAGAAAAATTTCAAAGGTAAGCATGTTTAGAATTCTATTTACTTTTCTAAAAATAATTTTTTTTTATAATCTGAATATTATGCGCGTCAAACTTGTAAATAGAAAATGATTAAGACAAGTTCGGTGTCGAAAAATGAAACATATAAACACTTACTATCATTGCACCTATAGAAGATCGTGAATTTTCAGGATAAGTATGTATGAAGTTGTGTTTCTAAGTGTCTACAAGATAAATCTCAACTGTGTTCATTGGACATCAACTCTGTATATCTCGTTGTTGTGGAAGGATTTTGGAAATTCTTTTGGTGGGCTAAATGAGATTGAGCCTTAAGGACAATATCAGATTGTAGGACAATACTTGTAACTCATGTATAAAGATATGTTAGATAACTCAATCTCACATTTTGATACAACAAATAAGAAATTGGATTCGAGTCTATTTTAATTGGTCATAAGTAACCTATCTCATCCAGCTCACTAAACAAGGACATACGGCTATTGATAACCCAACCCCCGAATGAAATTATATAAGGCTATTAAATACTTGCTATTGATGCAATGTGTTGAATCTTGTTTCTTTTCTAAGATTAGAAAGTTAGATTTTGCAATGGGGGAAGTAAATAAAGTTTACCAAATGAAATATTACCTCAATAAACATAGCCCAAGAATATTACCTTAATAAACTTTTTAATTTAACTGTATTTCTCTCACTTTGTTAGGATAGTTTCAAATCTTATTTATGTCTCTTAAACGAAAAAGAAAGCTACTCATATGATACATCTTTTGTGATAGTTTCATTTTGCAGCATGTTTCATCACCATAGCACCACATTCATCTTATTTGTCCAACCAAGCTCGATTGTAAATTGACACGACTGCATCAACAGAAAGACGTAGATAGCCGGCTTGAACACCGTGTAAGTTTTATAATTTCTAGAGTCCACGCATATACATTTGTGGACCTTTTTTTATAATAAAAAAAAAATCAGAAAAAGGAAAAGAAAAGTAGGTATAATAATGAAATTGTAAAGTCTCTAAGAAACAGAAAATTGTAAAATAGTGGAAACGTGCAAGTTAACATGTTTGAACTTTTATAAAATAATAGCCTTGATATTGAAAAAAAAAAACCTCTGCGTATATAATTAAAATATTATCCAAAAATAGAAAATGTGAAATCACTTATGTGAATAATTTTCTCGGAAATTGTGGTATGAACTAGTTTCGACACGTGAAAAGAAATTGGATAACATTTAAAAAATATATATATCGGATATCATATTTGAATTTTGACAAGTTGACTAAAGTAAGTCTCGCTTGGAAGTACTTTTAAAATAACTAAAAAAATTTTTGGTGAAAATATTTTTTGAATCAATTTTTGGTAAAATGAGCAAGTGAATCTTAGAAAATCACTTTATTAGCTTATTGCATCAAGCACTTCAAGTGCTTTTGGAATAAAATAAATATTTTTTCTAAAAGCGTTTAAACTAAGTAGCAAAAATACTCCCTGAATGGGAGTTATTTTTTATAATTTATATGAATTTAACATAAAATAGCACTAGTATAAAAAGGAAGGAAAGCATGTAGTTGTAATTTTGAGAAAAAAATGCGGTAGTTGATTGTTTTTGTTGGAAATTTTATACGATTCAATTAGGTTTTCATATGATTTGATTTGGTCTAGATTTTCTTATTTTGTAAATAAATGATTATTTTGATTTATTTACTAACATTGCACGTTTATAATCTTATAAGGCCATCTCCAACCGATGGCTGGCCAGAGGGCTCATTTGAGCCCTCTGGCCCTCCAAGATTCTTCAAGATATTAATATTTTAATGAACAGTACATGGCCATATTTGCCTCCGTCTCCAACCGAGGGCCAGTGGGCCAGAGGGCTCGTTTTAGCCCTGTCACAAAAAACCGTCTCCAACCGAGGGCCAAAGGGCCATAGGGCCAAACATAATTTATTATTTTAAAGCTACAATTTAAGGTTGTATAATGGCCTAGGAAGTTATAGGAAAAAAATAGAATTGAAAAAAAATTATTGAAGGAAATTATTGAAAAATTGAAACAAATATTATAGATGAAGGAAATATTGGAAAATATATTGAAGGAAATATTGAGAAATATTTTGAAGGAAATATTGAAAAATATTGAGAAGGAAATATTGAAGAAGGAAATATTGCAAATGAACACAAACAAATATTGAGAAGGAAATATTGAAAAAAATTGAGAAGAAAAAATTGAAGAAGGAAATATTGAGAAATATTGAAAAAAAATGAGAAGGAAATATTGAAGAAAATATTGCAAATGTTTAAATTAAAAAAAAAAAAAAAAACAAACAAACACAACGGCTAGCTCAGCTAGCCGTTATATTAAAAACAATTCAAACTAGTGCTGTCGGTTGTAACCGACAACAATAGTAAATAAAAAAAAAATTTGCGCATGAATACCTATTACTGTCGGTTATAACCGACAATATTAAAAAATCATTCTTTAATATTGTCGGTTATAACTGACAGCAATAGGAAAACATTAAAAAAAATAAATAGCCAGCCCGGGGCTGGCTGGCTGGCCGAAAGCAACCAGCCCTTTGGCCCTTTGAAATTCCTTGAGGCCCTCCCAGATTCTCGAGCCCTCTGGCCTAGCCCTCGGTTAGAGACGATTTTAGGGCTATTTTCGACCCTCTGGCTCTCTGGACCCTTCGGTTGGAGATGACCTAAGTACAAGAAGAATAAAACACTGAAATTATACTTGAAAACTGTAAAATTGTAGATAATTCTAAATTTATCCTAAACTCTATATTTTCAACTGTTTTGTGTTAGCAAAATTCTTGTGTGGCTTTTGGTAGGCAGAGTAATTCTGGATATGTTTGCCAGCTGTGGGAAATCATATAGATTGGGTTGGGTGTGCCGTGGGAAAAGGCGGCTTTGCGGTAGAAAACACGTGGCGGCAGCAGCTTTGAATTCGATCAGCTACCAAGGAATGGAGGGCTGGGGCCCCACCTGCAGAAAGCGTAATGAAAAGGGCATCAGATATCACCGCCGTTCATTCCGTAATTCGAAGCTGATGGCACTTTACTGTCTCTCTCACTGTCTCTCTTCCGTGGCTGCCCTGCCATGAGTACATAATATCTCCTTCTGGGAAAATTTTTAGTTGTGACGGGAATACGGATAATACACCACGTGTTTTTATGTAAGTGATGAAAATTTTTAATTTTTAAGTTATTAACCTTTTAACACACATAACCCATCATTTATATAAGGACACGTAGTGTACCACTTCGTGTGACGGTCATATTGAAAAATCTCTTCTACTTCTGATGGCTGTGCAAATTTGTATTGTCTGATTTTTAATACCAAATTATTACATCACGTGACGCATTGTCTTTTAATATCTATTTTTCATTATTAGTTGCGTGCCGATCCTTCTAATAAGGAAGCTAAACTTTACCTAAAAATGCTATTCACCCGCTACTGCTATTACTAGTATAGAAGATCTATTAACATGCACGGCTGTTTTTATAACAAGTTGTCTTTGATTTCTGTCTCACGATTGCGAATAGATTTGCAACGGCTGGGGATGGAATCGAAGAAGCGAAGCCTTCGCCACGCCGACCATCAAATATGAGATCGCGCCTCTTCTCATAGATTTGATGGAGCAAGGGCATATATCATAAGTTTCTGTGAGGACTTACAACGGATGTCGTAGTCTCTTTTTTATTTTTACAAATTGTCCACCAAGAGAATTTTTCAATAATAAAACTCGAACCTACCCTAATCAAGAACGTGCTTGTCATTTCAAAATAAAGAACATGCTTGTAATTTCAACTTTTCTGGTCGACAAATCTGTTAGAATAGTACGTATAGATATGTTGGCAAAAGTCAAAAGCAAGGTGTCTTGTTTGTGTTATCTAAGATGCATGCACGTAAACGATTCTGGGTTTCCTGCACTAATCCTGCTTTTTCTAGTTAATTCAGAAGGTAAAAGTTTTGTTTCTATATATGTATACTAGCAGAGAGCACATATTTTGTGTGTATGAACAATTTCATTTTAGTTTTTGTTATTAATTAAGGAGTGTGATTAATTTTTAAAATTTTAAAAAAGAGTATGGAATAATGATGAGACAATTTTTCTTAATAAGTGCATATTTTTTCTTAATATTGCATAATTACTGTTTTGTCATAGGAAAAATAGGTATATGATTGTAATTTTCTAAAAAAATGAGGGTAAAATAGGGATATGATTGTCATCATTTTGTCAAAAGGTACAAAATTAAAGTCTATTCAACCACCCACCTCCTCTCACGTTATTCTCAAGCGCAACCGCTTCAGTTCATTCAAACTATCCAAAAGAAAATCATGATTTCACTTATGTGTATGAAAAATGATGATGTGACAATTTCTCTTAATAAGTGCATATTTTTTATCTTATGTAAATATTTTGATATAAAATTACTATTTTGCCCTCCTAATGTCAACATTGTGCATCAAAAGTGAGGGCAAAATTGAATAAAAAAGGGCAAAAGATAGAAATTTACTAGTTTGCCCTTTTCATGTCAACAATTGTGTATCAAAAGTGAGGGTAAAATTGAAAAGAAAGTGACAAAAAGTTGATAAGAAGGGTTCTTAATAATAGTATAGATTATGTATGTCGTTAGCTTTTCATCTTCAGGGATTCCACTTACGGAAGCTTTTACTGCTAATTTATCTTTTAATTATTTATCGTGTGGTCTGGTTTATAAAACAATAATACAATATCTGTGGCTGCCATTCCACACAGCTGATTTAATTGAATATCATAATATAATACTGCTCCAGTGAAATGCAAATCAGATGGAGGAAGTAGGCTGGTTCAGTATACAGGTGTGCAACTGGAGAAGGTCGAGTGGAACTCTACCCTTTAGAAAAAGGATAAATTTTTCCTTGTGATCGGAATACGAAGGGTACATTACGTGTTTTTATACAAGTAGTGAGAAATTGTATTTTTTAAGTTACTAAATTTTTAACACACATATCCTATCATTTGTATAATGACATATGATGTATTATTCCGTGTTTCGATCATACTGAAAAATATCTCTTAAAGACGGATGTCGTGCTTGTGATGCTCATCATACAAACCACAATGTGTTGTGTTTTCTTTTATCTTTGTTTTTTCTTTTCTGTTTTCATACGAAAGAACAAGACTGACAGAGAGTCTTCAAAAATTCAAGTCCTTAATTATAATTGCTTGCTACAACTTGTTCTGTTGGCCGACATCAATATGTCTTGCACCTTAAGTCTAAAACCAAAAGTCATGAACTTTTTGGTTGCTTGGAAAATTTTAAATATAATATTCAACTTCTGCTTAGAATTCAAGGATATACGCTTGTGATTCTATTTTGACATTCATTTTGTAAGGCTCAATTTGTAATGTATTTTAAAAATTCATACTATTTATTTTTTGATATATTATTCATAGATCATCTTGCAAAAAATTAGACAAATTCAAAATCATTGAGACAGTCATTTGAAGTGAAGAAAATGAACGTATACTATTTTACGAAGAAAATATTAAATTTAATCCAACGGTCATATGGTTTAGATTTGGCTGATTTGTGGTGGACATGATTTTTGAAGGAAGAGCTAAAAAAGTGACGATTCGAATCGTTAAAATACATTATGAAGCAGACCTTTTTTTTTTTTTTTGAACAAACGATATTATCTACACTAAGGGGAAGGAGATGGGCTTAGCCTCACAATGAGTTAGCAATAATGTGGTTCAAACTTGTATTTGGCTAGAATCGAACCTAATACCTCTCACTTACAAGAGAAGAGAAATACTACTAGACCATAGTACTAAGGAGTAATGTTATTCATACCATGTTTTTATATCACATTTCTATATCACCTTAGATGACATCTGATATGGACAACCTCATCATTTGAAAAATTTGCAAAACCCAAGGAAAATAAGGATAAAGACTCGTTGTATACCACAATCATCATTTAATTACCTAATTTTTCTTAATTATTAGTTTATTAAATAATGAACTAAATTTAAAAATCTGATTAATTCAAATGATGTGGCTATTCACATCAAATGCCACCTAAGATGATATGAAAATGTGGTACAAAAACATGGTATGAATCTAGTACTAAGTGGCATTATGATCTTGAAAAAACGTACACGTAGTTTAAGTGGTAGGACATATTTGACTTTCCATCGAGTTACATGGAAACTTAGATTTGAGTCATTTGACAATTACTTAATTATAAAAGTAAGGTTGGATTTTTCAGACTTTGAAATCTAGTTTAATTAATTAGTACACGCAAAACCACTCAAAACTGGAGAGGAAACATTAACCTTGCCAGGAAACATCAACCTTGTAGATATTCAACTATCTAATCTAATTCATTAAGCTAAGATTAATATCTTTCAATAGTTAAGTTAAGGTTGAGAGTACTGTTTGCACAACTACTTATCTGATCTAATTAGTACTAATTAGGGTTCTCTTCTTTAAGCTAGAAATTTCAAATGCGACGTGAGCGTTGAGACCATACAAGACTGTTGGAGAGTTGACTTCTTGTGATTATTTAGTTACCTTTTCTAGGTCCTTGTAATCAGATTGTAATTAATATTTCTTTCCTTGTAAATCCTCTTGTACATTATATATTTTCCTCCTTGGTGAGAAGAATAATATCAGAAAATTAAACCCCAAATTGACATGGTATCAGAGCAGAGATCCTAGGGTTTCTGCTCTGCCCTTTCCCTCAAGCAAACTCGGCCCTCCCATGGAGAACCTACCACCATTCCTCGATGAACACAACCCCATCCTAACCGATTTTACTCCTACACTAAACACTACAACCCTAAACACTACTACCCTGACCGACCCTACCATGAATCCTATCCCACCTATTCCGCAAGTTGTTACACAGATTGTCCATCATGATTCGTCTACTGCTTCAATTGGCATCAAACTCAATGGTGCCAATTATGGAGTTTGGTCTCAGATTGTTGAGATGTTTGTTGCTGGAAAAGACAAGTTGGGCTACTTGTTTGGGAGTAATCCCCAACCACCTATCGACGATCCGGCCTTCACCAAATGGCGTACGGAGAACGCTATTGTAAAGGGTTGGCTCATCAATTCTATGGAACCCAATTTGATGGGGTACTTTCTTCGACTACCAACGGCAAAGGAAGTATGGGACACGGTTGCTCGCACGTATTATGATGGCTCCGATATATCTCAAGTCTATGATCTTACCTGCAAGGCCTCTCGCATGAGGCAAGATGGATGACCGGTGGAGACATACTATAGTGATCTTCAATCTTTGTGGCAGGAGATTGATTATCGTCAACCTAATCCGATGAAGTGCGGTACTGATATTGAAATTTTTAATAAAATTGTTCAAACGGATCGTGTGTACACTTTGCTTGCAGGATTCGATGAGATGTTTGATAAAATTCGTAGTGATATTCTACGAACTGAGCCCATTCCTTCCGTCGAACAAACTTTTGCCTATGTTCGCCGAGAGGGAATGCGACAAGCTGTGATGAGTACTGGAGGACAGCTGCCGAGTGGGGCGGCCATGGTGGCTCGACCAGCCATGGCAACTCGGCCTGCCACACGAGCCGTAGCTTCATCTCGTCCCCGGGCCCCTGATAAGTTACCTACACTGAGCCCAGGACTGCAACCCCAGGCTACTGCGCCGAGCTCGGCACAGAGCTCGCTCTTTGCTGCTAGGACAGTCTCACGGCCCACCACGGGTCCCCGTCCTCCTCGACCTAAACCACCTGTCCCGGCCGGTGGTTGTACTTACTGCGGTAGTGAGAAGCATGGCCGTGATAATTGCTTCCAATTGCATGGCTATCCTGACTGGTGGGAACCGTTGAAGCTTCAGAAACAACAAGAACGAGACGAGCAAGCCAAGCTTGGGCAAGCCAATCTCGCCACCTCCATGTCCCAATTATCTTTGATATCTCAAGATGATCCTCCTCTGGTTTCGAGTTCTTCCAACATGTCTCCGGAGTCCTCAGGTAACTGTGGTTATGTTTTTAATATGAATAATGATGCTACTCCATCCGGATGGATCATTGACTCCGGTGCCATAGACCATATGACTTATGATCCTACTGATTTAGCTTGTGATACTGTTCCACTTCGACGTAATATTACTAATGCTAATGGAGTCACCTCACCGGTAACCGGCGCTGGCACCGTGCGCCTCACGTCCACTCTCTCTTTGCCTCATACATTACTTGTACCTTCACTCAAGCATAAATTGATGTCTCATGGCCAAGCTACTGAACAATTGAACTGTTGTGTGCTAATGTATCCAAAGTTTTGTCTTATATAGGATATTCTCACGAAAGAGATAATTGGTCGTGGTACTAAGAGGGGGGATCTCTATTTTGTGGATGATGTCAGTACAGGATGGGTCAATCTTGCCCAAGGAGCTGTTGATCACAAGAGGCGTCAGATATGGTTATGGCATCACCGTTTGGGTCATCCATCTTTCAGTTATTTACAGCATATGTTTCCGGATTTATTTGTTGGTTGTTCACACTACAAGAAAACAGGGTTTATGTGACGACAGATATTCGTCACAGAAAATAACAATGCGTCACATTTGATAATATGTGACGCTTTTACAGGGTCACTGCGAGCGTCACCTATGACGCGTCACCGAAAGTATAAGTGACGAATTTTAAAAGCGCCACATATTTTAAGTATATGTGACACTGCTTTCGTCACTTAATACTTGTTTAAATTTACAAAAATAGGAGATTGTGACGGATAAAGCGTCACAAAATAATAAATAATGTGACATATATAATGCGTCACGTATGAAGTAGAAAAGTGACGCTGAAATCGTCACATTTTTTTTCCATTTGTGGCATAGATTGGGTCACTTATGTCAAAATAAAATATCTATGTTGGAAATATATGTGACAAACCAATACATATTCCTTGTTTATAGTATGATATTACAATTCCTTGTTTATAAAAAAGAATAAATTATGTGACCTATATAATTCGTCACATATGAAATAGATAAGTGACGCTGAAAGAGTCACATTTTTCTTCCATTTGTGGCATAGCCTGGGTCACTTATGTCAAAATAAAATATCTATTTTGGACATATATGTGACAAACCAATACATATTCCCTGTTTATAATCTGATATTACAATTCCTTGTTTATAAAAAAGGAACAAATTATGTGACCTATATAATTCGTCACTTATGAAATAGATAAGTGACGCTAAAAGCGTCACATTTTTCTTCCATATGTCAAATGAAATACCTATTTTGGAAATATATGTTATAGACCAATACATATTCCTTGTTTATCATCTGAAATTCCAATTCCTTGTTTATAAAATAGAATTACAATTCATGTCACATATAAGGTAATGCTTCGGTTAGTTGCATTTTCATTAACAAACTACTTAAGCACATACATCAAGTACATTTAATATACTCACATAAAAATCCCAAAAAACATCTAAATCTTAGTGTCACATGAAGGGCCCCAACTCCTCTATACATGTTGAGATGCTAACAAAAGAGAAATCTAAAACACCGAGGAGCTAATCGAAAAGTTCTACCATGTGCATGACTAAAACTAGATAACAGTATGTTCATCATGAAGGGCACCAACTCCTCTATACATGTTGAGATGCTAACAAAAGAGAAATCTAAGACACCGAGGAGCCAACCAAAAAGTTCAACCATGTGCATGACTAAAACTAGATAACAGTAAAAGACTTTGTAATATAAATTAGTCTTCATCCGTACCAAGGTCTTCCATTTCAGCATATGCACCATCGACATCTGAAATATCATCATCAGTACCTATAGAGTTGTTGATGCCTTGCCCCTTCTTTGCTAAAAGAGCCTTCACTTGTAATATGAGAATATCATTCTTCTTTTTCAAGTCTTTATTCTCTTTTTCCAAGTTGACGAAACTAGTTGATAGAAGCTTTATTTGATCTTTCATCTCTGTTAACTCAGAACTTGAAGGCATTGAAGAAACATAATTAGATGTATCCATACGAGGAAAAATACCTACACCGTTAACAGATTTTCCCTTCCTCCCAAGGTTCTCAGCCATGATACCAAACTCATCATCCAATGGAACTTGTAGAGAATCTGGTGGAGTACCATCTGGTGCTTCTTGAATCAATTTCTCCATAACTTCATCCTTCTTTTTTTTCATCTTATCCTTACATAACAAATAGCACCAAGAATACTAAAACAGTGAATTCAATATTCATCAATTGCTAAATAAGTAAAATATAAACAATAGTAATATGTAAAGAATTCAACTTCTTTTGGTGCTTTTGCTTTCTAGGAGAAAAGATGGAGCGTTAATTTCTCAATGGCTGAAAAGAAACCAAATTGTAAACATTGTTCAAGTCAAAATTTGCAATACCTTTTTATTACCCCTTTTAAAACTTCAATAAAACACATTTAAACCATATGGTAACATTGTCTGCTATAACTCCTAGAAGATCAAAGCCTTGCAAATGTAGTTTTGGTCTTGAATTCTTCCCAAATGCGAGAAAGAAGGTGATTTGCTTCTTTTTACCTAAATCTTGTGGGAGGATTCACAATCTAGCATGGCTTAAAATGTTAATTTAAATTACCTTCCTTTGATTTTATATTCTAATGCAAACAATGGGGGCCTTTGTCTCGTTGAAAAGAGAGACTTGTCAAAAACACCAAACCTCTGAAACATGTTATGCAAGTTTTTTTGTTTATATAAATAATCAGGTTGTAGAAAACACTCACCTTTCCAATTTTCATATTTCATTTGTATAGATATAGTTATTCAGTAAGTAGCGCATCTTTTTCTCTTCTTTTTTTCAACACACTGTTTTGGGTTCAAAGCCTATCCCTTAGTAATATCACTTATAATTAACAATAATAATGTTAGTTTATGTCTTGTCACCTTGTTGTTCATCATTTTTATAGCAATGAACATCATACACAAAAGTGAATTCAATATTGATCAATTGCTAAATACCACATTCATACACAAAAGTGACTTACATATTTCTCTTGAGCAATATCATTTATCCATTGGCCGTTCTTGTCTTTGTGGAGAGCCCCCCAATTGTCAATCACAGAAAATGGTTCTCCTTTCTACTCCTCATATTCAAAACAAAATATAGCAAACATGAGCATATCGAAATTACACACTAAATTTTACATGTAATTTATTTTCATTACCTTGTGAGCATTCCTAGCATGTTGGATGAATGGCCTTGCCCCTCCCTTGTGATGATACTTTTGTTTCTTTCGATTATCAGCATTTTTCTTGGAAACATCCTACATTAGAATGCCATTATGGGGACTACTTGTAGCAACATTATACATAAGAGGAAAATGAAACACCATGAATATAGTATGAAATCATATTTTAGACTATGATTTGTAGGAAATTTTTTTTTTAAAAAAAAAATTAAAGAAAATGTTATACAGAAACATACCAAAAAGCATAAATAAGAAACATGGCAAAGTGCTGCAGCAACATAAGCATAAATAAGAAAATGTTCTACGGAAACATACCAAAAAGACTTCACTAGTGTAAATATTATCACACAACCAGTGCCAATGACTCATTGGTCTATCATTCCATAGTGACTTCTCAGGCAGCTTAGCTCGTCCTCTCGCAGGTGTTTCACATGATAAGTAGTGCTCATGCAACCGAAACCTAAACTGGGAGTACAACTTCCCCATCTTCTTATTCACATAAGCAAGAATCTTCGAATTGCATAGGTCTACCTCAAACAATATCTAAAATCAAAATGAAATATATATAGATGAGTGGTTGAAATTATTATGATTAAGTTGAAGTAAAGTCAAACTCACTAGCAATGACTCCCGCAATTTTTCCTTAGCCATAGCTGGAACCTTCATCCATCTCTTATAGCACACCGGTGCATCACTTCGAACAAGAATCCCTATTTCAGAAGTGAAAAAAGCTGACACACTTGCATCAATTGGTACTTGCTGCTTCAAATCAAAGATGACTGGCATCTTCTTCCCGTTATTGGCCTCTAAAATATCGTGGAGGCGTTTCCCAGATGACTTTCCACGTGTCTTTTTTTTGGCAGAAAAATCAAACTCTGTTTCTGGAAACGAAAACAAATATTGAGAAAGTGTTGTCATGATAAAACATAAGAATCATTGTACAGTTGTATATATCATGTACAAGTATACAATCAGGAGCAAAAATAAAGAGAGGTGCTTGCACGAGAGACTAAAATGGTGTTTGAACGAGTCTTTGGTGTTTATCAATTTGTTAAGTGCATTGGTGATTGGCCTGGAATGTATGCGCATTTGAAATTAGATTCAAAGACACATAAATCTAACGAATTATTAGTCAATTTAATTACATATAATAGTCAATATGATTCTTAAATTAGCAAACAACGATTCCAACGAAACTAAGGTATATATTGTGATTTTCTACATAAATCTAAATGACTAAATCCAATAGAATTTTTTGACCGAAAACAAAAACCAATAGAATTTTCGACAGCCTGAAAACAACCCATAATCCCTATAATATATAAATGCCACAAAAGAAAAAGAAAACGAGATCATCCATATATACACTTTGAGGTTTACGTGGCCTTCAAGCTGTAACATATACAAGATACAATACCGATTTCATTAGGTCATTCATAGTTTGTGTTTAGAGTTACAGCTTACGTTTCATCTGTTTTGGCGGTTTGAGTTGTAGAGTAAAGGCTTCTGATCAGCATATTCTCTCCTTATAAATCTATCGCTGAAGCCATTGTTGTTTTCTGGGAAAGTTTCCAGCGGCTTAGTTGCCATTAATGCATGTGGCTTCTCTGAGTTTTTTAGGGAGGTTTTAGAAGATGGGATTTGTGAGCAGTTTATTGGGAATTCTTGGTTTTGGAATTGGAATTTCTCTTGGACTCTTGGTGGGGTTTTTCCTTTTTGTTTATTCAAAGCCCGAAGAAATTGAGGTAAGTCTATTTTCTTATTGTTCTTTCTTTGATCATTCATTTATTTGATAAGATTTATACTTGTTGAATTATTACCTGTCTTGCATAATTTACTTTCTTTTCAAATTGATTTTTATCTGGTTTCAAGTCAGATTTTGATTTTTCCAGATTGGCAATTCAAACTGTATGTTCTTATGGGACTTCTATTTTCCATGGGGGAGTTCAAATGGAAAGCAAAGATGTCTAATTGTTTCTTTTTATACAAGCAATATCAGGGGAGGGCCAATCAATCTTAGGAACTCTTAGTGCTAGGGCGAATGCTCGTAACCAACTAGTAGATGGCTAATTGTATATTTCTTTATTTCACCAGCTCATTCTTAATTTTAAAATGTTGTGAAGCTCTCATCCTGGTTTTATTTTCACACTCAAAATATTTAATTTATTTTATGTTCTGATGTGAGAATGCAATGGTATTAACTGTTCTTTTTGAAAGTTGAAAAACAAGCAGCTGAACTCATTTGGAAGACTCTGCACAGATGGTAGAATAGTTGTCTAATGTGGATATTTAAACTCGGATTCTTATATTTGTTAAGAGGAATATATTAAAATCACTTGACTTTCTTACTTTTTTATTCTAATTATGACTATGATTGTCGCATTAGCAGCCAGACATCAACTTTCTCAGTAAATTACTTCAAAGACACGTCACCTTATCTGATGAGACTGAGCGTGACTTCCGAAATTCACAGGCAATTTTCTTTTAATCGACTGACTTCTTAAAGCACATAAAACAACTCAACCTTGAATTCAAACTAAAAACCAAACGGTCAATTGACCAGACACAGAGAGAGAGAACCAACGGTTAGTCTAGCTTTACCATACTCAGCAGGTAATGCATTATGTATGCCTTACAACATCTGACCTATTCCTTTCTCTGATACAGGTTATCTAATTCTTATGTCTTATCATGATGAATGATTGTACAGTTGTACATGATATATACATATGTAGATGTTTTGTTATCTAATTCAAATGAACATTACTTTGACCACATTTACAACATTATTACTATAATAAATATTTATAAAGTGTTGTCATTTAGAATTTTAATACCTGGGTTATTGTTTGCTAGTTCTTCAGGTGATTGTGATGGTGATGCGGGTCGTGGTGGTAGTGGTGGAGCTGGTGGTACAGGTGCATCATTTGGAGGAGGTGGTGTACGATCCCTCACCATTTTCACCTTCTTTCCTCGCTGCATTGGAGCTGATAATGCAGATAGTCGAACAAAAAATACATTAATTTGGCAAGATTTGTGACAACTTTACTAAGATAAATATTTATAAAGAGTTGTCATTTAGTATTTTTATACCTGGGTTATTGTTTACTAGTTCTTCAGGTGATGGTGATGTTGGTCGTGATGGTGGAGCTGGCAGTATAGGTGCATCATTTGGAGGAGGTGGTGTACGATCCCTCACCATTTTTACCCTCTTTCCTCGCTGCATTGGAGCTGATAGTGCAGTGCAGATAGTCGAACAAAAAATACATTACTTTGGCAAGATTTGTGACAACTTTACTAAGATAAATATTTATAGAGTTATCATTTAGTATTTTATACCTGGGTTATTGTTTACTAGCTCTTCAAGTGATGGTGATGGTGGTCGTGATGGTGGAGCTGGTGGTACAGGTGCATCATTTGGAGGAGGTGGTGTGCGATCCCTCACCATTTTCACCCTCTTTCCTCGTTGCATTGGAGCTGATAATGCAGATAGTCGAACAAAAAATACATTACTTTGGCAAGATTTGTGACAACTTTAGTAAGATAAATATTTATAAAGTGCTGTCATTTAATATTTTTATACCTGGGTTATTGTTTACTAGTTCTTCAAGTGATGGTGGAGCTGGTGGTACATGTGCATCATTTAGAGGAGGTGGTGTGCGATCCATCACCCTCTTCACCTTCTTTCCTCTTTGTGTTAGAGCTGCCATCTAAATAAAGAAAAGACACGAGTTAGAACACAATAACATCACAAAATAATCTTACATTATAAGCATAGCATACAAACCTTTTTTTTTTTTTAGAATATTAAAATTAACTTATCATGCATGAATCTCACCAAAATCATTAATCATAATCACTATATGTATCAGTTGTTTCACCATCTTCATTGTTTCCAAATAACAAGTCCTCATCCTCCTCATCCTCATCCTCCTCATCTGTCTCCCCTTCTTCCTCCTCATCTGTCTCCCCTTCCTCCTCCTTATCTGTCTCCGCCTCCGCCTCATCCATTTGTTGCCGCATTACACCAAGCATTCTTCGAATCTCTTCGTCAACGTCAATTGATTCTGGATCAATGTCCTCTCTGCATAATGATATAGTACCTTCATCATTGACATCTTGAACCGGCCGTATTGAATGATCACTTTCATGCTCATACTC
This sequence comes from Cotoneaster glaucophyllus, assembly GCA_036320875.1. Classification (NCBI taxonomy): domain Eukaryota; kingdom Viridiplantae; phylum Streptophyta; class Magnoliopsida; order Rosales; family Rosaceae; genus Cotoneaster; species Cotoneaster glaucophyllus. The sequence goes on along the minus strand of CM070069.1, from coordinate 30,674,139 downwards.
ATCATCATCTTCGTCATTTTCGTCATCATCATCTTTCTCAAGAACATCCCAAACATGCCTATGTTGAATCTTCTGCACAACTTTCCAAGGATGACCCAACTTCAAATCGTCAATATGAAATACTTGTTGTGCTTGTGTAGCTAACACATATGGGTCACTATCATACCACCGATTGTTTACATTCACCGATGTAAGATGAAAATCCTGAATGATCTTTTTTCCTTTGCTGTCCGTATTGTACCAATGACATTTGAAAAGAATTACCTTAAAACCTCTTGTAAATTGAACTTTAATGACATTAACTAAGTTGCCATAAAAGTTACACGGTTCACCATTATGTGATCCATATGTCATTACCCCACTATTCTGTGTTGAGCGGTTTTGATCAACAAGTGTGACCAAATATCGTATTCCGTTCACAATACACCCTGTGTATTGGATAGTGCGTCGATCAGGACCTTGGGCTAATGAAAAAATTTCTTCATTTACCAATCTAGGTTCTTGAAAATATAATGACCTGACTTGCTGCCTAAACCATTCTGGAAACAACCGTCTATGCCTCTGTTCTACATTAGCATGATTCTCTCTTTCCAAAAGTTGGATATGCTCACTACATGAATATAAAAAATATTAGTTAAAATAATGGAATTACAAATATCAAAGTGAATCTTAAACTATTAAAATCACATACTTTCTGAAGTCTTCAATTTCGTCACAATTGTCCAAGATGTACCAATAAGCCATTTCTATATCTTTCCTCGAAAGTTCAACCATTACATGACCTCCAATTGGACGTGCTTTCTGAGCAAAAACTGAAAGGAGTGCATTGGTATCATCACCATCATTGTTTCTTTCTGGTCGAGTGAATTCCGTCTCAACATCACATAGATACATGGAGCAAAATGTTGAAGATTCGTATGCCATGTGCGCTTCCACAATAGAGCCTTCAGGTCGAGCTTTGTTACGAATAGATTTCTTGTACGTGCCTAACAATCTAAAAGTTAAAGTATTGTTACTATGTAGAAAAACAAACTAAATTAAACTAAAGCAAACATGATGACACATTACCTTTCTACAGGATACATCCAGCGACATCCAACTGGTCCTGCTAATTTAGCTTCTCGTGGCAAATGCACAGTTAAATGAACCATGGGAACAAAGAAAGCAGGCGGGAAGATTTTTTCTAGTTTGCACAATATGAGCACAATGTCTTCTTCCAACTTATCAAGATCAGCAACAGAAACTGTCTTTGCACATATTTTTTGGAAGAAATTTGACAACTCAACAATTGGTTCATATATCTGCCTTTTCAAATGTTTTCGAATACCCACGGGAAGTACATGTTGCATCAACACATGACAATCATGGCTCTTCAAACCCATAACTTTTCCTTCATTTACACGCACATTTCGTGAAATACTAGATGCATAACCATCAGGAAATTTAATTGATTGCAACCATTGCAAAAAATCTTTACGCTCGGAAGGCTTGAATACATACTGAGCTGGTGGCTTATCCAATTTATTATTTTCATTCAATTCCAATTGCAAACTTTCCCTAATATTCATGTCTTTTAAATCCATCCTCGCCTTGAGTGTGTCCTTTGATTTCTCCGAATTCAACAATGTCCCAATCAAAATATCAAATATATTCTTCTCAATGTGCATGACATCAAGATTATGCCTAATCTTCAATTTCGACCAATATTCCAACTCGAAAAAAATACTTTTCCTTGTCCAGTTTAATTCTTCAGCATTCCGCTTCCTCTTCTTGTCTTTATTATCACGATGCTTACCAAACGTGCGAGGAACAATATAATCTAATTGATCAAGTATGTCCTCACCTGAGAAATCTCTTGGACGATTTCTCATCTCTCGACGACCATTAAAGAGTGCAGTATTCTTCCGCCATGAATGATTCATTGGTAAATAGCGACGGTGTCCAATATGACAATACTTACTTCTCAGCTTGGTGTACGATCCATCCTCATTACATACTGGACATGCCAACTTACCGTGAGTGCTCCAACCTGATAAATTTCCATAAGCAGGAAAATCATTGATGGTCCATATCACAACTGCACGCAAATTAAAAGTACATGCAGCCATCCTATCATAAGTTTGAACGCCACTTTCCCATAATTCCTTAAGCTCATCTATTAATGGACGCAAATATACATCAATCTCATTTCCGGGTGCATTAGGTCCAGGAATTAACAAGGTGAGAAAAGAGAATGGCTTTTTCATACATTTCCATGGGGGTAAATTATACGGAAACAAAACAACTGGCCACATACTATAAGGCTTGCTCATATCCGAAAAAGGATTAAACCCATCAGTTGCAAGGCCCAATCTAACATTTCGTGGGTCTCGAGCAAAATCAGGGTACATTTTGTCAAACTCTTTCCAAGCAATAGAGTCTGCTGGATGCCTCATTGTGTTCACATCATTGACTCTCTTATCCTTGTGCCACCTCATGTCTTTGCTTGTATGTCTTGACATGAACAACCTTTGCAACCTTGGTATAAGTGGAAAATACCGCAATACTTTTCTCGGAACTTTCTTTCTTTGCTCACAAGCACTAGCTTTATACCTTGGCTCATTACACACTGGACATCTATCTTTCTTTTCATGTTCTTTATAAAACAATGCACAGTCGTAGTAGCAAGCATGGATATTTTCATACCCCAATCCAAGACTTTTCAATATCTTCTTGCACTCATAGAATGATTTAGGAACGTGGTTGGGTTGGGGACACATCTTCTTCATCATTACTAACATCTTATCAACTGCCCTGTCAGTCATATGGTTGTCAACTTTGTTGTGAATTAATTCCACAACGTAGGTCAACACTGTATATTCATTGCATCCAGGGTATAGTTCCATTTGAGCTTCATGAAGTAACTTTTCATAATTATTAAAATCTACCCTATGAGCATTAGTCACCTCACCACTCCACAATGTATCTTGAAAACCCATTGTACCTTGATCATCATCATTATCATCCAATATTTGAAATGCATCCTCAATCATATTCACCATGTTGCCATTAGGATTACTAGTATGCTCGTCATTCGGAAATCCGGAGGTTTGTCCTTGCACTTGATGGATTCGCTCCCCATGATATATCCATGTATCATAATTCATATCCATACCGGAATTCAACAAATGAAGATGAACATCTTCAACAGAATGAAAAAATCTGTTATGGCAAACTTTACAAGGACATGATATCTGATTATTCTGGTTCATATGGTGACGAGCAACGTCAATGAATGACTTGACCCCTTCTCTATATTCCAAACTAAGGAGATTCCGATTACAAATCCATTGTCTGTCCATGATGTCCAACTGAATTTGAACACAATATTAACTTACTTAGACTTATTTTTTAAAAACTATGATTTAGATTAAAATAATTTCGAGTAGCTAGATATGGAATTAACATAAACGAGGAAAAGATATACTAATTTCAAAAAGATAGGATCCATGTCTTCGTAGGATGTGTGTGTGTGTGTGTGTATACATAAAAGCCATATGATATTATTAAAGTGACAGAATTAATAAAATTTGTATCCTAAAATTCCAAATATTCTATGCATTAATAAATAAATAAAAAGTATATAGATTGGTACCTGATTGTTCTATCCTCCAAAGTATTGTAAAATGTATCTTCTCCTCCGTGCTAATTCCCTGAAAACACACAGCAAAACACACCACATATAGGTCAAGGGTTTGTTTTGTTGCTAATGAGAGAGTGAGAATTAAAATACTCTAATGCTAAAAAAATAAATATGCAAAACTACACACTCGTGCACATTGCACATTGGAAACTTTAACAAAACTTAAGAGTATTTCAATTTAAGTGGATCCACCAACCCTAAATTTAGTAGAGTTCTAAGATTGTATTACAATTCTTTTGAGCAGCCAAAGCCTTCCACAATGGCTGAATGCATACAAGAATTTCTCACTTCAAATCGTCGATACAATTGAGAATCAAGTTCCTTTGTGACAAAGATGTAAGAAAAATAAATGATTTTTTATGCAAGCATTTGTTAAAAAACACCAGCCCAAATGACCCCAAGAATAAGGTCCATCTCATTATGGAAGTCTCGGTGCTCTAGGAGAATCATGCATGAGATATTGCTAGAGAATTCTAGCAAGCAAGGTTGGTGCATCATGCATGCGTGTTAAGAAAATGCTAGACAATTCTAGCAAAATATCTTCTTAGGTCAGCAAGGTAGCCTAATTGTTTAGGGTGCAGATTTTTGATCTAGAATAACTAAAAGTTTGTGGCTAGGATGAAGTCCCATGATAACCAACCTAGTAAGTCGGCAAATCTCAAACTATAATTATATATGTATGTGTTTAGTTATGGAACTAAGAGAGAGTAGCAAGTCATTGAGGCTAGGATGAAGTCCCATGATAACCAACTTGGTAAGTCGGCAAATCTCAAACTATAATTATGTATGTATGTGTCTAGTTATGGAACTAAGAGAGAGTAGTAAGTAATTGTGGTTAGGATGAAGTCCCATGATAACCAACTTGGTAAGTTTGCAAATCTCAAACTATAACTATGTATGTATGTGTTCAGTTATGGGTTTTCCTTAGCAAGAAATTTAGTAGAGTTCTAAAATTGTATTACAATTCATTATGCCTGCTTCATTAAAGTTACAGCACCTACAATAGTTGTGCAGGTTTCATGAAAACGTTTTGAACAAACACCATTAAGAAAACAAGGAAAATCTTCTACAATCATCCATCAAATAGAAATCACGAGCACTACACGGAACCAACACCATCATGAAATTTCAAGGCCCGTAACCAGACAAGATAGTGATCAAAACTATAAATACTGAAACTGATAAGGATTCGATCAAATAAGTAAAACAATACAACTTTAAGACAATAACCAAGGGCTAGCACTATCTTTCAACCAAAAAAAGCCAACAATATCTGATTTCTTATTTGGGATTTGGGAGAATAAAATCTTGGATTTGATTATGTATCATCACATTGTTTGTGAAGGTGGGTTACATATCTCTGAGCTTGTGATGATCTATAAAGCCAGCATCCTTTATTGAGGCCTTATATTTTCGGGTAGCAATCCCATTTTGTAAATCAGTGAAGGTTCATCTTCTTTGATGTGAAATTTAGTGCTAAACTAATCAGTTATTTACGTATTTTAGAAAATTGTTTTTCATTTATTTGAGAGCTATAGTTTTACAGCATAATTCAAATCAAAAGGTGTGTCGTGTGTAACCAAGGAAAGTAACTCATGACACTCATAACACTCACGTCTTCCTTATGTCGAACATCATTTGAACTAATAATTAGAATAATCATAAAAATGAAGGATCCAAAAGACTAACAGTAGTGCTAACAAGGTGGGTAAGCCTCATTAGTTCCACAATCCCTTAGAAGGTATAGCTAATAATTTACAAATATAAGTTTTCGACAAATAGGACCAGTGATTGGGTTGTTTTATCACTATTTGATTGAGGAAGGGGTCTAAACTTTGGTTTGTAATTACAGCCTCTAGGTTTGGTAGAATTCAATTGAATTCAGGTCCCTCTGTGACTAACTATAGCAGGTCTTCGTCTCGTTAAAGTACAAAACAGTTGCTGGTTAGACACAAATAGATGGGAGTTGTTCTGTTTCTGAGTTTGATCTTTAGCTAGAAGCCTAGAATCGACTCATAGACGGCATTTAAAGGGTTCCCTTCATCCATGACAAGTTCACACACATTGTCGTTGCACTTAATTTAAGTGCAAAAGGGGAAGTTACTATGGAACACAATAGATGGATTGTGACATTTCAAGAACCAAAAGACTAAGCAGAACAAAGGAAACAACGAATGTTTGGGAAGTTGATGTTTTCCAAGTTTATGCTTATTGAGAAAACATAGAGGCAAAATATACTAATCATAACCCTTAAAGGGTTAAATAGACACAATAATCCTAATGACAATACGAAACTAAATAACAATCATATCATTTAATTTAGAAAACCAGATTACTCGTGTACTATGGAAACAGACACCATATCAGACCGTTAACTCTAACTCGACAATCAATTTTGTCGTATGTTGTGACATAGACACGATTGCAATCATTAATCCAATCCAGCAAAAGGCTCTGAGTTTCGATAGACAATATGTATAAAAGAAATGGGGAAAGAAGGAATTAAAGCACCTTAGCCAGCCATTTATCTGTCAGCAAATGTTGCAAACTCAGTAACAAGGCAAAGTGCTTTCTTTCTAATCTTCTGGTCTCTAATTGTTAGCAAATGATCTATGGTCCCCAAAATGAACAACAACACCACACAAAAAGGGACAGTAGTTCAATAAAATGAGAGCATCATCCAAAATCCGAATCAGTGAAACATTTGGAAATTCCTGGTTCAAATGACCGGAAACATAAGAACAAACCAAGACAAACGCCAAAACGTTCCACATTTTCCAACCTAAACAATATAACACTTTGATAAACTTAGATGTAACCACCCATTACGCATATGAATTCAGAAAAAAGTAAAACATCAAGCTCGAATCACTATAAGTCCGTAAAATATCAAATAAAATCCACTGACTGATGTGTGGGAGCCCGTAACCCCGTAACCCGTTCCCACTTAAGCATTATGTGCCTACAAAACAGGATGTCATCATGTACCTCCACTCTACCACAAGTCTACACATTCATTATGAGCAGACTACAGTGGCTGAATGATTGATATATATACTACTAACAAACAACACTATCAGCAGACTCTAATGGCTGGCAAAATTATTTAATGGAGAGTCACAGAGTCAAAGAGAGTACAAATACAAACCTCTTCGACCAAGAAGAAGAGGACCAGACCAGTGACAGTGGGCAGGCGCAGGCAGCGGCGGCTAGCAGAGAAAACGCAGAAGGGTTACAGATTTGGTAAAGTGAAGATTAGCTCTGTTTTATGAGGAGCTGATTGCTGTGAGTGAAGTTAAAGTCATTGTCTTTTTGTAAACTCTGCACGAATGAAAATGGAGTTCACATTTAGGAAGGTTCTATTATTTTCTCTGTTCTCCCTAGTTCTATTTGGATATGCTACATCAGAGTTGGAAAATGAAGTTTCGCCAAAGAGATCTCCTCCACACAAAAATGTGAGAAGTAATGTTATTGATGGTACTGGTCAGGAGAGTTCCTTAAATTTTGAGGTTTCTAATAATGGACTGGGTGAGGCGAAGAGCGCGAACAGCAAAGTCTCAGTCTCTACTGTTGCGTTATTTACATTGGCAAATGGCTATGCAAGCATGTATTGAATCAGCTCCCTTATTTTCATCTATCTTTTATGTTTTTGCCATTTTTGTACTTGTAGTTGCTTCTTCCTTTTCTAGAAATTTGCTTTTACAAGTTTAGAAATTGCCATAGTTCATTCAAACAAAAGTTTATGTGCATAACCTAAAACAAAATTAAGATGAGATAAGACTTTACCCAATTGCAGCCACCAAGTTAGATGCAAGTACCTGCTGGGTGTTGAGGAGAGTGACTCAAGGGTGCGGAGTGCAGTGGGGGAAAAAAGGTGCGATCTGTGGGAGATGAAGAGGAGATGGGTGGTCGCCGATAATGGCAACCACCAGAGTGCAAAAGGTGAATCTGAAAGGGTGGAGCACAAAAGGGAAATCTGAACGGGTGGAGCGAAAAGTGGGGTGCAAATGGTACTCTCTGTTTAGAAAACCAAGTCAACTTGGTGGAAGATTAAAAGCAAGCTCCAATTAATTTATTTTAAGTTTTAATAATTTTTTTTTTTGACACAAGAAGGAAATAATGAGTACAATTCATCGTCAAAATCAACTACACGGTTTTTTTTTTTTTTTTTTTTTTTTTTTGACTTTAAGTTTTAATATTTGGCTTCCATGAATAATTTTTTATATATAATTAGTGAGGCATCTTTAGCCTCACATTTGAATATGTCATATTATTTAACATTATGTGACGCATTCTACAATTCGCCACAAATAAACTTTCATTTGGGCGGTAAAATTTCCCGCCCCTTTATATGTGGCGAATCTGAAAGTTATGTGTGACGCATACAATCTAAAAAATCATCATGGTCCCTCGAATGTTTTTATGTGACGCTTTCTAAAATCTCCTCACTTATTCTTGTAATATATGACGAATTTCTGGGCGCCACCATAAATTCCGTCACATATTCCCTGTTTTCTTGTAGTGTCAGTTTCAGACTTTAAATGTGACACTTGCATACTCGCCAAGAGTCACCGTGTGTCTTATCCGTTGAATTCTAATAAAAGTATTGTTCCTTTTGGTCTTGTTCATTCGGATGTTTGGGGACCATCTCCGATTACTACTTCATCTGGTATTCGATGGTTTGTAACGTTCATAGATGATTGTACCCGGATGACATGGTTATATCTTCTTAAGCATAAAAGTGATGTGTTTTCGGTTTTTTAAGACCTTCCACACCATGGTTCAGACACAGTTTTATACTGACATACGGATTTTACGTTCTGATAATGGTGGTGAATATGTTAATAGTGATTTTTCCCATTATTTAACGAATTCTGGAATTCTTCACGAAACTACATGTCCTCAGACTCCTCAACAGAACGGGGTGGCTGAGCGCAAAAATCGTCATCTCTTAGAAACGGCTCGGTCACTCTTGATTGGGGCGTCTGTTCCCCGCTCTTCTTGGGATGTTGCTCTTCAGACCGCCACTTATCTTATCAACCGTCTGCCATCCAAAGTCCTGGATTTTTGTACTCCCTTACAAGTCCTTGCTACCTTCGTGCATCTACCGTCGGTTTTAGTACTCCCACCTCGGATTTTTGGATGTGTTGCATTTGTTCATCTTCATAAAAATCAACGGACGAAACTTGACCCATGTGCTCTTCGTTGTATTTTTATGGGGTACGGCCTCCATCAGAAAGGGTACCGTTGCTACCACCCTCCCTCCCGTCGACTGTATGTTACTATGGATGTCACATTTTTCGAGTCTGAGATGTATTACTCTTCGGCTTCTTCCAATCCTCCTCCTCAGGGGAAGACACGGTATGACGAGAAGGATTGCACCATTGCCGAGACTCGGCTAGCTACCTTTGCCGAGATTCGGCCAACTACCATCGAGGGAAATCCAAGTGCCTTTGCCGAGATTCGGCCAGCTACCTCTGCAGAGATTCGGCCAGCTACCCTAGTCGAGACTCGGCCAGCTACCTCTGTCTAGATTCGGCCAGCTACCCTCACCGAGACTCGGCCAGCTGCCCTTGCCGAGCCTACTCCCCCTCGTCTCCAAATATAGTACCACCAGACCATACTCCTGAGAATATTCCTGAGGTAAGCTCGACTATCCCAGTTGATGATACCGTTGTTCCGAATTATCAATTACCTTTCAGGCACAATCGAGGAAAGGCACCTAATCGATATTCACCAGACACAACGAAAGGCTCTAAATACCCCATTGCCAACTATGTGTCATCACAGAAGTTATCAGAACCCGGCAAAGCTTTTGTACAACAAATATCCAATGATAGCACACCAAGTTCCTTGAAAGAGGCACTATCTGACGATCGATGGACCAAGGCAATGGAGGAAGAAATGGCTGCATTCTAGAAAAATCAAACGTGGGATTTAGTTCCACCTCCCCGAGGAAAGAAGAGAGTTGGGTGTCGATGGGTGTACACCATCAAGTACAAAGCTGATGGGTCCGTTGAACTATACAAAGCACGATTGGTGGCCAAGGGATACACTCAAACGTATGGTGTTGATTATACAGAGACATTTACCCCCCGTAGCAAAGATTAATACGGTAAGAGTATTGCTTTCATTGGTGGCCAACTTAGATGGGCCATTACAGCAATTTGATGTGAAAAATGCTTTCCTACATGGTAATCTTGACGAAGAAGTGTATATGGATATTCCACCTGGTTATGCATCGGTTTTACAACCCGGAGTAGTCTGTAAGCTGAATAAAGCGTTGTATGGGTTAAAACAATCACCCCGAGCATGGTTTGGTAGGTTCCGGACGGCTATGAGGAAATATGGGTTCAGGCAGAGCAATTCCGATCATACACTTTTCTTGAAACACCGAATGGGGAAATTGACGGCACTTATCATCTATGTGGATGATATGATTGTTACAGGTGACGACAAAGAGGAAATCTCAAGGCTCAAAGATTACCTAGCAACCGAGTTCGAGATGAAAGATCTTGGTGGTTTGAAATATTTCTTGGGGATAGAAGTAGCTCGATCTAAACAGGGTATATTTCTGTCTCAAAGAAAATATGTTCTAGACTTATTAGCTGAAACCGGAATGCTTGATTGTAAACCGGCTAACACTCCCATAGTCCAAAATCACCATCTTGCCGTGCACCCTGATCAAGTTCCCACTAACAGAGATCGTTATCAAAGGTTAGTTGGGAGGTTAATTTATTTATCTCACACCATGCCTGATATTGCATACGCAGTAAGTGTTGTTAGTCAATTTATGCATTCTCCGAGTGAGGCACATATGGGTGCAGTTGAACGCATCATACGATACCTGAAGTCCTCACCGGGTAGAGGGATCATGTTTTCTAAGAATGATCATTGCTGAATAGAGGGGTACACCGATGCAGATTGGGCAGGCAACGTTACTGATCGTCGGTCCACATCTGGTACTTTACATTTGTGGGAGGAAACTTAGTCACTTGGCGGAGTAAGAAACAGAAAGTGGTTGCTTTATCAAGTGCAGAGGCCGAATATAGGGGTATGGCAAAAGGAGTATGCGAACTATTATGGCTTCAGAGGCTACTTGGTGAACTCGGGTATCCTTCGAATTCATCATCGAATTTATTTTGTGATAATAAAGCAGCTATAGATATCTCACACAACCCAATTCAACATGATCGCACAAAACATGTGGAAGTTGACAGACACTTCATTAAGGAGAAGTTGGATGGGAATATTATTCAATTCCCATTCGTAAAGTCAGAGGATCAATTGGCGGATATCTTAACCAAAGCTGTTGCAAGTGAAGCGTTCTACAACTCTCTTGTCAAGTTGGGCATGAACGACATTTATGCACCAACTTGAGGGGGAGTGTTGGAGAGTTGACTTCTTGTGATTATTTAGTTACCTTTTCTAGGTCCTTGTAATCAGATTGTAATTAATATTTCTTTCCTTGTAAATCCTCTTGTACCTTATATATTTTCCTCCTTGGCGAGAAGAATAATATCAGAAAATTAAACCCCAAATTGAAAGTAGTACTTTGATGTAATATGTGTATATCACCATGCATTAGGGTTGATCAATCATCCTATGTAATATGCATCTTAACACATTTGTTAACTTTGAAAAAGTAATGAAGGGGGAATGATAATCTTCCATTATATAAACAATGTATGTAAAAACTTACAACTCAAGCGATTAAGATTCAAAGAAAAAATCTTGTACGTGTGATTGGTGTAGAAAGAGAGAAAGCAGAGAAATTGAAGAGATTGAAAAACTGAATTTTCTCATTGCTACGTAACTGCCTACAGGTTATTACCAACTTACTAAGCAATAATACACAACTGAGGGTAAATTACATAAAACTACCTCAACTATTGGATCATTAACAGTTTCATACCTCATCTTTAAAAAGTTTCAATGTCATACCTCATCTACGAATTTTTTACAATTTCATACCTTCCGTTAAATTTTTGTCAATTATTCCGTTAAATAGTGACGTGTCATGAGACGGGACCCATTATCTATTAAAAAATTAATAAAATATTAAAAAATTAATTAATTAAATATTAAAAAAATAAAAAAATAAAATCGTTTTTTTTAATGGGGACCCACCCCTTCCTTCCCCTCCCCCCTTATCCCACCCAAAACCCATATCCCTTCCATTTCCCCTTCCCTGCAACCTCCGACCTCATCCCTTCCCCACCTACGCCAACATCTCCACTCGCCACCACCACCTCCTCCCCCGACCCCTTCCCCACCCACGCTAGTAGCTCCAACCTTCCCCACATCATTTCTTCCTCCTCTGCCCCTGCCTCTCACCAACACCGGCGCAGGCCTCCTCATGTGAAACTGAGAAAATTTCTACCCTCTGTGGCCGCTAGATTCCGAGTTCTTCGACCAACGCCAAAAAACTCAATCCCAATCCCGCCAACACCAAAAATTGCCCCACCATCTCGACCCGGAACATTCGGACGAAAACGATACAGAGATGGAGTCGCCCGAGATCGAAACATAGAGATTGGAGTACGATTTCTTCCTTAACCACCGAAACCCAAATGCCCAGAACGCCCATCACCAGAAAAGGCACGAGTACGCACCGTCGTACGCCTAGTCGGGGATATGGGTGAGCGGCAGAGAAAAAGGAGGTGGGTCTTGGGGGGAGATGTTGGCGTGGGTGGGGAAGAGGTCGGGGGTTGCAGGGAAGGGAAAAGGGAACGGGGAGGGGAATGGATTTGAGGTTGTAGGGAAAGGGAAGGGGAAAGGGAAGAGGAAAGGGAATGTGAAGGGATCTGGGGTTGTAGGGAAGGGGAAAGAGAAGGGATCTGGGTTTTAGGTAGGATAAGGGGGCGGGGGAAGAAAAGGTGGGGAAGGGGTCGGGGGAGGAAGAGGTGGTGGCGGGTGGAGATGCTGGCATGGGTGGGGAAGGGAAGGGGTCGGAGGTTGCAGGGAAGGGGAAGGGATATGGGTTTTGGGTGGGATAAGGGCACGGGAAGAAATGGTGAAAGAAGGGGCGGGTCCCCATGCCAATTTTTTTTTAAATATTTAATTAATTAATTTTTTAATAGATAATGAGTCCCGTCTCATGCCACGTCACTATTTAACGAAATAATTGACAGAAATTTAACGGAATGTATGAAATTGTAAAAAATTCGTAGATGAGGTATGACATTGAAACTTTTTAAAGACGAGGTATGAAACTGTTAATGACTCAATAGTTGAGGTGATTTTATGTAATTTACCCACAAGTGAATATAACAGCCTAAAGCTTAACTACTAAGCTAGAATCTAATCCGGTGCCTTATGCTCATGATGAGTAGGTGGTCCTTCACTACTCTTAACAAGTGGTACATGCTTTTTCACTTATAACGTATCTTAAATTGCATTGTTTGTGATAATACGAGATTCAAATTGAGACAACTGAAACCACATGATCAAAAGTGAACACTTTGTATAGTTTTTTTTTATACACCTTTGGTTATTTTGGGCGATTGAATGAAATAAATCAAATGAAAACATCATAGATAAATGATTAAACAAAGATGTAAACAAGATTAAGAGCACCTTTTTTTTTTCCTCTGCTCAATCAGGGCCGGTCTAGAGTTTTTTGAGGCCCGGGGCGATGCCACAAAATATGCCCTCATTTTATATAAGAAAATTATTTGTTTTCACACATAAGATATAGATAAAATTCTACTTAGAAAAACACTTCAAGCTTAATAATTTAGAAACACGGAAAAATTAATTTATTTTGTATCGTGAGGAAAAAGGGTTTACAAGTAGATAGATATGAGTTTTGTTTTCCATTTGAACTTTTAAAGTGTTTTTGTATGAATCGTGATGTATTTTTTCTTATTTACTAACCTTGTCAATATGGGACTAAAAAAATAATGATGTTTTTGAGTCTTTAGTTGATATGTATAAGTAATAAATGGGTACTAGATTAAACTTTTTTATGACACCTCGTATGATTTGTAAATTTGGTCTAAAAATTTGGTCAACATATTACTCTTTGTTGAAGATTAGACTTGAATTGAAACAAATGTTTTAAAAATAACAACCCACATAGCTACTAGCTACTAATTAAAAATAAATTAACAACCAAACAAAAATTGAAAAGAAATTTGTAAAAATTGAAAAGTAAATAAGCACACATGGTGTTTTGAACCCAAAACCTCTTCATTAATTTTAAACAACAAAACCACCAGTTCTAGTTTAATTTCTTTGTCATTAAACCAAATTTTTAAATTTATACTCTTATGAAAACATATATAAATATACCACCCTAATAATTTTGGTGCCCCCAATTATTTTGGGCCCTGGACGATCGCCCTGCCTGCACTGGACCTGGGCCGGCCCTGGCTCCAATACGTGCGTTCGGAAGCGGAGGAGGAATGAAGAAAGAACGCACAAGATGACGTTTCGATGAAGAGATTTTTCACTAGGCACACGAAGTGGTACATCACGTGTTATTATATAAATAGTGAAATATGTGTGTTAAAAAATTAATAACGTAAAAAGAAAATTTTCTCATCACTCGCATAAAGACATGAGATGTAGTATTCATGTTCTCATCACAATTAACATTTTCTCGTTGCCATGGAGTGCACTGAAGTGGGTGACGATGACAGCAATGAAAACAGCGCACTTTCTTCCTTCAATTTGCGCACTTGGGCTCTGATTTTTTGCCATTGCCGGAACTGGGTGCTACCTGAAATCTCTCTGCAACCACAAAGCCTTCAACTTTTTAGGTAAACCCCTCATCAATTCCTTACCCATTTACTTGTCTGAAACTGTTCTGTGTTTCATCAATGAGTTATCTGTTCTAAAAAAAATCATGGGTTTTTTTTTTCCAATTGTCCATAATATTGTCTGCTTCGGAAGTTTTGAGGTGCATTGGCTGAAAAAAGTTAGTAAATCCTGATGGTCTTGCTTTTTCCTTATCTCACAAATCACAAATTGTGGTATCCATCTCAAGGTAGAAACATGCATTAGTTTGAGGACTGGGAATTGTGTTTGTGTTTATAGGATGGTGGAAGTGGAATTATGTTTATAAGTAGTGAGGAAAATGTGGATTCTAGCTAGCTAAAGGAAGGAACTTTCATTTTGTGGTAAAGATTTTTCAGTATTTGATCAGTCTACCCTGTTATGCTTTCCCATGAAGAATTACCAGGATTACTGTGGAACATAAACTTCATTAACTTGCGCCTCAGCGTTGACATCATCGTTACCTAGTTCATTGGTTCGGACAATATCAACTTTACTTGATATTTGAAATCTTAGTTAACTGATGCAGCCCATTTGAGATTCACCCTTGAAGCATGCAATAACCATGACCAGAAAACTTTGTTTCAAATCCATCAAATTTTCTGATTCTCTTGGTGTATTTAGTCTGCAAATAGAGCTTACACTAATAGGAATGCTTACCTATCTTCTGCCTCGTAATTAGAATTGCTCAGCTTCCTAACCATTCTGCTATTCTGTTAATGTTCTTGACTTGTGTAGACATCCCTCATCTGAGTCTTAGATTTCCCTCACCTTTGGAGAACTTGGTATCATGATATCACCGACTCGGTTGAGTATGTTTTCCAAAAATGAGCCGGTAAAACTAGAGCAGTGGAAGTTTGACAACCTAATCTTTTGAGAGACGAGACTTCATAACGGAGTTAGATTTGGGAGGCTTAGGTGGAGTAAATTTGTGATATATCAAATTGTTTAAAGTAGGTGAAGTATTGGTTAAAATTAGTCCTTCTTAGCTCTTTTTAGTTGCTTAGAAAGATGGAAGAAATAAGAATGGGTTCAAAGTGGAAACCATTACAAAGTTAGAAAATTTCAAGTTCCAAATCATCGTTAGCCGTTAGGCCTGTTATGGAACCTAGCAGACATTAGGGTCTTACAACTTGTTCTTTGAACTTTTCCAGATACAAGTCACTGAAATGCGTGGTGTATGTGTAGAACATGTTTATGAGTGAAGACCTTTCTCCGAAGCTACATTATATTGAAGGATTGTTACTTAGAAGTTGATGATATACCATATACATCGGATCCTTTTGCTGGAAATAATTCTTATATTCAGTATCTAATACTGCTAGCAATAACCACACAATGAGAACAATAACCACACAATGAGAACAAAAATATAACAGTAAAAACTTCAATAACAATAATAATAGCAATACTAATAACAATAGAGAGTAATAGTAGTACTCTTACTAACAGTAAATCAACTTCTCAATGAATCGAGTAGAAATTAGAGTTACCCTATTTGTTTTCTTGAGAATATTTATCCAATTAACCAGGGCCTTGTCTCTCCATGTACCGCCACGCTGCTCTGTCTTGGATTCATTGATGCCAACCAAGAGGTATAATTGTATCGGTTGTAATGTTTCGTTGGAAATAACCTGGTCTTGCCTGAATTACTTGAGGGAATATTATTCTTCGTGATTGTGTTTTGTCCCAGTCATGTTAAGGGGTCTTGACAAAGATGGCGTGCCTCGTACATATTCTAGAATTGGACATCACTTACTTAAACAATTGTGAGATATGTACCATCTTGATTCTTGATATATCCACCATACGCTAATTAAACATGTGCTTGCTAGACCCTTTGTATATCTATGTGTAGCTTGCTACATTCTAAGATGTATAATGAACCTAAGCTTGCATGATCAGCTAAGCATACCCTATAATGAGAAGTTATATTGTCGGAAAGTTCAACGGAACATTGGCTTGTTGATTCTCCAGACATGTTCCTTATAGAAGTTATACACATATTTGGTTTTGATCATTTGACTGATTTCATTCTTTATTAGTCTTAATACTAAAGTGATATTGAGAGCTTGCCGCTCTGTTTTTCAAATCATTTGAGATGGTTGAATTCAATGCAGTTCCCATCTAAATGAGGTTGTGTCGTACATTGTTCTTAACGTACTTGCATTAAATCCTAGGCCGAGAAAAAAAAAATCCGACACACTGGAACGATATATAGCCCTCCTTTTTATCTGGAAGAAAGGAGTCAAGTTTTTAGGTGTAGTGTTTTTCTCTGATTACAAAACCGAGTGCAGTGATGTTCTATGATTCATATAGCCAACCCCATTAGTGGGATAAGGCTTTGTTGTTGTTGTTGATTTGTTCGTGTAGAATCCATGTAAAAACAAGGACATTGACACCAGTTGTAATGTGTATGAAGACGCTTTGCGAACATGCTCGTATATTAATGTAACTGTTCTTTGATTTTGGGGAGTGGGTGTTCTCCTGCCTTTCACTATAACTCTTTGAAAAGTTGAGGTGCAAGAAAAGTATGTAAGTTGTCATTTATATACAAAGATGAAGCCCATAACCATGGACTTGTGTGTTTCAGAAAGAAATTGATCGGTGACATACTGCTCGCGTCATTTTCAGTAAGCAATTGTGATTTTGAAGTAATATTACCAACAATTGTTTATGGTATTCTTTTGGTGCGATTTTGACAGGTTCCTTTTGTTTCACTTTTCTTGATTCCTGAGGCCATATTCTTCTCATCTTCTATCTCCATGCTTTTGTATTGTGAGATCTCCAATAACAGGGTCCCTTGAAGAATAATAATTGCTGAGAGGCACCTTTGTTTATGTGACTTTATGATTCACTGGACCTTCTCCTCCTGACCGAAAAATACCAGGGGCCATTTGGCATCATCCCAGAATCTCCTTTACCTGTTATGGAATATATTAAAGCGACGAAAAGAGCTTCAAGTACAGCAGCTGGTTAAAGAGAAAGGTACGTCAATAACTCTTGCTTCCCTTCATGGTTTTCAAACATTCGGGCCACACTACCATAAGAACTTGTCAATAATTATATTCCTTACTTTGAACGTGAACTATGAGCTTCCCACTAGGGATATGTTAGTCCAATAGAGGAGAAGCCAATGCTTGCTCGGGAAGAACCCCCCACTACCACCATGATACTATACCCAGCCTCCTGTAGGTCCTACCGGTGCTGTCTTTCGATTAACCATTTTAGCTGAAGGAATGATGAGAGTAACAACCTGATTAGTGAAAATGTTTCCCCCATGCTAACGGTTTTAGGATCAAATGCTCGAACAGTCTCGACGATGCAACCTCTAGTTTGTTGATATGATTAATGCGTTAAGAAATACTTAAATTAGTACTTGAACTTTGAATCCTGGGGCATTTGTTTATGCATGCAGCAGGCAGAGCAAGTGAATGTTAAGCACTGGGATGGCAAGACTTTGGCAGATGAATAATCATTGGATTTTGATTCCAGTTATCAAACTCTTGACCACAACCCAAGAAATCCCGAGATCAATCCGATACCGATTGACTTTTACGATTTGTTGTTGGCCACTGTGATTTGTGGCCTCCTTTTCTCTTTTCTTCTTTTTCTCTTTTGCGATCAAAATTTTCTTTATATTCAGTTGGTTTTGGATATGGATTACAGAATTAAAGCTAACAATCCATTTGGAATATGTTTCTTTTTGAGACTTTTGTGCAGAGTGAGAGCCCTGTTGAGTGCCCTTTATGTCATTTCCATTTGTTTAGAGAGAGAAAGCAGAGAGAGAGAGAGAGAGAGAGAGAGAGAGGGGTTGTGTTGCTTCATACCATGACAATACTAATTCAGCGTTTATCTCTCGTATATTAAAGTAATTTGACATATCGTGATGAGAAAAACAAGTGCAATTATGATTCATGTTTTTTCATGGAACATTGATTTTTGGACGTAATCGTCGTATTTGATGCAATTATATTCTGATTCCCCGTCTCTGATACATCCAAGGCAGGAACTATTGATTGATGTAACCTCGTGTGGCATTTAGTCCTATATATTAACCCTTGTAGTTGGCACCCTGGATTCCCCTCCCCTATATTTGGATAATTTTACAGAAAACTACTAAATTATCATATCTCGATCAATTTAGCAAGATATTGTCTCTGTCTTAACCGTCTTGAACAGAAAGCTATACACAGAATTCTGATGATTACACATACATGTCTCTTATTTCAATAAAATTGGTGTGAATTGATTCACTTTATATGGGAATACTTCTTTAGGAGAAAAAATACGTTAGGGTTTGGGGTCCCAAAATCCAACGTTAGATTCTTTGATTCCTCCGTTCTTACAAAGAACAAAAGGAATCTGCCAATCACACACCACCTCCTTCCTCACAAAATGAAATACCCAAAAAATAAAAAACTAAAAGAAATGGGAAAGAAATATTAAAAAAGAAAAGAAATTCCTATTTCCCTTTCAATCACCAAAAGAAAAAAAAAATTAATATCTCAATTATTATTATTATTTATTATTATTTATTATTATTTAGCTGCACTGCATTGCTTCTCACACCATTATTCATCATGGTGGGGTTCCTTATTCATCAGGGAATCATGCATGGAGAGAGAAACTAGAGAGAGAGAGAGAGAGATAAAAACAAACCCTACACTTTTCTTCCTTTCTCTCCTTTTTAAGACTCACAAATTGAAATCTCTGTGTTTTTGCTGCATCAGAGATTCTCTCTACCTCTTTCAAGTCAAAGAAGCAAGAAAAATATATAATTTTATAAAATTATTTTTCTAAAAAAGTTGGTATGACATGTGAGAGAGAGAGAGAGAGAGAGAGAGAGAGAGGGAGAGAGGAAAGGAGGAAGTACAGCTCATTGCATATATTCTCTGCCTCCAACATAACCCCACTTATGTTTCCAGATATGGAGTGAGAATATAGGACACCCCCACAACTACTCCCATCCCAAATTATAAAGACCAACCCCCTTCCCTTATAGCTTGGATCATACAAAGCTGTCCACCATTATCTATTTATGTTCCTGCAGTCTGCTGTCTCGATCTCTCATCCACCACCACCACCACCACCACAAAAATGGTTCTGCAGAATATGCAAAATCAGAACATGAATTTGGTTTTGTCCACCGACGCGAAGCCGCGGCTAAAGTGGACTCCAGAGCTTCATCAGCGATTCGTCGAGGCTGTCAATCAGCTCGGAGGGGCAGACAGTGAGTATATGACCTTGATGATGTAGGGGGAAGGGCGGGGGCTCCTAAAAGTGTAGGCCATGTCCCCTCTTCTTTAGGAGCTGACCTCGCCTAATCCCTATTTTTAGTATCTTATACAATACAATACAAAGTTCTAATGTGTATATGTATATATATATGGCAGAGGCCACACCAAAGAGTTTGATGAGGATGATGGGAATTCATGGACTCACTTTGTACCACCTAAAGAGCCACTTACAGGCATTTTCTCTCTCCAGTTTTGTCACATCTAGTCTTTGTCCAGATCATGATCGAGAAAGCGTAATTCTAAAACTCCTTTGGTGTTCTTGTGCAGAAATACAGGCTAGGGAAAAGCCAACACTCCGAAAACTGCGCTGACATTAAGCAAGAAGGTGAGTCCATTACATTAGATTCCGAAAACTTTAGAGGATCATCATTTGGTGCTCATTCTTTAATCCTTGTGGATTCTTAATATTTGTCCTCTCCTTTGATGCAGATTACAAGGAGCTTCAGAGCAGTGATGGTCATTTCGGCGTGGATATCAGCGATGAAGATAACAGTCAGATTAATGAGTAATATAGTTAGAAATAGATCCCAATCTCTTTGATTTATTTAGATGGAAAAATGACACCGCAAAGAGATCCCTATTAATTAAGTGTTGTTATGTTGATAGCAGAAGCTTGCAGATAGCTCGGTCTCTCCAGTTGCAAATGGAAGTGCAGAGGCAGCTTCATGAACAAATTGAGGTAAAAACGATAAACGAATACCATCTTTACCATTCTCGATTCATAAAAAAGATTGAAAGAGTACCATTACTTGCCAATAAACCCGGTTTTTGTTGTCAGGTACAGAGACATCTTCAGCTGAGAATTGAAGCTCAAGGGAAGTATTTACAATCGGTGTTGAAGAAAGCACAAGAAACTCTTTCAGGGTATACTTCTTCTTCAGGGGGAGTAGAACTTGCAAAGGCTGAACTCACTCAGCTAGTTTCAATGGTTAACAATGGATGTCCATGCTCTTCGTTCTCAGAGTTAACGGAAACAGGAACTCCAACCCTAAAAGACATGGAGCGGAAGCAAATGAGAGGCTCCATGGAGAGTTCCTTGACATCTTCCGAAAGTTCAGGAAGGGAGGACGAGAAGCTCCCTGAAAATTCTAATGCAACCTGTGTTGAACTACCATTAATGGACATTCACCCGGACATTAAGGCGTGGAATAATGTTGCAAACAATCATGTTTTTGGGAGGAAGAGAAGCAGCAGTCCGATATCTGATGGTGTATCTGTGGAGCAACCAGTTGCTAAAAGGACACAAACACAAAGAGATAAAGGTGGAAACAATCTGAGAAAGTCTGGATTGTTGGCTACAATTGATCTGAATAGCAAATATCAGAGTGACAACATTGATTCGGGACCGAAAGCAATAGACTTGAACTGCAAGGGAATCTGATTCTTCAAATGCCTTGGAGCCATCTGGTTTAGTGATATATGGTTTATGGAGCAAGCTTAATTCCCTCCAGTCCTAATCTTTTGTTTATATACATGTATGTACACTGTTATATATGTATGGCACTTTTGAAAGTATATTCATGTCAAAAGAAGGTATAGTATATTGCGGGGATACATCTCTTTCTCGTTCTCGCTATCGCACTCTCGCACGTGTGTCACAAACGTGCGCGTTTGAATGCCAGATGGAAACTGCTTATTGCTTAATGCTTCTGAGATCTGATTAAGCTAATTCGCCTAAAGAACGTAGAGACGTAGAGAATGTTATGTATATGATTCCTTACTTTTGTAGGTGCAAGTCGCATGACTCGATGTTAATCATGTCAATCACTAGAAATATTTCTTTTCAATGTTTGTCGAGGGACAAGCAGAGGAGGAGGAGGGTGAGAAATCATCATGGAAAAGAAAATTATGAATTAAGCATGCGCATGTTAGCTAATCAATGCCTAAGAACTCACTCAATTATATGTCCCATCACATGACAATAACCTACGAAAACTCGAGAATGCATCAATGTATGGAATTCATTCCCCGCCGGGATCCTTCAGACCGTCAGATATGAAAGTTCCATCTGAAACGTTTAAATCTAGCCGTTCAGTTGAGCAACATATAGTAGTTAAACTCCAATAAATAATTCATACCTTTATCTTCCTAATCCTGTTATATGAAAGCACCAACCTTGGAGCTTCTAATGCTACACACTAACTATTCAAAGCAATGAGCGTTTTATTCTTTCTATTCCTCCTATTTGTAAGCTTGGCTTTGTGTTCTTCACGGATTCAAGGTTTGTCACTAACCCTATTTAATTTTAGTAACATCTCATTTTAGAAGCTTGAATGTTGTGCATTGATGTCGGTTTTCAAAATTGCAGGGCAAACACTCCCCCATATGACTTCGGATGTCAATGAAGCTTCGGGCAAGTCCTTCGATTACATTGTCGTTGGAGGAGGCACTGCCGGCTGTCCCCTTGCTGCAACCCTGTCTGAGAAATTCTCAGTGCTCTTGGTGGAACGAGGCGGCTCTCCATATGGAGATCCCTTGGTGCTGGATACAAAGTACTATGGGTTCCCATTGCTCCAAACTGATCAATATACATCAGTTGCACAAAGCTTTGTGTCCAACGACGGTGTGAGCAATCTCAGAGGCAGAGTTCTAGGAGGAGGATCTGCTATAAATGGCGGGTTTTACAGCAGAGCAAGTGAGGATTTTGTCGAAAAGGTTGGGTGGGATAAGGAGATGGTAACAAATGCTTATCAATGGGTCGAATCTAGAATCGTTTTTAAACCCGAACTGACCCCATGGCAGTATGCTGCTGAGTTTAGCTTTCTTGAGGCAGGGGTTTTCCCTTACAATGGTTTTAGTTTGGATCACATTGAGGGAACAAAGATCGGTGCGAGCGTGTTTGATGAACAGGGACGAAGACACACCTCCGCCGATCTTCTAGAGGCAGGAAATCCAAATCATATCACAGTTCTTCTGAATGCAACTGTTACTAATGTCATCTTTCATGAAAGAGGTAAGCCTTAAACGTGTATTATTCCTTTACGGGGAGTGACTTCCGCACCCCACTAGCGTGTAGTCCCCTCATTTTCTTAGATTGGATACGTCAAAAGATAAGTAACCGATGGAAACAAGGGGAGCAGTGCAGAAGGAGATAGGAGGAGCACAAAAATCACTGCCCGTAACCGATAACCCTATTTTCAGCTGAATTTCTAAATGATTTTGCAGGTGACAGAAATGAGACAATAGCTAGAGGCATAAGATTCATCAAGAGCAACGGAAACTCAAGCGAAATTTATGAAGCTCAGCCTCAACCAGCCAGAGGATTCATGCTCAGGGGGTGATGTGATACTAGCAGCAGGGGCTTTAGGCAGCCCTCAGATTCTATTGTTAAGTGGTATTGGCCCTCATCAACACCTAAACAACTTCAACATCCAACTAGTTCTCGACCTAGACGCTGTCGGAAAAGGAATGAAAGACAATCCTGGCATTGCACTCTTAGCTGACCCTACCCTGAAAAATTTCCCACCAGAACCTCCAAAAGTTGCCGGTATAGCAGATGACTTCAAGATCATAATTGAGGCAGGAATTTTACCTGTCAGCTCCAATGCAACAATAATGCCAATAGCTGCGAAACTCGCCTTTCCAAAGTCAGAAGGAAAGCTTGAGCTGAACAGCACTGACCCCAGAGAAAACCCTTCAGTCACATTCAACTATCTAGCAAAGGAGAAAGATATGGCACAATGTGTGAAGCTGGCTCAGTTGCTTGAGCGAGTGGTAAGGTCTGAATCGATTGCATTCTTCCTGGGGATCGAACGCAAGCCAAAAGACAAGTTGATGTCTACGGAAGATGAGTTGAGAAAACTGTGCACGAAGAATGTGAGGACATTCTATCACTACCATGGAGGTTGCACCACGGGATCAGTGGTTGACAAGGATTACAGGGTTTACGGAGTTAAGGGACTGAGAGTAGTTGATGGATCAACATTTTCTGAATCGCCAGGCACAAATCCAATGGCCACTTTGTTAATGCTTGGAAGATACCAAGGGATGAAGGTTCTTCAAGAAAGAGAGAATGCTTGAACCCGAAAGATGATCGATCCTACATCCAACTTCATCAAGTTGTACTTTTAGCCATACTAATCATGTCAAATTAAGATTTTCTTGTACAAACGCATCTTGTTATCAGTGGACTCTAATAAACCAAACAAACCAACCAACCACAAAGCAAATACCAAAACACCGAGCAAAAACAAACGAACACGAAGAACACGAGTTAGGAATAAAATATAGAACAAATAATCGTGTGAACTGCAGACTTTGTGTGGGTGCAGCCAACGGAGACTGAATTGTTAATGCATAAAAATGGGAGAACTGCTGTTTTAGTTTAATTAATTTAATAGCAATTAGGTGGTAACATATCATTGACTTTGCCTATTAATACAGAAAATATGTTGGTAGAAGATAAGCTTGAGAGAGAGAGAGAGAGAGAGAGAGAGCATTCATGGCAATGGGGTTTTCATTGTATCTGTTCCTCCTGTTTGTTCATCTGGCCCTGTGTTCTTCATGGATTCAAGGTATGCTATGTCCTCTAATTATCTTCCTGTTTAATTAATTTTAAATGACGTTACATAAATATATATATATATATATATATATATATATTTTTGCCAAGCGATAGATTTTGTTTGATTAAATGTTAGATTAATTAACCACAGACGGGGTTCGAACCCACGCCGTCATGGGGACTCAACTTCTTTCCACCATTGTGGTAAAAGACCACTTGCATAACTAATTCAGTTTTCAGTTTTCAAGATTAGTGAAAATTGTAAAATGAAATGATTACCAAACCGACTTATAAAATGCCATTTTGTAGCTTTAAATGTTGAGAATTTAGGATCTATTCTGTTTTCTTTCCTAATTACAGGACAAACACTCCCTCGTCAGACTACTTCAGATGTCAATCAAGTCTCGGGCAAGTCCTTCGATTACATTATTGTTGGAGGAGGCACCGCCGGCTGTCCCCTAGCTGCAACCCTGTCTGAGAAATTCTCTGTGCTCTTGGTTGAGAGAGGTGGCTCGCCGTATGAAAATCCCTTGATCATGGAAAACAAGAACTTCGGGCTCTCATTGGTCCACACTGACGAGCACACATCAGTTGCACAAAGCTTCGTCTCCAAGGACGGGGTTTCCAATCTCCGAGGAAGAGTTCTAGGAGGAGGATCGGCTATCAACGGCGGGTTTTTCAGCAGAGCAAGTGAGGATTATGTCAAAAGGGTTGGGTGGAATAAGGAGATGGTATCGGATGCTTATAAATGGGTGGAGTCTAGAAATGCCTTCAAACCAAAACTGACCCCATGGCCCTATGTTGCTGAGGTTAGCTTTCTTGAGGCAGGGATTTTCCCTTACAATGGTTTTAGTTTGGATCACATCGAGGGAACAAAGATTGGCGCGACTATTTATGATGAACAGGGACGAAGACACACCTCAGCTGATCTTCTAGTGGCTGGGAATCCGAACAACATCACACTTCTTTTGAATGCAACTGTGACAAGCATAATCTTTCATAAAAAAGGCAAGCATGAAACTTTTGAGAGTGAATCCCACGTCGGAAAATTAACTCTTGATTATGGCTACATTCGTAAATGGCTTTTGCAGGTAAAAGAAATGAGACAATTGTTCGAGGCATAAGATTCATCAAGAGCGACGGGAGCTCTTTGCAAACCCATGAAGCCTACCTCAACACGCAGAAGAACTCGAGTCCAACAGGCGATGTGATACTAGCAGCAGGGGCTTTAGGCAGCCCTCATATTTTGTTGTTAAGTGGCGTTGGCCCTCAGAAGCACCTAAACGAGTTCGACATTCCAGTTGCAGTAAACATAAAGAGCGTTGGAAAAGGAATGCAAGATAATCCTTCCATTGCACTCGTACCTGAGGTAGCTGACGCGAAGCCCAAAAATTTCCCACCAGATTCTCCCAAAGTTATCGCCATTGCAGACGACTTCAAACTCATAGTAGGGTCAATGATTTTACCAATCAGCTTCAACGCAACAATATTGCTAATCTCTGGCAAACTTGCCTTCCCAGAATCAGAAGGAGAGCTTCAGCTGAACAGCACCGACCCTCGCAAAAACCCTTCAGTCACATTCAACTATCTGGCAACGGAGAAAGATATGGCAGAATGCGTGAAGCTGGGTAGGTTGCTTGAGCAAATAGTAAGGTCTAAATCGATTGCTTACTTTCTTGGGGTCGAAGGCAAAAGCAGAAACGAGTCCATGTCTACCGACGATGAGCTGAGAAAATTTTGCAAGAACAACGTGAGGACCTTCTACCACTACCACGGAGGTTGCACCATGGGATCAGTGGTTGACAAAAATTACAGGGTTTTCGGTGTCGAGGGATTGAGAGTAATTGACGGGTCAACTTTTCTGGAATCTCCAGGCACAAATCCAATGGCCACATTGTTAATGCTTGGAAGATACCAAGGGATCAAGATTCTTCAAGAGAGAGAGAAAATGCTTAAACCCTAGTGATGATCGATCTTATATTGAGCCTCAAGAGCTTGTATTAGCCATATAATCATATAATAATCATGTCAAATGAGAGCAGTATACCTAAATTTTACTTATTATAACGCCGACAGGTCCGGTAGCTAGGCCGAACGGTTGCTCGGAAAATTTTTAGTTGTGACGGGAGTACGGATGGTACACCACGTGTTTTTATGTAAGTGGTGGAAAATTTTAATTTTTAAGTTATTAATATTTTAACACATATATCCAACCATTTACATAAAAGACAAATGATGTACCTTCTCGTGTGACGGAAACACTGAAAAATCTCTCCTGTTGCTCGATGTGACGCTCAAATCCTGATGCATTAGTAAAAAAAAAAGACGGGTTGGCCTCCACTAGTAAGCAAAAGCCCGTAGTAGCCAACGGAGACTGAATTGTTAATGCATAAAAATGGGAGAACTGGTGTATTAGTTTAATTAATTTAATAGCAACTAGGTGGTAACAGATCATTGACTTTGCCTATTAATACAGGAAATATGTTAGTAGAAGATAAGCTTTAGAGAGAGAGAGAGAGAGAGCATTCATGGCAATGGGGTTTTCATTGTATCTGTTCCTCCTGTTTGTTCATCTGGCCCTGTGTTCTTCATGGATTCAAGGTATGCTATGTCCTCTAATTATCTTCCTGTTTAATTAATTTTAAATCCCGTTCGATAACTAATTAATTTTTTTTTTTCCCAAGTGATAGATTTTGTTTGATTAGATGTTAGATTACCTACGGACGGGATTCGAACCCATGATGTCATGAGAGCTTAATTCCTTTCCACCATTGTGGTAAAGGGCCATTTGCATTACTAATTCAGTTTTCAGTTTTTAGTTTTCAAAGTAAGTAAAAACTGAAAACGAAATGGCGCTATCAAACGGCGTATAAAATGTCATTTTGTGAGTAGCTATGAATGTGGAGAATGGAGGATCTATTCTGGTTTCTTTCCTAATCGCAGGACAAACACTCCCTCATATGACTACTTCAGATGTCAACCAAGTCTCGGGCAAGTCCTTCGATTACATTATTGTTGGAGGAGGCACCGCCGGCTGTCCCCTAGCTGCAACCCTGTCTGAGAAGTTCTCGGTGCTCTTGGTGGAGCGAGGTGGCTCGCCGTATGAAAATCCCTTGATCATGGAAAACAAGAACTAACTACGGGCTCTCATTGGTCCAAACTGACGAGTACACATCAGTTGCACAAAGCTTCGTCTCCAAGGACGGGGTTTCCAATCTCCGAGGAAGAGTTCTAGGAGGAGGATCGGCTATCAACGGCGGGTTTTACAGCAGAGCTAGTGAGGATTATGTCAAAAGGGTTGGGTGGAATAAGGAGATGGTGTCGGATGCTTATAAATGGGTGGAGTCTAGAAATGCCTTTAAACCTAAACTGACCCCATGGCAGTATGTTGCTGAGCTTAGCTTTCTTGAGGCAGGGATTTTTCCTTACAATGGTTTTAGTTTGGATCACATCGAGGGAACAAAGATTGGCGTGACTACATATGATGAACAGGGACGAAGACACACCTCAGCTGATCTTCTCACGGCAGGGAATCCGAACAACATCACACTTCTTTTGAATGCAACTGTGACAAGCATCATCTTTCATGAAAAAGGTAAGCAAGAACCTTTTGAGAGTGAATCCCAGGTCGGAAAATTAACCCCCATTGATTATGGCTAAATTCCTAAATGGCTTTTGCAGGTAGCAGAAATGAGACTATAGTTAGAGAGGCATAAGATTCATCAAGAGCGATGGGAGTTCTTCGCAAACCCATGAAGCTTACCTCAACTAAGAATCAGTCCCTTAACTCATCAAAACGTGCAACTATGATTGTTTTTATCAACTCCGTTAAAACTCCAGTTGAAATGAATCATGTTAAAAGAATCATTGCTATCATTGAGTTAAAGTTTAGGAAACGTTGCTCCAATAGTGTTAAAAGTTGAGAAACCCTTAAAGTTGAGTAACCATTTTTTCCGGTTAAAATTGAAAAAAACATTGTTACAATTTTCTCATTTGGTTTTCTATATTTGTCTTTTGATTCAATTTCATGTGCATGACACATGACTCATTTTGGCAGAAATTCCAACAGAAATGACAAAAAAAAATCATAACTACACGTTTTAATGAGTTATGCGATCAATAGTTATTCCAATAAAATTAAAGTTGAAATATTATTGCAATAATTTTCTATAGTGACTTCGTGTATATTTTAATGTGGGAGGTGTTCCATCACCAATGGGTGACAATCTAATCTGTACCATATAGCATGATGTGGTAGAATACTTTTGACCCTCGAGTGAAAAGATAAGCCAAATTATAGCTAGTTCCGTGGTATTTTGAACTCAGATTGAGGCCTCCAACGACAGCTTGAAGTCCATAAGTGGTGCCAGAAGAGCTGAGGCAAGTGCAAGAAGGATGTGAGGATTCACTACCATGGCCACCATGGAATCAGTGGTTGGCAAGATTATCATGACCACTTTGCTAATGCTTGTAAGATATCGAGATTCTCCAAGCCACTAAAATGCTTAATTAAATAGGATCTTTAACGAAAAGTTTTCGGTACTGTTTATTTAATAAAAAATGATATTTTTACATTAAAAATCAATCATTGTACTATTCATTTTACGCTTTATTTTGTTATTTTCGTTAAAATTCAAAGTTTTCAAATCATTTTCATTAGTTTTCCTTTAACTTTACCATTTATTTTGTTATTTTCGTTAAAACTTAAAAGTTTTCAAGCCATTTTCAGTTTTCCTTAATTAAATTTGTAGTTATCTGTCATTCAGTACTACGATCAAATAGTATTCTTCTCATTTGTAAGTGAAAGGTCTTTGGTTAGAATCTCGTGGATCGCAAATTCAATACCAAATTAGGATCTTAAGTTCGAATCTCGTGAATAGCAAATTCAATACCAGATTAAATTGCCTCTTGTGTGGCTTAACTGAACTTTCATCTCCTTAATGTAAAATATATCATTGTACTAAAAAAATCGTAATCATCTTAATCTACTCATTTGGTATGATAATTCAATGATTCAAAGATAAAAAAATCGTAATTATCTTAATCTACTCATTTGGTATCATATAAATACAAGTCTAAAAATGCATCTCTAACCACTAGACATGTTTCTAAATCCGCTTGATTCAGTCAATCAGTTTCAATCAAGTTCACAAATTTCACAACTTAAAAAATAAGACAACATTATGAACAAAATATAAAATTTATTTTGAAATAAAAATAAAAATAAAATTGCTTTGAGATCCTGTACAATATTCCTAATCGTTTACAAATTAATATTTTTCTCCTAACTCTGCATCGTATCCTCATCACTGGCTTGATCAGGACCCTCACTTGCTCTCCTGCGATTGTGAACAAACACCCTAACCCTAATCTCTCCGTCGACCCTCCTCCCCTCTCCGCCCGCTTCTTCGCTCTTCTTTACCACCTCCTCCTCCTCAACCGGCATCGTAAACCTGCAAACCGGGCACGACCCATGAAGCGTCAGCCACTTCTCTATACAACCCCCATGAAACCTGTGCTTGCAGGGCATCTCCTTCGCCACGCCGTCCACCTCAAACTGCTCCAAGCAAATCGCGCACTCGGACCCCCCAACCGCCTCGACAATCTTCACACTCGGCATGGCGTCGATAGACGCCTTCGACGCCGGCGGCTGACCGTCCTTGCCACTCAGCCCCTGGAGCAGCGAGTCCAGATCCGAACCGCCTTCGATCACCGCCACGCGTTGGCTGAAAGGGTCGATGAGGACTATTCGCTCCCGCGGGGTTCGTCTTTCGGGGTTTCCTCCATCTGGGTCTTCCGTGTCGGGTGTCGCGGCGGAGGCGGCGGCGGCTGCACCTAATATTAAGGGCATGAGCACAGAGAGCTCTCGGTCTCGACCCCTCCTCGTGAGCCAGTCGAAGAAGGAAGAGAACTCAGCTTCGGAATCCATGAAATTTTCCCCGGATTGAGAACGAAAAAAGAGAGAAACTTCGAGAGGGATTTGGGAAGACGAAGAATCAGAAGGGTTTGGGAAAATTGCAGGATGAGGGTTTGGGGATTTGGAGGGGGAGGATTTAAGAGGGGAGAGTGTCCACATAAAGAAGAAAGAAGGGCGTAGAAGGATCTGGAACTTCTGGAGAAAAACGATAAGTCAAGGTTATAGAGTGAAGAGGGACTATGTAGCGCCGCACGACACGTGGCGAGTGCTTTAAAATTAAGCATTTTTTGTGTTATTTTTATTCAAACAAATTTTTTTGTTATTTAAAAAAAGAAGAAGAAGGAAATATTGCCAATATTCATACAGGACAAATTCAGGTTTACCTTTATCTTCAAAAGGGTGTATTTTTTCATATTTTAGGAGTGAGGATCCTCACAGATCCTTTTGTGAAGATTTCGGGAATCCTTCAATCACATTCTTTTATCATATATCATGCTATCAGTTTTTATCAGGTACTGTTTATATTCAATTTTAAATATAAAAATTTACAATGATTTTTTTATGTACGATGAACATATATGATTGGAAGATCTAATGTGGATTCTTGGGGATATTTTAGGGCAAACGATGCCCTTAGAATCTTTTATTAATGGTATCTCCATGCAAAGATAAGAATATATATTGTATTGGGCAACTCGGTTCAATTTTTTAACAATAATTGTCACAAAGTGAAACTTTGTTATTAAAGCATTTGTGATTGTCTAATATTCTAGTACATCAGATATTAACTTTTCATCATGCATTTCGGTTTAAAATTCTCTGTCTCCTAAATTTTCATAATGGTTTTGAACCTTTATCTCTTAATATTAATAAAAAGAAGTTAAAAACAAAGGACAATTTTAATGAATTAAATTTCCTTCTTGCCTTAGAGACTCATCTCCATAATCTTTATTTTCGCTTTTGACCAAAATTCCCAGAAGAAAAAGCCAAATTTGACACGCACCGTCGTCGCTAATACGACATCGTCTACCAGTCAGCATTTCTGCTACGTTCAAGCTGGACTTTTATTTATTTTCTTTTTAATTCCTGAGCCTGCTGGATTTCTCAAGTAATCTACAATAAGGACCCGTTTACGTATCAATAATTGGAATGAGAATGTAGAATTGAATTTCGATTACGGAGTACTCCGGTGTTTAGGAATAAAAAAAACAATGGGGCCCACACAAATTTTGGAATTTAATTCCTTGTATTTGTGGAATTGGGGCCCTCAATTACTTTTTTTATTTCCAAGATTATTCTTTATAAACCCATTAAAGTATATAAAATATTTGATTTGGGGGATAAGAGCATTTTAGTAATCATACTGGTTTATATTCCGATTTTGCTGAATTAGTAAACCGTTTTATGAAATTATATTCTGATTCCATAACATTTAAGTAAACAGCTTCAATAGGAATCTGATTATGACTTCTTCTCATTCCAACTCCTCCTCAATTCAATTCCTCTTTGTATTCATTTCCTCGTATTTTCATTATCTAAACGGTTTTATATTCAATTCAATTCCAGAGAGCCGCCAAACCGGAAACTGCACCTCTTCGCCAGAATACGCCCGCTACGAAACTTCTAAAATATTCCAATTAAACTTCCTGAAAAGACCGCACGTAAGGTGTTTGATGAAATTCCTCAACGACCTTCTTTCGAACGTAAAGTGATATGGCCCTTGCGAATGCTGCTGCTCTGAAATTCTCGACTTCTGCTTTTTTGGGTCTCCGTTCGGCAACTTCCAACTTTCAAATTCAACCCATGCAGCAGACGAGAAGAACAAGTTAGCGAATGATCCCAACATACACTACTAGTGCGTGCAACTTTGTGTTATGGGCTTACTCTCAAATCTTGGGTTTCATGTAGGTTTCTCGGCGAAGCCGTTAGTTATGAGAGCGAGGGGGAATGCCAGGACGGATAGTGCGAAAACTCGAAACAGAAGAATGCAGAAGAAGGTATGTCATTGTCGTCTTCCCTGCATTTGATGAAATGTGTGTGTTTTGGTTGGTTTGAATTCAAACACTTTGATCCGCTTGTTTCGTGAGAAGTATGATTTTTTGTATTCACTTCTGAATCAGTACAATGGCACGTCTGAGAGACCGAGGCTTTCGGTGTTCTGTTCAGACAAACAGTTGTATGCAATGCTGGTAGATGACCAAAACAAGAACTGTTTGTTTTACGGAAGCACCCTGCAGAAATCCATTCGTCGGAATCCCGATTGTAGTACCAGCGTAAGTAATCCAAGCTTGTGCAGGAGAGATCTCAGCCACTGTCGATTTCGACAAGCATTGCGCGACGCAAGCTCTCTAAACTACTTTCTGTTATTACATCTTATAGGAAGCTGCTAAACGCCTGGGCGAGGAGCTCGTCAAGGCCTGCAACAATCTCAACATACACGAAATATCATCGTATGATCGCAATGGTTTCGCTACAGGGGAAAGGATTCAGGCTTTCGAGATTGCAATTTCTCAGCATGGTTTCTTGCCAAGATAGATTTGTATCTGCTTCTATGTAAAACTCTTGTTGATAACGATAGAATGGAATCGTTCTTTTGCGATATAAAACTGGGTTGGATTGTTTTCGTTGAACGTTACTTCTCTATTTTTTCTGTATTTTCCATTGAATTACTGCGAAAAAAGTATCGGATGCAAAGGGAAAGAGCCAAGAGTTCGAAAATGACGCTAATGCTACTCTGCGCGGATTCTATACATCAACAGATCTCTCCACCTCTCATCTGTCATGCTATATCCTATGGCACACCTAAAATATACAGTAATAGTAAGCTCGTTACTAAGATGACTATCTCCTCTTTTAGTTAGTGCCTTGGTAGGGTCTCAGATTTGGTCAATCTCGGTCATCTACTCTCGACAAAATGATCGGGAATTCGGGCTACCAAGATTTCTGTATTCAGCTTCGGAGGTTGATCGTGAAACTCTGAACTAAAAGGTTCCGATATGGAACGAATGATCTAATTGTGACTACCTATCACCACCACAGCATTTAGCAACTTGCCCTTCTTGAATTTTCTGCCAGAGACAAAGCATCTCCCTGGGACCTTGGTAATGTGCAACGACATACCCGTCCTTGCACCCTTCGTTGTAGACCTTCTCTTCCTTCTCATACCGTACGTTCAGACCCTCCTTCTTCATATCCGCAATCCAGATTCCCATCGCCACATCTTCCAGCTTAAACATCTGATCATAACAAAGCATCGCTCTCTTTCAGATACAGAAACCATTCCAAATCCAAATAAAATTTTGATGGAGAAGCTATAGTGATAACACTGGTTGCAAAATGTAGATTGTTTCTTACCTTTAATCTGCCGTTTTTATATCGCTGGGAAACTGCCTTTGCTATGTCATTCGATACCACATAACCAGGACCATGTGCCCAAGGTGGGTAAGTCTCTTCAGGCCATTCCTTCATTAGCGCAGCAGACACAACGAATGGAACAAAAAATGTGAGAAGCAGAATACGATTTCTTTAACTCTTTACCAATGACAAACTATGCATCAATTAACTTGATTCCTAATTTGGGGAACAAAACGAGTTATACCAGAGCTTGCAAAGTTGGCAAAGCCTAGAAAATTACCTCAGAGCTGATATACCATTTGCTCTCTGGATTTCGATGAGGTCGGGAATCTGAGTTAATGAGGCCATAAAGCAAGCCACGATCCACTTTGATCCTGTGTAAGGAAGCTAGCACTTCATCCACACGAACAAATGCATCGTCATCCGTCTTCATGACAAACTTTGCCGAAACAACCTCCGTCTGTTGAAGAGAGAAAATCAATTAGACAAAGAAGGGATCTCCCCACGCACTCAAGGAAAAGTAAGTATTTTACCCCAAAGATGCAGATGGCCAAAGTTTTCCAGGTAATGAGGCTATAGTAATCAACAAAAGGCATCAGCTGTATGTCTCCATAGGTTTGTGCCTCGTTCCAAAGTTCCTCATTCACTATTTGGTTCTTATGCTGCAGTACGTTACAAACTCGATGAATAATTTAGCAAACAGACTCAACAGAAACATAACGAGGATATACGAAAGACAGCGTAAATATGTTGTGGTGAAAACACAACATAAATTTTGCAAATTAATGAACAACACACCCGATGTTGAGAAAATAAACATTGTAATAAGTTAATAACAAAGAACAAGGTTTCACAAGTGAGCTCACCAAACCAACAAAAAAGCGCACTGAAACTGCCCCTGATCGTACAGCAGCATACTGCATCCATGTTCTTCGAACAGCCATCCGTTGTTTAAAATTGTTTGCGGTAGAGAAAACACCAATAAAGAGATCCATTTGTTTGTGAGGTGAGAGAGGAGCAGATTTGAGTTCTTGTAAATTAATGATGTGCTCTGAATCCTCTGACGTGGGTAAACCGCTGGCTAGGACAGAAATTAATTTCAAGTCTCCAGATATCCTTAATTCACTGACAAGCCATGGCTCCAATGTCTGAACAAACAACCATGAAAACAGCATATGAATTCACAGGGACAAGTGTTTATCATCTACTTCCAAAAGCAACACGAAGAATTAAATTTGAAGAACTTACTTCGCGGAATGCAAAAGAAGTTAGATGCTTCCCATCAACGGTCATTTGGATTCCTTCTGAACCCACTCTAAGTGTAGCAACAAATGGATAACCTTGCTTAAATGGAAAGTATCTTCTGGACTTTGATCCATCTTGTGCAGTTGAAGCCTGCCTTGAAACATTGGAACGTATTCTCTGCTCTTCAGTTTTTCCGACTATCTTGTTGCACTGGTCCAACTCATCCACTGGCAACCATTAAAATTTTCAAGGCAAAGTAACAGTAAGTATAAATAGGCCTTATAGAACAATGCCGAATAAGCGATCAACTGTAACATGTTAATATACCAAGTTATATACTAAATCTTTGATATAATTGACTAATAGAAGAGACAGGCAAGTTACCTTTATTGTTCTTTTCAGGAGTTGGAGACGGGCAACGCTCCTCTTCACCCCAATCATGAGCAACAGTCCAGGTGTTCTGGACCATTACAGGGTCCTCAGTTACCTTATCGCCGCTTAGCCTAACATTATAATGCAATATAATGGGTGGATCAGGCTCCCCCGGAAGAGGCTCGCCTGTCAATTCAATTCGAAAATTTCCAAGAAGTCCATTTGGAATGCCAATAACTGTAATTGAAGAACCTTGGGTTAGGCCACAAGGGACCCGCAACTTAGAAACACTATTGTCGACTCCTGTCCCATTCATTTTATTAAGAAAATGAGGACACTGCTTTTCTTTTGCTTTCCCAGGTGAACTTTCATTTGTATAACCAAGTCTTTGCTCTTCAACCGAAGCCATAAGACTATTCCATGCAACTCCAGCTTCCTTTATAGCATCCACCGCATTAGGCAAACCCCGAGTTTGATTAATTAGGTGTTTCAAAAGGTTCCACGTCTGCATAGTTTGCTGCTCTTCATTGGATACATTCCTCTGAGCAAAGAGGCTAAAGACTATAATCTCGGCAGAAATCACTTCAGAAGCATTCTCTCGATTCTGAACTGCAGGTAGAGTAGTATTTAACCATTCAAGAGGATTACTAGTATTGATGTAGAGTGCACTGCTTAAGAAACTATCCCCAGCGGGATAGTTTATGATGCCATATCTCAAAACTAGCAGCATGAATAGACATGCAGCCACAATACCGCCATACAATTTCTTCATTCTGGTGATTACAAAATTTCATCAACAACTCTGAGCCCAATTTCCCAAATTATTACTCATCATGAAGCCCAATTAACACCATTTGGTAATCATGTGCATGAATCAATAAACGTCAACCCCTCACAGGAAAATCCAAGAGACCAGGTGCTTATACAGAGAGAGAAGAATGATCTGCCAAACGCAAATAGCTAAGGATCTTCCGTAAGAGATAAACAGCTCACAAGATGTATACGTCGAAGGATCTCTACTTCTGTCAAGTGTCAAGTAAACGTTTCACATCTTCCTTTTCCCACTGCCATCCAAAGAGAAACCAACTACGGTTCTGCCAACAAATTTATCCTCCAGAGACACTACCACACTGAACCAAAACCCAAATCAATCAGTCTACAAAAACTCACAAAAATCTGCTTGTGAAATCATAAGCCAAACGATGACGTTTGTGAGTGCAGATTCATGCAAACAAAAGATTCATTCAATGTTCAATAGCAAAAAAAGCACACTAAAAAAACTTAAATGATAAGAAAGAGCAGATGGTTCCATACAAAGAAACAAATTATAGATTCATCTTACATTAAATAGTGAGAACATCTACTGAAACAATAGAGCAACTGAAAAATCAGACGAAAACGAATAACCAACAAGCAATGCCATACATACATATAATTCTCAAGGTACCCAACTTCAATCGATTCGATTACATATTATCAGGAATCAAAATCCACTTTGCTTCCCCAGCTATTTCCAGAAACACCAGAGACTTGCTCTAAAGAAGATGAAAACTTCCATTAAAAAATGAACTTGTAACATTTAAGACTTTTCAACAAAATACAACCAGTAGCAGTTAATTCCTTGTATAAATTTCTACCGACCAATTAGTCAAGTCAAATCCCTACCAGTAGTTTACGATATCATTATTATTATTATTATTATTATTATGTTTTCCCCTTCACCAGATGAGAAGCCACAATGCTATATTTTACTCAACTATGGCGTACAGAAGTAGGAAACCAGGACGATTCTGCAATAACTAAAAGTTCACGGACCATAATGAAAAGTTGAAATCTACAAACTCACAGTTAATTAATAATAAATTCATACAAAATTACGGAAAAATAAGTGAATTAGACTTCTCGGTTTAATAATTATAATTATACATGCTTAATTTATACAACATTTTCTTCTTTGACTCATTCGAAGCGTAATTTACAGTAGAATTTTCCAGAAAGCAAAAATTAATTAAAATAAGAGTAAGAAAATCGATCTACTTGTTCTTGAAATCATACAAATCTACTCTGAGCAAAATAAACTAGATTAAATTTCGAAATTATAGATCATCGAAGTTCTAGAGCGAGAAATTCAATACCTCCGATTGTCTTGTGACTAGAAACGGCAAACACAAATGCTAAGCTCGATTCTAGTAGAATAGTCAACTTTCCCGGCAACCAAACAGTTCTCGAATCGATTGAATCAATAAGCAAGCAACTGGACCGGACTGGATTGGCAGATCCGAACGCGGAAGCAGCCGAAGAAGATCAAAATGCAAGCTACAGTACAAGGAGAAAATTATAAAGAGAGAAAAACAGAGGACTCAAAATTAGCGATATGACTAATAAGGACAAAAGTTCAAAGATACCTCGTGAGAAGAAGAAGCGGAAGCGGAAGCTGAAACGGAAACTTTCTGTTTGGGAAGAATGCCGGAAAGTGCGAGAAAATTCGCCGAGAAAATTTGAAATGGGAGAGAAAGAGCAGGGGTTGATGGATCGTTGTCGTTTGAAAAACTTCGCGTCTACGCCTTAACGGTGGGAAACCATAAAGAAGAAACTGTTTTGGTCTTTATAAAGTGTTGATTATTTCGTCCCTTTTAAAAGTCTTGGTTCGACCATTTTTACTTTAATTTAACATCACTTTAATCGATTTATTAGGAAAATTAATAATAATATTTATATTTGTATTTTTGTAACAAAATGTTTAAGAAGAGATTAGCTACTTTCACTATCAGCGCCAGGGTATACCCACAACGTCAAGTCGGAAGGACTTACGCGTGACACTTAACTGTCAGTTGCCACTTGTATAAATTTACGTAGAAAATTACAGATTGTGCATCAACAAGAACTGATGGCAACAAGATTAATAATAATAATTTGTAGTTAATACATAATTAAAATTATTAAAGAATTGAGACATAGTGATTTGCAGTTCAACTTTTTATTTTCTTTTTTTTTCAGTCAAAAGTAAATGAACTATTTTCCTTTGGGACTAAGTTAATTACCTAAATAGAGTTTTCTTTGCTTGTACTATTATTTAACAGGTGATATTTATTTGGACTGCAAGTAATATTAGTGATATCTTCATAATTGCCACGTCATTAACATAATACCTAGAAGGTTAAGATGTCATTTTCGACCAACAATATCAGCAATTTTTTTGGGTGAAACTGTTATATTGTTATGTGATTTATCAATCACCTCATGTTATCATACGTCTTTCCATTAAATTTTTGACAAACGATAAGATAATATATTCGTCTAAATTATAAATAAGGGGAAGGGAGAGTATGAACTCAAGCGCAATGAGTCGAAGAAGAAATGTCTTACCACGAGCAATTCACCACTTGCATATTTATTTATTAATAAATAAAAAACATTAGATTCATAAAATATCAATTATATTGTCCATCTGAATTATAATACGTGTTCGTTACAATGTGCTAGTTACACTAAAAAAAAATTATCGAGACCAGTTTCCTATTTATGACTTTCTTTTACAAACTTACTATTTGCATGTGAGGTAAACAAATTGTGGTTAGGAAAATGCTAAGGAGACTATATTTTGTAAATCACATGATGCAGCGTTTGATTATTAGATTTTTTTCTTAGTGATTTAAATAGAAAATCTAATCATCAACCGTTACTTTATGTTTTCTACAAACTTCGTTCTAAAAAAATTCTCTCTCTAGCCTCTCTTGTGGTTATGTTAAAAACTAAATTATTTGAACCAAAAGAATTTAGGCAGGTAGCCATTTACTACAGTAGTAAAAAAAGTGTTGAACTTTTACATAACGGTGTGAATTCAAATCTCGTCGATGACTAATCTAACAAAATTCATTGTTTAACAAAAAAAAAAGAACCAAAATATTTTAGCAACATGTGCATCCAGTCTGAGTAAGAAGGTGGTATTAATTGAAGAAAGCTGTTTGGTTTTTACCAAAAAAGAAAAATTGAGAAATGATTTCCCTAAAATGTCCCGTCCAGCCGTTGACGAAATTTCCAATTGGCGGTCCACAATTTGTTGTAAGTATTGAATATTGACCGGGAAAAGCCGACTGGACAACGATAATTTGCGCGTTGGAGGTCGTTTTAATCTCCCTAACTACGTGGCGCTCTGTCAGTGGCCGGCCTCATGCAATGGGAAATTTTATTCTATTTTTTAATAATTTCCCATATTTTTGTCCATTTATATGGTGAGGACAGAAAACTTGTGGGGGTTAAATCAGTAACAGTTCGTTATTTAGTACTACAGTATAATGATATTTTTTTTCATTTATAAATGAGGTTTTAGGTTCGATTCTCGTTAAAGATGAATTTGAATCATATTATTATTTTTCTATTTTATGATTAAATCCATCCCCTCTATCTAGTATAGATAATATCATTTTTTTCAAAAAAAAAAAAAAAAAAAAAAAAAACAAACAAACAAACAAACAAACCACTAACAGCTCAAATGGGTCGATAGAAAACATGGTGAATTTATGAGTCCTTCTGGGATGGGACCCGCAAAGAGGCCCGCCTCATAAACATCGAAAGGCGGTCCGTGCGTTACCAAGTGTTTGTTTGCTTGCGCCTTGAAATTGCAGGCAGGGCCCGATGGCCGATAGGCAAAGAGAGTGGGTAATGCTCAAAGGTACATGGACGGTTTTGTCCTTCAACTTGATCCACAATTCCGAGAATTTTCTAGTGTAATGGTCACAATGCCCCGTAATATTCTTATACATTCGCTCATGCTTATAACGTTTGTATTTATTTATTGATATTGTATCATGAATTCATGACGTACAACTATATTGTCTATCATATCACAAACTTTGGTACGTCAATTGTTCATGCCACGATCACAAAGGATGTGTTTGTGAGGATTGAAAGTTCGATTCATACGGGTTGGAATTGGATGATACCTAAATATGACGAGTTTTGTTTTTTGTGAAAATGTGTAACCATTTAGCTAGTCAAGATGTCATAAGGCGAAGTTATTGTTTTTGTACTTATATGAGCTCAAATATTACCTAATGTAATGATACTCTCGTTTCTTTATGGAAATATCTAACCATTCAACTAATTACATGATGGTATAACGGTTTTAGTGAAAATTTTACCCATAATCAACATTTAGGCCTTATACATTATTGTTATACTAATGTATTTAACTCATGATTTCAATATAATGGTATCCTACTCAAATTTTTCGGCTCTCTATAAAAGTGATTCTTATATAAGTTACAATATATCTCACAATCGCTTTTTCCGATATACTGTATAACAGCTTGTTTATATGTGCTTTCAAAATGATGAAGGTGTTTATGG
This sequence comes from Cotoneaster glaucophyllus, assembly GCA_036320875.1. Classification (NCBI taxonomy): domain Eukaryota; kingdom Viridiplantae; phylum Streptophyta; class Magnoliopsida; order Rosales; family Rosaceae; genus Cotoneaster; species Cotoneaster glaucophyllus. The sequence goes on along the minus strand of CM070069.1, from coordinate 30,633,634 downwards.
TAAAAATGTTTTTGAAACCAATTCTTAGTAAAAATGTAAATAAATTATGGAAAAACACTAAAAGTGCTTCTTAGAAGAAGCACATAATTGGTGTTTTTTGCATAACATTTTTTCTAAAAGCACTTTCAGTCATTTTAAAAACATATTCAAATGAACCTCTAACCTTTTAGTGCTATTTAGCGGTCCGTAGTTTGCGGGTGAAATGCAACTTTCGACAAGGGTGGCCACAGGGGCAGGCTTTAGCTAGGGACAACTCAACAGGCGACTTTGCCAAAGGTGGGGATAATGACCAAATCAAACACCATTAAACCTTCCCTTTTATTTATTTTGTTTATGATTATTAATTAAGGTAAACATAGCATCATTAAGCTTTGGACGTTGATTAATACCATGTTTTGCATACAATGTAAAAATTTAGTAAAGCGGTAACATTGCCATATGCGACCGACAGTTCGCCAAATCTTATGGTGAAGGTGAACATAAATATAATAAAATAAGATAAAAGAATTAATAAATAACGTTTTTCGGGGGGTCGCTTACAAATTTGGAATAGGACAACCTACTGAAAATAAAATAGACTGAAAGTGTAGGGATGAAGAATAGAACAGCGCAGGCACGTGTAGGGATGAAGAAACAGATCTCTACTGAAAAATGTAAGGATCCGGTAAACAAGGAGGCAGATTGTCTGTCCTCCTAATACCATACTCTTCTCATCCCCTTTTATTTGTGCGGTCACGGTTAAGTCACGTCAACATTTTATATTCCTATTACTTTTTGTCTTATTATCTCTATAAAAAAATCAATATAAAATGTTGACGTGACTTAACCGTGACCGCATCACACAGGAGGAGATGAGAAGGATACGGTAAAAGGAGGGTAGACAATCTACCTCCAGTAAACAATTGTTACTCAAATTATAAATTGCCATATGTCAGCGCTTAATCTTCATGTTTTAAAGCTTTCTTATTTTGTTTTTGAATAGTATTTGAGTACTGACTTGTTGTATTTAAAAATACCCACAGATGTTCATCTCCTACACCGTCAACTTTTGTCCCCTTAGATCCTTTTTTTTTTTTTTTTTGGAGAATTGTTATTGACACTTTAAAAATCTCGTTTTGCATACCAAACTTTCTATAATTAGAAAGAAAAATGCATTTATGATGAGTGTAAAATGAAAATTTTAAAGTGCTAATAACACTTCTTTTTTTTTCTTTTTTATTATTAACAGCTATATTTTTACTCTATTTAGACTAAAGGAAGGAGAATTGGAGGAGTGTTTAAATGCAGGACGCAATGGGTTGAAGAGATAGACTAATCATCATGAAAATCTTATCACTTGCACCCTTGTTTTGGTCTTTGGACTTTTCTTCTTAATGCTAATGTGTTTAAGAAATGACTTTTGTGTACTTAAGGGTCATTTGATAATCATTTTGTTTCAGTTCTCACTTTTTTGAAAACTGAAATGTTATTTCGCAACTACTTATAGTATGAAAACTGAAAATCGAAAAATGAAAACTCAAGGTCAGATTTTGAAAATTCAAGAAAGTAATTTTCAGTTTTTGGTTTTCAATTTTTTGAAAACTGAAAACTGAAAGTAGTTACCTAACAAGATTTCAGTTTTTTTTTATTATTTTATTATTTTTTTATTTTTTTTTAAAGTAGTAAAAATTGAAAACTAAAAACGAAATAGTTATTAAATGGCCCCTAAACAAATTAGTGGATTAGCGATCTAACAATTATGAAATTGGAAAAGCCATTTTCCATAGTGGTGGAAATGAGTTGAACCCTTGCACGATGACATGGGTTCAAACTTCGTCGGTGACCAATCTAACATCTAATCTAACAAAATCTATCGTTTGACTAAAAAAAAAAAAACTAACGAAACTTGGTAATTCATGATAAAATGAAATAATTTCACAGAGATAATGCTTGGAAGCGTTCTTGGGCCACATTTGAGAGAGACGGGCTAGGTAAGTCATAGCGGTTTCGGACTTCGGAGCGTCGACATACAATTCGGCCTATTATGAAAATGTGATTTCCAAAACGGGTAAGGCCGACCTAAGGATGAAAGCTTCATTGTCACGAGGGTATATCTTCACTCTTTATCTCCCACACATGCACTCGATGGGTGGACCGGCTGGTTTGGTATTGTTGTGCTTTGAAAAAAAACTGCTTCTGCTATGCTGTGAGAATAAGCAGCTGTGAAATAAAGCAGCATAGTATTTGGTAAACTTTTTTGTAAAAGTGCTTTTGAAAGAAAAAAAGCAATATTATAGTGTTTGATATACTTTTATGTAAAACTGATGTGCAAAAAAGCCAGTTTTTCAAAGCTGGGTTTTGCAGCTTCTTGTTTTTAGCTTTTTTTCACCCAAAACTGTGAAAAAAAACTGAAGTTGAATGTTTACCAAACACAAAAAAGCTCCCAGCTTTTTTTTATACCAGCTTCTTTCAGAATCACCTCAGTACCAAACAAGGGCTTACTAACCTAGAAATCATGACTCTCCGAACCGTGTTAGGTTTCTTTTGGACGATAACGTTTTGGGTGTTTTCCTCACTGAAACAAATATATACCTATCGTTTGATTCATAACATAGCATGTGTTTAATAATATATAAAGAACAATAAATAAGTTCGGCCGACATTAAAATCAGTTATCTCATTCCTGAACGTATGTTTATTCCATCCCTAAGAACCATGTATCAATTTATGACTTTTCCAATTTCATAATTGTTAGATCGCTAAGCCACTTTCGATTCAGTTGATTTTTGAGGTACGAGACGAAGCTGAATAATAAAGTAGAAAAGGGAAAGTAGCCGGTATTTCGCTTGTGAAAGTTTACGAAGTGAGTGGCTAGCTGGCTCAAAGCAACAGCACAGCAGTAGCTAAATTAACGGAAAAGATACATACAAAGTACGTACAAAGTAAAAGATTAGTGTGAAAGAATTACAACAATGCGTTAATCAAAATTTAGGGAACTGAACTTTGGAAGCACATCGTCCCCTTGGAAGGAGAGGACACTCGATGATGTCTTGGCCGGAAGTGTCGACGCACAAATAAACTTGGGGTGTGCCCAGCACCTTCTTTTATAGCTTCCGCTATGCTCTCTAAGCTGTAAAGTTCATCATTTGGCACGATTCCTGCATTCAATAATTACATTTAAATTTGAGTTCGTAAGTGTTGAGTAATACTAGGAGATTTTTTTGGATGCGGTCCCTGGTCAGCTCAAACTTTATAGATTGAAACTCTATACATTCTGTTTTGAAATTAGTTAGTTAATTAATTACCAGCTTTTTTGAGGATTTGTAGAAGGTTTCTTTTACTCTGAGTTTAAGGGCTGCTTCAAAGTACTTTTTCTGATCGAGCTCGGACTCGGAGCAAGTCCCGTGCTTTCCCATTCTTGTTAAGACTGCTCAACAGCTTTTGAGATCTAATGCGATGTCTTGGCATGCCACGATGCGAGAATTACAGTGTCAAGATAAGCCATGACAAGCCATTCCAAGTGCGCAAAACATCGGCAAAATGCATGCCAGGACATGTCATCACATGCCAACAACGATGTTTCGGCGTGCGGTTTACCTTCCTCAGCTTTACCTTGACGATGTCAATCGCTTTCGAAATTCTCCTCTGAATTCTCTCCAATAAACTGGCTCCGTCAATCGCTAATCACATAAGTAAGCCTCTCTTTCTCTTCTCTCCTAATTTTTAGTTTCAATTTCCTAAATTTTATGAGAAACCAAGCGAAGCATTTAGGGTTTATAGAGAGAATGCACGGAGTGTCATGACATGCATTCTGCCGCCAATTCGCGACATTGTCATGTCGTGGCCAATAGTGATGTTCTGGCGTGCCATGATCCGAGGGTTACCGTGTCAAGACAAGTCATGCCAAGTGCGCAAAACGTCGGCAAAATGCATGCCATGACATGTCATCGCATGCCAACAACGATGTATTGGTGTGCCACGATGTGAAGGTTATTGTGTCAAGACAAGTCGTGACATGCATCTTTTATTTGCACAACTTCTTACCTGTAAGAACACATTTCATATCTGAGCTGAATATTTACACAGCTTCTTACCGGTAAGAACATGTTCATTATTTGAGTTGAATATTTACACAACTTCTTACCGGTAAGAACACTTCATATATTTCCTAGATTTTTTTCTTTTTAAATTACTTCATGCACAGACCAGTTGATCTTTTCTTGTGATATACACAGACCTTTGTTAGATTATTACATACACAGACCATTGATTAGGTTGATTCTTGTTTAAATAAACCATTGGTGGTCATATACATAATTATATATCTGAGATTTGTCGAAGATGCTGTCGGGATTAGAGTTAGAGGGGTAGCCGCCATCCGTGGATTAGTCTTTTTTAAGTAATTTATAAGATGGAGCGCAAGGCGAGCAAGTTACTTTCCAGACCAATCTTAGAGGAAGTTAGCTGAAGGTTTATACTTGCTAGATCAGGCTTATCGGTGTTGCGTGCAAGTCATTTTTGCTTACGGACACGACTCATGGGGCGCAGAAATATGGGTTTGTATTATACCTACCTGAGTAACACATTTTCAAATGAATTCCATTTAGTGTCAAGCCATACTAGATCAGATGGTGTCGAGTGTTGGATTTTTATACTCCTTGTGGAGGAAAATTAATGTCCGACAGATGGATCATGTGTCTATGAGATGCCACACACCAAATCAACATACCATTTATATTTTGTATTACTCAAACCCACCAGTAATCACATTTATATGAATGTTGGATGCGTCGGTTGTAGACAAAAATTTCTCATAATTATAATCACGTTTGGTGGCTAAGATATGACTCATACATGTCATGTCACGTTTGGTAACGTGACACCGTGTCCGGTCCAAACCATCAAACGAACCCTCTGTATATGCTTGGCCATATCATGAAGACCCTTCTATTGAAAATTTTCCATTGTAAAAAGGAACTTGCATCAGCGCCACTAATACGTAGGAAAATCATAACATAATTTCATTAATATATACTGTTCAAATGGGAATACGTCTAGAGTTCAAGATTAGTGAATGATGGATACATGAAAGTTTAGACAAAGCTGATGCTGCTGTGATATCTGAGTCATCTTTCTACATATCTAAAAAGTTGGGAATTCAATCTGTGCAGCACATTGTCCATGGGGAAAAACAGGACACTCAATGAGGTCAGAACCAGAAGTGTCCACACACAAGTAAACCTGATAAAGTTGGCTGTTACCAGATTCATCCGCGTTGCACTCAATAAATGGAGTGAACCCAGTTGCATCTTTCACTGCCTCCGTGATGTTCTGTAGGGTGTATGAGTCCCCATTTGGCTGTATACCTGTAATATGTGATAACATTATATATGTTTAATATGGATCGATGAACACGGAAAGAAATTAGCATCAATAGTTACTTACATCAGTGGCACAATATGAGGTGACTACAACTTTTAGCAACTAATAATCTTGTGTAATAGCTATTAGGCATTGGTAATTTAATCAGATTAGTTTGGTAATTCAATTGTTACCTGCACTTTTGAGGGCTTGGAGGAGGTTTATTTTCTTTTTGAGGTTAAGAGCAGCTTCAAAGTAACCGTGTTGGTCGATGACAGACTCTGAGCAGGTGCCATGTTTCTCCCATTCATGTGTCCAGAACGCTATGCCGCTGCTGCTTGGGCAAGCTAGTGTTGGCCATTCTTTTTGCATGCTGCTTCTTAGATCTGAAATCTGTGACATCATTTTCCATGATTATCTAAAGGCTGATAACGTTCGTTAATTATCAAGATCTATATATATATATATATGTGTGTGTGTGTGTGTGTTTATATATTGTAATAATTATAAATTCTTCATTTTGTCAAACAACAGAAGATTAAAGTAGTATGAAAAAACAGAATAAAGGATAAAAAGAGCTATAAGGCACATTCCAGGAGATGGGGGCATTGCTTACACAGTTGCACGCAGGGGGTGTGAGATGTGAAACCAAACATCACGCCACAAAACCAAGTTTGAGCGAGATTACCTGGAGTTACTCGTTACATATAATTATGTGTTTATCGTTCTCATAACATGGCAGGTCATGTTAAGTAACTAATCACAAGGTGAGAAATAGACACATGATTATACACAATTGGCAAAATGCGAACATTCACCGTGTTTTTATGCAGGACTTGTTCATATATCGATCAAGTGCATTTTTGTCCAATGAGGTCTCGACCATTTCTTTACAATTTTAATACTGTTAGGTGCATTTTGACACATTTTTTAAGAAAGAATCGAGGAAGTTGATGCCAAAATGACGAAATGAAACAGATTTTGCATTATATGGCCGACCTTAAAATGTAGAAAGAACTAGAAAATCGATGATTTTGATGCCAAAACATATAAAACGAGGTCCGTATGGATATTTTACAGATTATATTAATGCAGAAAATTAGCAATTAGGTACCTCAGATTGATCAAAGGGGTTGCTAGGATCGCAGTTGGAGGGATATGAGCCGTCGTTGTAATTCGGCCAAAGCCCATGAATGCCGAAATCAGCTGCAGGCTTCCCTGTTGTTGGATAGCAGCAACTTGTCTTTGTGTCACAATACGATCCGGGCCACTGCAGTACTCAACAAAAAAAAAAAAAAAAAAAAAAAAAAAAAAACACAACCATTACAAAATAATCGTAAGAACTAACGACCACATAGGTAAAGGGTTCGATTTCATCCAACGGAACATGAGATAGAACGTCCTGCTAACCTGCTGGACAAAGTAGAAGAAATCAAAATCTTCTGCAACGCAAACAACTGAAAGACATCCTATCAGTAAAAGCTTGACCAAGGTTGAGGGGTTGGACTTCATCTTTCTCACTCACTCTCTCTCTCTCTCTCTCTAAATTTCTCTCAACAGGTTATGGCGTTTGACTCTTGAGTTGAGACTGGTTAGTTTGAAGAGGATGATAGTGTATATGACAGGGAGGTGATGAGCCGTATTTATAGGCAGAATATGGAAAGGTTGAGGGGCCGAATATCCAGCCTTAATCATATGCTTTAATCTTAATTACCAAATTTATGAGGCCACAGCAATGCATTTTTACTTGTGCAACCGTTGCATGATGATTGTTATATTTCGGCTCACCTTTTCTGTAAAAACAAAAGTTTTTCCTTTCATATTTGTGGGATTTTTTTCCTGTCTCATTCATTATTTTCCTTATTTTTTTGTTGGTTAAACTATTCAAAATTAGCCATTAATTAATTAAAATCTCAACGAGGGATTCTTCTGTGATTTTGGCAGATTTTTATTTTATTAAACAAAGGATACGAAACTATTACAATAACTTATGAGAGGGGAGGGTTTTGAACTTGAACCGCATAGGTAGAACCGAACACCTTATCAGCTAGCATATTGGGTCACATGCAAGAACATTTCTGTAATTTTGGCAGATTGTGTTAAGCTCTTTAGCTAAGGTTTGAAACAGGTGTAAACATGACAATCAGGTACGACTGGAGACCGGCGATGCTTTAGATTCTTTTTATCCATTTCCGGGGATTTTTGGTTGATTTCGATTGGCTGCTTTGTGTTCAGTCTGTTCTTATTCCAGACTGGAAATAGAACTCAGAAAGCTTCACCTTGCCTCTAGCTAGAGAAGTTTTTTGTTTATTTAAAAGTAGATCGGGAGTTCAGGTAATGTATGACACACTATTGGCCATATTTGTGACTTTTTGCGACCTCGATTAATAAAAGAATTATTTGAAATATTGTAAGCAGCTCTATATGTAAATACTTGCACCGATTATTTGATGGAAATTTTGAATAGCCTTCCAAGTTATGTTGAGGAAGTAAAAGCTTTCACACTTGATTTGTTTCATTGAACTAAATAAGAAAATATAAATCATGTGGTTGTAACATGCATGGATTTGTAAATGATCACCAATAAGATTGCCAAAATATTGAAATAGCGTGCCGTGATTTCCATACAATCCCTTCACATTGGAAAACTGGGCATTGATCAAGGATATTCTCTCAGCTCCATTCTGACACCGATACGATGATGCCTTTTACATTGCATCAACACATCCAGAACAAAACTACGTTGTCCGACTAGCCAATATATGGCACAAGAGAGAACCGAATAAGACCAACTCGAAATGTGTTAGCCATATTAATCTCATCACATGTTTAGAACAAAGTATTAACGTCACAAATATATATATATATATATATATATGTGTATATGTATATGTATGTATTGAGTCAAACCTGAAGACTTATTTTAACCAAATGAAAGTAACAATCACTAAACTAAAAGTTAAATGAGGACAATATTTGACCTCTAAATTGAGGTTTCATTGGGGCCACAAATTTGAGCACACTTTTGTACATGATTTCGTTTTCAACTAACACAAATCAAATAGTGCCAAGAGTGGAGACAAATTGGAGAAGTATTATGTCTCATTGTCCAGATTACAAGTCATTTGTCGACACCGTGGATAACCAAATTAACCATTACACTTCGTGAAATACTTTCATGCATATTTGTTGATTGGTTATAGGATTAGAAGTCATCAGGTGCTAAAGCCACCAAATATGAAACGGTGAGCAATTGGGATTGGAGAAACTGAAAACTACTGAAATTAACAAAACAAATTTATTGATGGATACACCAGAAGAGTACACTTAATTGTTGCAGCTAGAAAACTCACGAGGCACTTTGTTAGCTACTTATTAAGAAGAAAGAAAGCCCAATGTCCAACAAGAGTGCTAAAATAACGGAAATTCTACTACGCTCCGATGCATCTGATACATCTGAATTTTTGGCCATCAAAGCTTGGTCCGGAGGATAATAGAAATGAAAATCTCATCATATTAAGGTGGCTAGAAGGAAGGGAACTCAATTTTGGAGGAGCATTTCGTCCCGGGCAGCACTGGACATTCAATAAGGTTTGAGCCAGATGTGTCCACACAAATATAAACCTCATAAAGCTGGCTATTCCCAGATGCATCTTCGTTACATGTTATACCGGGAGTGTACCCAATTGCTGATTTTATAGCTTCGTTTATGCTGCTCAAGCTGTAAATATTCCCATCTGCTTGGATTCCTGCAGTAACAACGGTTCATTAATTTAAAAATTTACCTCCCAAAACTAGTAAATATATAGCATAGGAAAAAAAGAACCATATAATAGTAATTAATAGAAACTACCAGCATTTTGAAGGATTTGGAAAAGGTCTAAGTTTTCTTTGAGGTTGAGAGATGCCTCAAAGTAGCCATGTTGGTCAAGCACAGACTCCGAGCATGTCCCATGTTTATTCCACTCGTGTGCTCAAAACTTTGAGCCATTGCCGCTGGGGCATTCCAGTGTAGGCCAATCTGCTTGCAGTCTGCTTATCAGGTCCGAGATCTGCATTGATCATATATAACAACTTAGTTAGAACGAGCTGTGCATATGTGGGTTAGGATCAGTTGTCGTTCTAATTATTACCACCTTCGACTCATCGTAAGGGTTGTCCGAATCACAGTTGGATGGATAAGAACCGTCATTGTAATTAGGCCAAAGCCCATGGATGCCGAATTCTTGTGCAGGTTTTCCTGTCGTTGGATAGCAACAACTTGCCTCGGTGTCACAGTAAGATCCCGGCCACTGCATTGCAACATATATCAAATTTCTGTCTTCACAACTGTAAATTAATGAAAAAATAAAAGAAGCGGAAATATTCACCTGCTGTACAAAATAGAAAAAATCAAAACTCTGAGAAACAGAAACAGCTGCTAGACACTGTATTATGAAGAGCCTGATGAACATCGAACGGTCGAATTTCGAATCCATCTCCCTGTTCCTTCCCTGATTTTTCTACTTCAAGAATAGTATTGTTCAATGTGTTCAGTATTGTATCATGGCTTGCTAATTAAAGACAAAGTAGAACAATGTGTACAAAGAATTAAATACAAACATAATGCTAGGTAGACCAATTTTTAGATCAAAATTGCAAATTATGTGATATGTCACCAATAAGAAATGAGCACGTTAATTAGCAATTCAATAATAACTCAATCATCAACAATAACGTCAAACGATTTACAAAATATAATTTAAATAGATAATCTCTCTACCATTACCCATTAAAATCCTTCCTCCCTATCTAGATGAACCCCTATCTTAAAAAGTGGATGGAGAGCATGATTGGGAACTCAGTTACGAAGCCCACAAAAATGTTATAATTTAATACATATTTTTGTGCATGGATCACATTCTTAAGTTTATTATGTCTTAGAAGATTCTTAGGTCAAACTAAGACAACTTTGAGTTTATATGTGAACTCAAAAGGAAGAAAATTTCTTACAATATTGTGCCAAATTTCTTATAAGAACATATAAGGTCTCTTATTTTATCAATTTTGACATTTACATTCTTAAACTTCATCTCACGTGTGGGGCTAGCTCTAATATCATGAAGGAAAACAAGTTCCACCATAAAAATAATTGGCTACAATCAAACTGTTTATAAACACATACAAAATCTCTTAATTCCCCTGATATTCTTTTCAACTACAAATCAAATAGTTCCAAACTTCCAAGTGTGAAGACAAATGGAGAGAACTGATGTCTCTGTCCAATTTAAAAGTCATATACCATTACCGTGTATGGAATATTTGTACACACGGGTGATTGTTTAAAGAATCATGAGTTGTGTCTAATGTGTAATGGTTATCTCTACGAGTGTTAATTTGGGTAACATGAGTTGGGTTATCTGCAATTTGGCAGAGCTATATATATATGTTATGATAATTAATCTGGTTGGATTCCCACTTTACAATTGCGGTAGTTTAGAGTATCGCATTATCCAAAACGAGAGGAAAATTCTGATGGACAAGAACTTTTACATTGTAATGGTTTAAGGAACATTGCCGATTCATCTCTCTTTCTCTCAGTGCCTTCAGGGATTTTTCGGTGTCGCCGTGTTTGATTTCGATGCATTCAATGGTTCATGTTAAATTTTTAAAGACAAACTGAACATTGTGTACATAAATATGACCTGCAAAAGAAATCAGAATTGTAGGTTGATTAGAGCCGTGCGCTTTTCCCTATGTTCCTAAGTTCGAATGTCCATGATTTAGTGTAGAAAATTGTTTATTAAAAAAAAATGGTACTAAGATTGCAATGATGACACTTTTAAACGGCCTTCTTGGGTGCATGTTCAAGTGTCATCATTGCAATCATACTAACATGATTGTTGCACTTGAAGATCAACAATGATGCTCGTCTTAATTCCAGAAGAGCATAGTTAATCGTAATTAATGGGAACAACTGGTTTAAGTTGTTACTCCTTAATATTAGAAACTCCACAGCTTGTTTGTACCATACTTGACCAATCTTGAAACTACCAAGCATCGGTCAACTTCATACCTTTAAGAACCCATTGAGGGATCCATGCTGAGCACCCCTGCCGAATCACTAGAGTTTCCCTCCACTCAGGAGGCCAATCACATCACGACATGTGTCAACGTCAGAATACAGCTCCTAGAGCCCTACATCAACCGCAGTCGAAAGCCGGAGACTCTCTTCAACTATAAAAGAAGACCATTCTCCTATAATTAAGGATGAATGTTATTATTGGACTTAAAGTAGTCATTAAAACCCACTACTGATGATTATGCTTGAACCTATGTATTTGAGTAAACCCTTCACTATTAATGAGAACTCCTCTACTTCGTGGACATAGTCAAATTTAGGGTGAACCATGTACATCATGTGTTTGCTTCCCTATCTCTATATCTATACACATCATCATCACTAGGTGACCGAAGCAACTGAGGGAAGGTCACAAACTTGACACTTTACGTTGTTACAAAGTCTTCACTTATTTTGTGCATCAACATTTGGCGTCATATGTGGGAATGACACTTATTCCTACTCTCTCCAACTTTACCAAGCTAGTTTCCATCGTTCGTACTCTCTTTTGATCAAGCATCCTATGCAAAACGACACCTCATTCGTGTCTAGTGTGAGGCAGGGAATGAGGGAAAGGAAGAATGTTGCTCTTCAAGCTAAAATCGAGGAACTGGAAGCTCAAAACAACAAAATAGCGATCAGGAGTGAGATCCTCCAAGAACATTACAAGAAGCTCATTGACATGCTTCATTAGGCTAGACAAACTCAGTTTTATGAGCCCATTGCCCTCGTGAATGTGGATCACATCACGGGTACCCACCAACGCGAAGGTTTACATGTCTTCAGCATGAACATTCTTAATGAAGAATGACATTCTCACACAGATATTGATCAACATGAGACTTCTCTCAACCCAGCTGCTTCAAACCAAAACATGAGATGTGGAAGTAGACATATCTTCACATAATGAATGGAAGGATCAGAAGCTGTTTATCGCAACTGTCAATACTTCTTGAGGCATTGTCGAGAAAAACCTATCCACATAGGCTTAAAGATCATTGAAGGACTTAGTCCCCTACCATAATCCAGGCTAGCCCCAAATTTAGGAAATGAACGATAAGCCTTAGGGAAACAAAAAAGCGTATGAGACTAGGGGGACTTTTAACAGGCACATCCTAACAGGCAGTACACTGAATCTAAGGAAAGGCAACATGCCCTTGACCAAGGTTCCTTACTTTCAAGAAATGATGAAAACTTACAAAAAAGGGTTCTAATGGTGTCTGACTCTACTCAGAACCCCCTTATCCTACTGCTTCTCGAGGAAGTGAACAAGCTGAAGGCTTAGCGTTAGACCAAGATACCTGATTTGAACCCCTCTACAAGGAAAAAGGGGACAAAAATTTATCTTACAATCGTATACTAGAAGAGAAGATCTAATTGAGCATATCCGTGTCTATGAATCTATCATGGCATACCAAAGACATAATGATGAAGAACGATGTCTCATTTTCCCATCAACTCTATCTGGTGGAGCTTTCAATTGGTATTGTCATCTTCAACCTAATACTGTAGATTCATTCGCTAAGCTAAGAAGATTCTTTGTGGCTCAACACATCTTCCAAGCTGACCACTTACACTCCGCTGACGAGTTATACACCATTCGTCAAAAGTTGAATGAGTCATTATGTGAATATGCCAGTCGCTTCAACCACGAGTACTTTCGTTGCGTTGAGGCAGATGATAAAACAACATTCAAGGCCTTCACGGTAAGCATATGTGAATGCTTCTTCAAGTACATAATCAATGTTAACACTTGGAAGACTTACTCTGAGGTGATGATGCAAGCTTACAATCATGCACTTGCCGAGGCAATGACATACCAAGGGAACCCTCATATGGTTAACCCTTATCAACAAGTGGGGAGTGGAAGTTAAGCTCTACCAAGTGAGAAGATTTTGGCCCTTCAGGCACCCATTGCATCATCTCTGCCTCACTTAGCTATTCGCTAAGTCACCAAACGCATTCGCCTCTTGGTAAGAGGAATAATCTTTACTCTCAACAAGCTCATTACAACAAGAGGGATAAAGGTTCATATCAAGACAACCAGGGGTGAACGTACCTTAAACTATTATGACCATGGGGTCAAGCCTCGCTCTTTCGAAGTGGGGGGGGGGGGGGGGGGGGGGGAACTAGGTGCTGAAGAACATGCTATTATAAGAAGGCATACACATTACAAATGTTTTGACCCTTAACCGTTTGAGATCTTTTCTAACACAAGCAATTCTGCAAATGTTTAATGAAGAGAGAATTCAGACAACTTCGTCTAACTTTTTTACATTCCTAGCATTGGAACACTTGATATGTGTTGACCTACCTCTATACTCAAACTCAGAGCTTCAACATGCGTACTTTGACACAAAGTAAGTGAAATTAAGTGTTACAACCAACATGGTTCACATATCCAATGCATGGATTCCTTCATGCATAGCAAAACATTAATAAGCATCAATCATGTCAATCAACATAAACATCATACATTTCAACACATTCATACAGAAGCCAACTGAGTTTCGAAGGGATGTCAACATACTTTTTGTCATTCGGCACTTGCTACAATTAAGGACGAATGTCATTATTGTACTTACATTAGTTATTAGAATCCACTAGTGATGTTTATGCTTTGACGGTTGAACCTATGTATTTGTGTAAACCCTTCACTATTAATGAGAACTCCTCTACTCCGTGGACGTAGCCAAATTTAGGGTGAACCACGTACATCATGTGTTTGCTTCCCTATCTCTATCTCTTTACACATCATCATCACTAGGTGACCGGAGCAACCGAACGAAGGTCACAAACTTAACACTTTACGTTGTTCCAAAATCTTCACTGATTTTGTGTATCAACATAGCTCAAGGTACATAAAAATGGAGATAATAAGTCTTACCTTCTGCCTATAAGCAGTTCTCCAATGTGGGATAGCTCTTGATCCGCCGATTCCCGTCCATGCATCGTTGTAGAAGCAACGCGGCATACCAACAAAAGAACTGCCAACTGGAAAAGAAGGATTAAGACCAGCCACCCTCCTACAGAAAGTGCAAATGGAATTGATAGAATCCCAACTCTTTAGAACTTAAACAAGGCAATTAAGAATGTTTTGGATTAATTGGGTTCATACATGCTCAATAACCAACTGACCTTATTCACGTTTGTTAAGAAAGTTAAAAATTAATGTGGCATGACGGAGAGGAAAAAGAGAGGAGTTGACCTGATAGTGCGTTGAGATCATTGAAACAGGTTCCGAAAAATGTCGTACCTGCACGGCTGCACCTTCGGTTGGTTCCTGTGATAGGTTTTGGCTCTCCATTTTCTCTGCCAGACATGATTGAATTTATCATTATAGGGAGATGGATGGTGAGGATGAGTAGATAGCCGCACAAACAAACGTCAACAATTTGAAGAGAGCATTAGGATAAGTATTATGTTCACAAACCCCAAATTTTCATGTTAATTAGTACTATATGCAGCCCAAGCCTTAACTGTTTGTCCAGGATTTTTATTTTTTATTTTTTATTTTCAACTTTCTTCTTAATTTTTTATGGAAAATATTAGAGGAACGACATTTGGTATGATATAACGAAACCGAGGAATGAGAATAAAACATAAGATTTGGTGATAGGCCATTCCTTTCTTCGACTTTCTTATGGTGTTCAAACCACTAATAGTAATACGATCCACAAGAGTTATTGAATTTATGTTTGACACCTGTGAGTATATTAGAAGCGCAATAAGCATAGGCAGGTCTGGAGTCTCCGGATTTGGGAGATATTGGACGGTGTTCAGATTATAGAGGTACTGTGTTGCCTCCAAAGTGCTTCCCTAAAGAACTTCATAATGCGTCAGGATCTCAAAGCAAAAATGAAGAACGAAAAGAAAAGAGTCTTTTGGTAGTTTGTTTTTGTGTATGAGGTTTGTTAATTTGTTTATGAACCCGACATTGGTCGAGTTACGCGTCCAAAGATTCCAAACTAATGATTCTGATCAAAAGACGGTGCATTATTGTGAGTTTGTGATCGTAATATTAAAAAAAATCTTGATTATAATATGTTACATAAGCGTTGATTTTAGCTTTTTTCCTCATTTGTCTTTAAAACCGACTCTATATTCATATGAATAATGAATGGAAAAAGTAGTAAATTATTAGGAAAACAGTGTAATTTACAGGGAATGCAGTAAATTATTAGGTATTTTCCATGAATTTCGCCTCTCTTTTTTTAGCGTTGGTGGATGCTATTGGAAACACATTAATTATTCCGCACTATAAAAAGTCAAAAGCCATGATCCCGATTTGACTGAACGTCATGAACGATAATTCATCGTCAAAAGTGCTTCCATACTGTCCCAAAAAGAAAAAACAAGAAAGTGCTTTTGCATAATTGCAGAAAATGGGAAAAGAATCATGTGGTGAAAATTCTACTTGTTGCAGAAGTTTATCAGAGTTACTAATTAAAATGCTCCAATATATGATTTCAGAATTGTCTTACAATTTGTATCACAGAAGTGTACGTACCCACTACGCCAACAAACGACCCTATAACCATAATCCCAACAATTACCACCAACTCGAACCCGAATCTCCGAGCAGCAACGTTAATCTTAAGGTAGAACAAGCACGGCAATAAGACCGAGACCGTCACGCTCAAAGATGCGCCGACTAAAGCCATTAGGTAGCTAAAAAAAGGAATGGCTAATGCCACAATTACGGTGCTAATTACAATTAAGGTTCGCACGAAGATGCTAATAGTTAGGCTGTTGCGAAAAGGGCGTGTATCCTCAATAGCAGCAGCAATTGGAGTGATTATAATTGCATACTTTGTGAGGGGATTAATTATAGTAATGTAAATTGCTATCCTTGAACTAATTTTTCGTATTGGAAGATTTAATGTGACTTGAGACTTCAAGTCATGTCCGAACATCAAGTACCCCAAAACCGCCATTGCTCCGTAGGTGATGGTGCTTACAACGAAGCAGAAAAGTAACACCTGCAATGAGGGGGGAAATGGACATGGTCAGATCAGTGCAAAAGCTTTCAGGAAAATTGCACACAAAAGAATCCGTTACAAATTTTTAATCAAAAATCAAATTGAAGGAGACTAAACACATAATAAGTTGTACGTGAATCACGATTTAATGCTTCTTTATAGTCCGCTTAAGTGTTCCTCTAGTTAGATACCAACTATGAGTTCGTTTGGATGTGTTTTTAAAATTACTGAAAGCTCTTTTTGTAAAAATGTTTTTGAAACCAATTCTTAGTAAAAATACAAGTAAATTCTGAAAAAAAACTTAAAAGTGCTTCATGGAAGAAACATATAACTGGTGCTTCTTGCAGAAAGCACTTCAAGTGCTTTTGGAACCCAAAAATATTTTCTCTAAAAATGCTTCAGTCATTTTAAAAGCACATCCAAACGAGCCTTATAAATGTTCCTCTAGCTCAGTTTTTTTTTTTCTTCAAAAAATTGTCACCGTTTTATACGCGCATGTTTCCCTGAATTTTAACCGCACTTTGAAAATACTGACCTTGGAGAATCTGCTTCTATCTTTCATGGAATTGCACAATGTGGGGAAAACTGCATGGCCACAATAGCAAAACAGGTACAAGCTCACAGCAGTAGGCAATCCTCTGAAATTCAGAAGAACATCTCCTTCATGAAACCCTACACCATCAACCGCGCCAACCCAAAACACGAAAGCAACCAAAAGAAGAGAAGCGAAAACCCCTCCGGCAGAAACATACGCCAACAATCCCAGATTCTTCAGCCATGTAGTTGGGAGAATTACAAGGGCAGTGAGCAAAACAAAGCATTGTTTGCCTCCAACTTTGAAGCCTGCCATGTTGAACCCCATGCTTGGGAACAACTGGTTTAAGTTGTCACCTTCTAGTATTAGAAACTCAACAGCCACCAAATACAGCTCAAGGTACATAAAAATGGAGATGGTGAGTCTTCCTTTCTGTCCATAAGCAACTTCTCCAATATCGGGATAACTCTTGATCCGTGGATTCCCGTCCATGCATCGTTGTAGAAGCAACCCGGTATACCAACAAAGAAGCGCCAACTGGAAAAGAAGGATCAAGCTCAGCCACCCTCCTTCAGAAAGTGCAAATGGAATTGATAGAATCCCAACTCCTGAAGAATTAAACAAGGAATTTCACCGGTAGGCTAGCTTAAAGATTTAAATCTTTATAAACAAAGAAATTTGATACCATATTTTTTACACTATCAACTAGCTTAGTAAAATTTTCACAAGGTGTGCCAAGAATTTTTGTTATTCAAACAAATTCAAACTTGTACATATACAAGAAGCGATGAGAAAAAAGATGTGAGAAAAATAGATGGTTTGTAAACTGTATTATATAATTAAACCGAGAAAATTCGAATCAGTAACTAAATATATGGTAGGCTACATTCGAAAATCAATAAAAATAACATGTAAAATTTTATTTTCTACCGAAAGCTAACTAGGCTACAGCCTAGGGTAGCCTTTAATGTGGCTCCGCCGGTGGTGATTAAGAATGTTTTGGGCTAAAGAGGTTATACATGTTGGCCTAGCCAACTGACCTAATTCAGGTATGTCGTAATTAAAAAAGTTAAAAATATGGTGTGACAGATAGGAACAAGGGGCAAATATACCTGATAATGTGTTGAGACCATTGAAACACGTTCTGCAAAATGTTGTGCCTCCACAATTGGTTGGTTCCTGTGAGGGTAGGTTTTGGCTCTCAATTTCCTCTGCTTTAAGGCAGTCCATTTTTTATGCTGCCCACTATGAAACTTTGGTTCCAATGAGAATGCAAGGGATATCCAGATATATAGTGCAAAAAGGTGACCAAAGCCAACATTGCCAGAAACGATTGAATTTCAATAATAAAATCATTTGTTCCTAAAAAATAAATAAAAGGGAGGATGATGGTGAGGATGAGTAGATAACCACACAAACAAACATCATAACCAATAAATCAAGGATTATGTTAGGGCGACCAAATTTCTAAATTAAATTTGCAAATCAAATGATGTGTCACCAATAGAAAAAAAAAACACGTTAATTAACATTTAAGTAATCAATCATCAACAAACAAATAATTTGGTTTACAAAATTTGGTTTAAAAATTTAGTCTCCATATTATTATTCATAAATTAAAGAGAGCATTAGACAGCTTGTACAATATGTGGAATTTATTAATGGTTGAAAATTACATGCCTATATTGCTAAAGGTTTCAAAAGGAAACGCACTTACATTTCACAAACATTGATGTAGAAGAAATTAAGCTTACTTTCCATGAGCGTCCATTTTGAGAGGAGCCGTATGCCTTTTTTGTCGTGCATTATTTGTGATATCATTAATAAGAGTCCGGAGTTATGATTGGCACTCATACGCAAAAGTTATTCCACACTCTCTTCTTTCTAGAATATTCTTGCCATTAGAATTTCTAAGAATGTCAATAACGGACCATAATTGTATTTCTTTTTAGATAAAACTAACATCAATATTAGATTTTTTTTTCAGCGTATTAGTTGTGTTTTTCATACACTAAAAAAATTAGTAATGATATTAGTTTTGTCATAATTGGAGGGATTTCACATCATCAATCATATGTAATTATTATTCGACCTAAAACAACACGTACTTGTTGATCTAGATATCAGCCAAATTAAGATAGTTGATTATAACAAAATTTTACTATATAGAAAAGTATTTAGGTTGTCAAGTAAGTTCTTTTCATGGGAAACAATGGTGAGTTTAACATTTTTTATAGGGAACTTTAACAAAAAATTCTCGGTATTGTTCACTTTAACAAAAAATCATATTTTTACATTAAAAAAATCAATTTTGGTACTATTCACTTTAACCTTTATTTTGTTTTTATCGTTAAAACTTAAAGTTTTCAAGCCTTTTTTATTAGTTTTCCTTTTTTTATAAACTTATTCTTCTATCTTAAACATATCTTTTTCTTTTTTATTCCTTTTATATATATATATATATATATATATATATATATATATATATATATATATATATATATATTCACACTCGCCTTTAGAATAAAAAAGAAAATTAGATGCACTGATATGTAAAACTGCCAATATTTTATATTTATTATGTACTGATATGTATTTTAACTCTCTTTAGCATCATTTGATAACTAATATTCCGAAGTATCAAGTCACTAATTTGGTCAACATCCATTAAGTTCTCATTCTAAAAGAATTATGAATACACATGAAAATGGCACAACCCGAAAATCCACTCTCCACGTTCCTGGTTTTATCTTAATTTACGATCAAACTGGAACCCATGCCCTTTTCAACGCTTTTGTTTAAAGGTAATTAAAATTGTTTAACACAGAAGAATATTTTAAACATGTTCTGTGCAAATTTTAAGGCGCAAAGAAAAATATATGCTCTCTGTTGAAGACAACGAATACTATTTTTAAATTTTTTTTCCTAGGAATGGATTGCCTTTGTTTTGGTGTTAGAAAGTGGATGCTGCTAATCGGCACAATTTCTTTTCCTAGAAATTGATTGCTTTTGTTTTAGTGTTGGTAAGTGGATGATGCTCTTGGGCACACAGGTCTTGCACTATAGAAAGAACAATAGGAACATTGGTCTCTTAATTAAAAATCTGTAATCCGTGGTTTCTTAAACTCATTAAAACGTGCAGTTATGATCATTTTCTTCAACTCCGTCAAAATTTCTATCAAAATGAGTAATGTTGGAGGAATTATTGCTAAAATTGAGTTAAAATTGATGGACATTGCTTCAATTGGATTAAGGTTGAGGAACCATTTCTCCATTTAGATAAAAATTGAGGGACCATTGCTAATTTGCTACAATATTCTCATTTGATTTTTCATATTTACCTCTTGATTCAGCCTTATGTGCATAGCACATGACTCATTTTGACAGAAGTTTTAGCAGAATTGATGAGAAAGATTATGATTGCACGTTTTGATGAGTTGAGCAACCAATGGTCATAAATTTTTACTTAAGGGACCATTCCTTCAATTAGGTTAACGTTCATGGACTATTGCTACAATTTCCTCTTTACAATATTGGCAGCTATTGCTTTATAACTGGGACATATGTCTGAAATGACTCATTTAAACGATTCTTTACCAAGATTTGCACCTCTCTACAATTTTAAATGTGAAAAAAAATCACCTGCTTTCAACCAAATTCGATATATTTATACTGAAATTATCGAAAAAAAAAGTATTGACTACTAACAGTGAACCCTAGGGTATAACAAAGGGAGGGGCATTGTTGGATTGAAATAATGGTTAAATAGACTTTTGATACAAGTGGTCTAAATTTTGAAATGGAGATTTGAATTCAAGTGTACAAAAGAAGCACATTCGTTCTAACTAATATAGTTACACCTGCATCTAAAAAAATAGTCTAATAATAGAGCTGTATATATATTTTTTTTTATGAAGGTATAAATTTTAATTTTCCAATAGACAAGTAAACATCTTATTTAAGTGTGTCACTCCTATTTTAAACGTTTCCCATGATCGATCGATGTTTCGAAGCGTCAAGTCATCTAGTGGTATTGTCATCATTTGCCTAGCATTATACATGAATAACATGTATAAAGAGAGTGGAAATATGAGAACATGAATAACGATAACTGTGCTTCCATCAGCGGCGTATCGGAAAAAAATTATTCGGAAGGTCATGCGTAATAGTTCACAAACATTCTTACCCAAATAATGGCCTTGAAATTGAAACATAACTCCATTATTCATAATTTCATTGGAATTGAGTGCAATTGGAAATTTTAATTGGCTTTGGGGTCTGTATCATTAGATATCGGTCTGTTTCTCTTGTGTAAAATTAATTTTTTTTTTTTTTTAAGTGACTGAACCAAAGGTTCAAAATCAAGCGTATTAGAAGGAGAAAAATGAGTTGAGGGTACTGCGCAGCAACAACAAAACACTAGCGCGCTGAAACTAGTACGTGCACAATCATATCCTGCCCTGCCCATTTTTCTTTGAGGCAATTTATCAAGGATTTGCCGGCAATTTGCGAGGGCAGCTAAAACTTTCAAAGGGCCAGAACCAGGTCTTCCATGAAGGTTTGGCAGAATTGAGAGGGTCAGCTGACTACCTCTATCCTTACATGGATCCACCTCTGTGCATATGCACATGCATACGCTTGCATGTATATATAACATGAAGACGTTAGAGATCATAATCCATCACCATTTACATATGATCATAATCAATCACCATCTAAGTTTCGTAATGAATTTGGTAAGAATCATGAAAAGATTCTAAAACTGGAAACATCGATCTCAGGGAACCTAACTTCTTCTTCTTTTGGTTACCCAAAGAAAGGGCACACATCACAGACTCTTTAGGCAGCCTTTAAAGACTCTCTAACCTAACTGATTGCTTGGGCAAATAAAATTTATGGACGTGGTTTAGTGGTTCTACTTTGTCGACTTAAAAGAAATTGCATGGAATAATTTTCAAACTTTTTGTAAAGAATTTGAAAGGAATGTGACAAAAAATATATATGACACGATTAAAATATTCACGGTGCTGTATTTAAGATATGATTAAATGAGAAATTAAAATATTGCGTTAAATAAAAACTTGTTTATTTCAATTCCCGTCAAAATAGTAAGATGAGAAGTGATAAATTTGTTTTATGTCTGACCCTTATATTCACCTCAAGGTTTTCTACGATAAGTTTTTTGGCGTATACTTGAAATACCGTCATATGATATTAGAGTTTAATCTAATTTATAATAATTCTTTCTTTTGACAAGCAACGATATTTGGTATTTCATTAATTAACCGACAGCAATGCATAAGTGCAAATAGGGTACAATATATTTTTTTTTATTCATATTATATCACAAAAAATATTGCACGCATTTTTGAACAAATAAACGAGACCATAAGCATAACCTATAGAGTTTACGGCATGTTTAAGCAAGAGTAATCAGAATCAAAAAGTGAAATTGAATTCAGTTACGAGATACTTTTGTGTTTACCAAATATTTAGGAATCAAACACTAGGTGAGAACCACATAAATTTTGAAATCCAACTCGAAAATGTGGAAGAGTTGAATTCCATATGATTCGATGGTATTTGGATTTCAGATTGTTGGGGCAATCGGTATGTACTTTGGAAGGGGGAAATTGGGTAGTCGTGTTTTGGGTTTTTAATCATTTTCCTAGCAATTGGATAGCCCGATGCTGGGATCTTATATGTCTTGTCGGTATAGCCCAATATTGTGCGTGGGCCAAACACACTGATAAATTTTAGACAAACCATGGACTGACTAATGGGTTTCGCTCGCTCACCACCCATAATTTCCCTATTGTTATATCTAAAGTCATATTCAACTGAAAGAGTTAAAAATAGTTTCATCCATAATTATACTCTTGTAAAATATAATTCTTAAATAAACAGTATCAGATCATATTTATATATTATCTTCAACCGAAAAGGCTAAATATAGCCCCTCAATAATTTATTAGTTTTGAGTTTATACTTTAAATTTATTAGTCAACTTAGTTAAACTACCATTAGATGTTTTCAAATCTAACTGTTGAATTTGAATCAAGTATTGTAACTAAGGAGATGGACCAAAAAAAAGGGCTACATTTGGCTAGTCTGATGTCCTCTTGGCAAAAAAATGGCTTTATGGGCTCATAGAGTTATGGTTCAACCATTGGTTGAAGATAAGTTTTGGACAAATCAAACTATTTTTTAGTTTTTAGACCTTAAGCCCTCTCCATATGGTCTAATACATTACAACATTCAAGCGTGAGTAAGTTTTTTTTTTTTGGAACAAACGATATTATCAACACTAAGGGGGTGTGCTTAGCCTCACCCTCACAAAAGGCTAGTAATAATGTGGTTCAAATTCGCCTTTGGCAAAAATCGAACCTAAGACCTCTCAAATAAAGAGGAATATCACTATACTATAGTACTCAGTATTTAAAATATCGATAGGAAAATTTGTGAAAATATCAATGGATATGTCGAATATCGATATCGATTGTTTTCGATGAAAATGATGGAAATTTGGTCAAAAACATGGAAATTTAAAATTATTTTTTAAGGAATGTCATATGAAGCCACAACACACGTATGAATCAAGAATTAATGATTAGATACTATGTAAACAATAAGTATGTGAAATGTGAGAAGAATCACTTCCTTTTAATGACAAGTAATAAAATAAAGCATTTCACTAGAAAAATAAATAAATTATACATAACTTAATTGAAATTTTCGTCACGAAAGCAGCACAAGTTTTATTGAAATAAACTAATACCATGAAGAAAGAAATTAAAAAAAATAAATAATGCATAGGCACATGGATATTTCTTGTGAACTTTTTGCAAAATTGTTTGCAAACCCTAGATATTTCCTTAAAATATAAAAAATATCGAAGAAATTGACTGATTTCTATAAATATCGCGGAGATTGGATGAAGTTAGACTTCACCCCTTATTTCCATATTGTTCCTTAAATTTTTAGATATTTTTGTGCAAATATCAAGAATATCGTGAATATTTCAAGTAATACTAAGTGGCTCAAGCGTGAGTAAGGTAATTGTCACTAACTACTTTTCTGTCTCACACTTCATACGGTTTATCCGCGTTTTTATTTGGTTGTCATCCAAAGATCATCTCTCCACAAGTTTAGCACACGGCTCACGTGCAGGATTGACCTTTCTTCACTACACAAGCTAGAAGACTCTTACAGCACGTGACTCAAGTACGTGAAGGGTGAAGCAAAGTATCTTACACTTTTTATATATTGTATATAGCAATTTTTTTTTGTTACAATATACAACAAAATTTTAATTTAATCAAGATTTACGAGAATTATGACTCATACTTAGATGAAAGGTGTAAATTACTTAACTAGAATGACTAAAAAAATTTCTAAGTTAAATAATTTTTTGCATATATAATATTCAGATGATCATAAAAAAAATAAACGATTATAATTATATAATGTTCAAAAAGTAAAGATACGTTATTCATAAGTAGAGAATAAGTATATTCCCCTATAGAAGGAACACAAATATTATTCAATACATTTCACGCATGCTGAAAGACAATCTATATTTTCGCGTTTGCGTGTTTATGCAACTTTTCCAAAATAAAATGAAAAACATCCTTTCAATTCTTCTGATAACGTTTTATTGCAACAGTAAAAAACAATTATACCTGAATCCTAGTGCCGTTCGATCCCTACCAATCATTATACCAGATAACTAATTAACCGATTAACACAAAAAAAAATTAAAAAAAAAATTCCAGGGCGGCAAACCGTAAGGAATGACAACTGGACAACTGAACCGAACCGGGAATTGTCGGAGGCGAGCTTTAGGACGCAACGCGCAAAACCGAAAGGTCGTTCGTTTTTCCCAGATACCAACATCTGCGACGACCGACAGAGAGATCGAGAGGGCGACACTTTGATCACTGCCCTCTCCGTCTCCGATCAAACACCCCCTCATTTTTCATGTTTTTACATTTGAATTTAATTGTTCATTGCTTTTCAGTTAAGAAACCAAACAAGGACATCCTTGTTGTTGTCCAATTACCTGCGAAAATTCCTATGATTCTCGGTCCCCTTTCATGCGACGATTGAATACCCGTAAAGGGGTCAATTCGAAGCCTGCCGAAGACGACGACGACAGCAATATGGACCCGGTTAAGCTCCAAATCCGACCCATCACCCGATCCAATCTCTTCTCCCGGAGCCCCAAGCACAACCCCAGATCGAGCCTCTTAATCTTCGCCTCGGTCGCCATCGCACTCGCTTTCACAGTATGCTACTTTCTCGTTTCCGCGCGAGATTCAAGAAATTTTGGTGCGAAACGGTACGGGATTGTCATCGACGGTGGGAGTACGGGCAGCCGGATCCACGTTTTCGGGTACGGAGACGATGACGGTAATGGCGCCGTGTTTGATTTTGGAAAGGACGGGTTGGCATCGATGCGGGTCAATCCTGGGCTCTCGGCGTACGCAGAGGATCCAGAATCGGCAGGCGGGTCGTTGAGGGAGCTCGTGGAGTTTGGGAAGGGGAGGGTTCCGAAAGAGCACTGGGCGGAAACGGAGATTAGGCTTATGGCTACGGCGGGGCTCCGATTGCTTGATTTGGGTGTTCAGAATCGGATTCTGAATTCTTGTAGGAAGGTGCTTCGGGGTTCCGGGTTTAAGTTTCGTGACGAGTGGGCTTCCGTCATTACAGGTACTGTTAATTGTGAATTCATGGTGGTTTTGGTATTAATTGCAATACAAATGAAGTGAAATGAATAAGCTTTGAAGTTAAATTTAGTGGCATTGTGCGAAACAACCCGATTTCGGATGCTAGGAAAGATTATTTGCAATGATGTTCTTATGTTAACTTCAAGTTCGTAGTTTTTTATTTTCGAAGTTAGTCTTCGAATTCGTATTGCTGAAAATTCTGGTTGATGTAGGATCTGATGAAGGATTATATGCTTGGGTTGTTGCAAACCACGCGCTTGGGACTCTGGGTGGTGATCCAATGCAGACAACTGGGATAATTGAACTTGGTGGAGCTTCTGTTCAGGTTAGGTGACTTCTATCTGTTATTCGGGAATTTGTGTTGTATTGGGAAATATGATTAGGTATCTCTTCATCCACAAGCACTAAAAAGTTTAGGTCTTTTCACTTAATAGTCCTTGATAATAGTACATTTTAGAGAAAAACGCTTCAAGTCCAATGCTTTTAGAGGAAAATCCGGCTGACGATGAATGGGTGAATGACAACAAAGGAATTTCGCAAGTAAGAATTAGTTAGAAAATGACAAGTGGCTAGCTGAGTTGTTTTTTTAACTCTAGTTAAACTCTTGAAGTGTTTTTTTTCTAACTTACTGAAAAAAATAACGGAGAAAAGAATTGGGAGAGTTGTGCATGGTTCAAGCAGTTAGGAATTTGAAGTTTTTAGTTTTTGGTTGTCTGATAATGTTCTGTGCAATTTTATTTTAGGTGACATTTGTTTCAAGTGAGCCGGTGCCTCCCGAGTTCTCTCGTGCTGTTAAATTTGGAAATGTCACTTACAATCTCTACAGTCACAGCTTTCTTCATTTCGGCCAGGTATTTATTTAGTTCTATTAACTCTGTTTAAAGTTGCCAGCCAAATGGAAGCTTAAAACTTTAATTTTCCTTAAGGCGTTACTTTATGGTTTGAAGTTTATAAGTAATTTGGTTTTGCAGAATGTTGCGTATGATTCATTGAAAGAGGGTATTGTTTCAGGAGACTTCGACTCAGGTAAAGATACAAGCTTTGCTTTCTGCACTGATTATATGAATGCCTTGAACCTTGAGTTATTTGACTTACTGAATTCCAATATATTCTTGTGAGTCCGGCATCCTTGAACTTGATACGTCTTTAGACACAGAGTGTCGTTGCCTGTCCTGATAGGATCTGTCTATATTTGAAGGCAATGGATTTGTGCTGTTTCACATTTGTTTGTGCTGAATTCTACAATTGATGGTTCATAAATTCTTAAAACAGAATTTTGTAGTTTTGAATTATACTCATGTCTAATGTTTAATAATAGCATAACGGTTATATGAACTGCCAAATTCCTTTTTTCTGCTATTCATATACTAGGAATTTGACTTGACTTGACTGTTTGCTAGTATGGAGCATATTTATGCAGTTCATACTCCTCCTTTCGCACAGTTATGTTGAAACAATTTTTGTGTCTTTATGTAAAGTTCGTTTGAATTCATTATTTTAATCTGATTTAGTTGTTGATTCCTTCCTTTGATCAAATGCATATTCGGCATACATGTTTAAGTCACACATTTAGAACAGGATATTTTTTCTGAATTTCTTACATCCTTTTCTCATTAATACAGATGCCGAGTCACTTCAGGAAAGAATGTCATCAGATCCTTGCACTCCTAAAGGCTACTCACATAAGATGCAGTCTTCGAAGCTTTCTCCAAGTTCTTTGGTTGGGAAGAATAGACATTTATCTGCTCTACAATCAAGGGGTAACTACTCTGAGTGCAGATCTGCTGCAAAAATTATGCTGCAGAAAGGAAAAGGTTTTAGATACTCTTCTTCAATCTTCAGTGTATTATTACATTTGTGTGCCACATTTTGTATTTACTCTCATTTAACAATGATTATCTCTTTACCTGTGATCAGAGAAATGCTCCTATCAACATTGCGATATAGGATCAACTTTCATTCCTAAGCTTCGGGGAAAGATTTTGGCCACAGAAAATTTTTTCTATACATCCAAGGTTTTTGCTTCTCAATTCTCTATTTTTCATCAGTTTCTTCTTAGTACTGTTCTTACCGTTAGTTTGTAGTGTCGAGCAAGAAGTATACCTTTGCAGATTTGAAAAAAGGATTTTCAATTTTTGTATTTATTTTATACTTATGTTAATAACCTAGACAGTGTACTTCGATGCATTCAATTATGTTTCTTATACTCTCTTTTTTTTGCCACAACTTGCTTAGTTTTTTGGTTTGGCCCCAAAAGCATTTCTTTCGGATTTGATGATGGCTGGACAACAATTCTGTGGAGAAGATTGGTCAAAAATAAAGAAGAGATGGCCAACACTTGATGAAGAAGCTTTGCTGCACTATTGCTTCTCTTCAGCATATGCAGTGGCCCTACTTCATGATAGCCTTGGACTTGCTTTGGATGATGAAAGGTGTTACTCGTTTTACTTCAGAATTGTATATTGCGTTGGATGAGAATGCGAATCTGTACCTTATTGTTTGTCGCTTTTTTTTAATTACCAGGATCGGGTTTGCAAATCAGGTGGGAAGTATTCCGCTTGATTGGGCTCTGGGAGCTTTCATCTTGCAAAGTACATCTGATTTGGACGTAGGGCACTCTGATTGGCTTACCACCATAATTGGTGATGGATCTCCCACATTGCTATCAATAATTTTCATCTTTTCAATATTGATGTTTACAGTGTGGTCTCTGTCAAAGTGGAGGAAGCCACAGCTGAAGACAATTTACGATCTGGAGAAAGGGCGGTATATAGTCACTCGTGTTAGTAAATGTTGATAGCGTCATCTAGAGGAATGCACATGCTATGTAGATTCGGATTGAAAGAGTGGTGCGATGTGCCAAACCTGATTCACTTGAGCAGCCTCGGCTTCTTGCCCAAGGCCCACACTCTTGAGGTTACCAACTGGAAATGAGACTCCAGTGTATCTATCGACACAGAAGTTAGAGGTAACTTATTTGTGCCGGAGCTAGGCTTAGATCGCCGGAGCTAGGCTTAGATCCCCATTTTGTATTCGGACCGATACCTCCTATTTGTTATACCATATTAGCTCTCATTGCCCCCATAGAGAAGGTTAGGATAAAAGGAATGGGGGCATGTTGGTTTGGGAGAGAGATGTAGAAAGCTGTATCGTTGTATGATAATGTGGTAATGCACGTGGTTTATTCGTCACTATTGTTATTCTCATTCGGATTAATGAAAGAATTTCCGGCTCTCTCGGCCGTTTGTATCGAGTGAAAGCCTCTTGTAATGTATATGTTCAGTGAAAATTGTAGTTGTTGATGTCATGAGATCCCTCCATTTGAAGGCTGAAGCTGAAGTCGATCGGAGCTTTTGTTTCAAAGTTTACGGAAATGAACTTTCACATTTTCGCTCGAAACTAAGAAACCGGGTAGAGTATGACCTACATGTTAAATGTCCGGCTTTTAAAGAGAACCATCGCTAGACTAGAAGCTAGTTGGTCACAAAAGGGCAGCGTCCCTGAAGGTCCGGATTCTGCGGACTTGTAGATTGGTTTGAAAGGGTCTTTGGAGTCTTGACTCTTGGTCCTTGCCCCTTGGCCGTTGCTCTAGGGCAAAACCAACCCTACCATTTTTGTTTGACCAAGTGCATATTTTGAGCTGCTGTATCGGTGTGACAAAAAGAAGAACATCTAGAAGCAATTAATATTTTAATTAACTTTTTTTGTAGGGAAATTAATGGTCTCTTCTCAATTTGATGTGTGCTTTATCCTACCTAATTAATTAATACTGATCCAAACCTAACTTCGCTAGTACGTTACACCCCCAATTTTGAATAATTAAAGCAAAGTTGGGAAAATTTAGAATGAAGATTCTCTTTGAATCATCTTTATGAGTATTCCGGGATCTTTAAATTGTGTTCATTCATTGTACATTGTGCGGTTAGAAATTATTTTAAATTAAACATGAATAGTATTTGACGAAAATTGACCGCACAATATACGATAAATGGATACAATTTGAGAATCCTCAAATCCTCACAAAGTGGATCCGGAGAGGATCCTCATTAGAAAATTTAAGACCATGATTTTGAAAGTCAGTCAAAGGTGGCAATTTTCTATTGACGGATTGGAGCTGCGTAGGCTTGAGGGTCGGTACAAAAGTTGGATTTAAGTACTAAATTGGAAACCTAATTACTCTGAGAAATTTGTAAAAGTAACCAAATTAGAGGGATGTTAATGATTTGTAGGCTGACCCAACTAATTGTCTGTTTGACACTTATTTTAAAGAGGTTAAAATCGTATTATTACAATTAAAAGTATTCTGACTACGTTTAATAGAAAAAATCCAAAGTGTTTTTGGGTTGCAGTGCTTTCCAATGAATCACTTTACTTCTTCGAAAAGCACTTCAAATTCTATTAAAAATTTCCACAATTTTTTTTACTATTATCACTTGTAGAAAAATTGATGTGATTAGTACAAACACATAAGTATTACCAACTGAGCGCTATTTGTTGACTACCTAACATTATTCTTTATAACATTTAGCCATTTGAGGGTGTTCGAGCAGTGGCGTAGCAACTAAGGAACTATATAATGGTCGTTGTCCTATCTTGCCTTTTTTTTTTTTTTTGAGCTGCATATCAGTCTAATACTCTTAAAATTCAAGTGTATTTGATGTCATTTTCTTCAAAAAAATTCGAGTGTATTCTCAATCCAAACTCTTTTCTGTTTTAGACACCAGATTAAATTGAAGGTATTGCATATCATTCTAATACCCTTACTGTTGTTTTGTTAGCTTAATCCAAACTCTTTACCCTCATTTTTTTTCAAATCATTTCGACCCATTATTTATTAAATTGATGGTATTTTTGTCATTTTGATCCTTATTTAGTAGAGATTTTTCACTGAATGACCAAAATGATTGACGACAAACAAACTCAGGGATCACTTATGTTAATTAAAATGAAGAGTAATGACAATCCTAAAAACCATTTTGAGTTAAAATGCCTTCCCTTATTTGTTAAGTTTGAGTTCGCATAAAGCTAACGAAGCAACAATATCTTTGTGAATGGTTGAAGGCTAATACTCACAAGATTGATAAACATATAGGATTGAATCTTTTCTCCATTCGTATGTTCCTCCTTCGGGTTGGTATAAGCTTCATGTTGATGCTTGCAAGAAGGGAAATAATAATTCTATTGGAGCAAGTGGTGTTTTAAGAGATTCTGATGGTAAATGATTTTATGCCGAGAATTGCTTCCAAGACCGTGGCAATGCAAACTTCGACATGTCTACCGAGAAAATAACTTTGTGGCAGACAGTTTAGCGACCTATAGTCTTGATTTAGATTTAGGTAATTTTTATTTTGATACTCCTTTTTATTCAGTTAGTTTAATTCGTGATGATCGACTTATAATATCTCGATCTAGATTTATTATTGAGTAAATTTGTCTGACCCCTTGATTTTGGCCCCTGTTTCAACCAAAAAAAGAAACAACAGTAATTAGCCGACGGGGAAGAATCTGATGACGAGGATGACAAAGCAATTTCGTTTGTCCGAATCAATGTGGTTTTATATAGATTTTCGGACGTGCACAGCGGAACCGGTCGTTTTACGCGGCAACGTAAAATCAGAATGACGAAAATACCCTTGTAAATTTTCGGTGAAGTCGAGGACAAGACACCCAGCACTATATATAGCAATTTGGTTAAAAGCAAATCGGACGCTGGTATTTTCGGCAAATCCAAATTAACAGCCAACAGACGGAGACGACCCCAATTAGAAAATTAACGACATTCTCTCTCTCTCTCTCTCCTCTTCCCTGGTTATCTTAACGCGCTTTCGATCCTTCTCCAATTCGGAGGTAAGATTTTTTTCTCCCGAAGTCGGAAAGCTCCGATCCGCTGTGTCAATCCAGCGCGATCCCGGGTTTTCTAGGGCTTTAATTTGACCCAAAGTTCGATTCTTTTGGTTGGTAATTTGTGTTGGGTCGATTCGGTTAGGTTCCTTTTTTCTGTGCAATCGGCAATGAGCGACCACCTAGTTTTGTACGTTGACCGTCTCCTTCGGCCCATGGCAGCGCAGCCGTCTTCCGAGCCGGCTGGACCGGAGCCGGAGCGGGATGCTGCCGGGCCGTCTTCAAGTTCGTCAGCGGAGGAGGCGGATGAGGACGAACCGCTGATTCAGACGGCGGAGTGCCGCATTTGCCAGGATGAGGATAGCATTAGCAATTTGGAATCTCCTTGCGCCTGCTGTGGCAGCCTCAAGGTATAAATTTGCCGTCTTTGTATGAAATTTGGATTTTTTTTAATTGAAATTGGTGCGGATTTGAATTCATTTGTGTCGTTGTAGGGCATGTTTTCGAATTTGTAAACTACCGTTTAGTTTTCGGGACGGAGAGAGTATCATGAAATGTCCCCAAATGAAAGTATGAGCATTTCGACATCGATGGGAGAGTTTTCTAGCTAGTTTTTTTAATTTGTGGAATCCATTATGTCAATTGGACATGCTGTCTCACATTTCGTGTTGAAATGACCGGTCCTTCCCCTCCTTGTTCGCGCATTTTTCATCATTGATGCTATTGACAAATTGTTGCAATCCATAACTTTGATTTGTAAAGCATATATTGTTTTCATGAGCTAGTGCCTAATAATCGATATTCTTGTCTTCTTATTTTCGGTTTCTTGTTTGTCTGATCGCATTGTGCGTGGTGGAGTTTAATTTACATCTGTCTATCATATGGGTCTCCAATTGATTTCTCACTGTTTTTCTCATTTATTTTTCAGTATGCTCATAGAAAATGCGTTCAGCATTGGTGCAATGAGAAAGGAGATATAACTTGTGAAATTTGTCATCAGGTATCCCCCTTGAATTTTCTGTACCTATTTTTGGCGCTAATCTTATGTTGCGCATAAGCTTATACGTTTCATTTTCCGACTGCCTTGGTTACTTGAATTTTCATTTGTTGAAAAGTGAAGTCTTAATTTTCTTTTAGAATCCTCGGCCTGCACTGCATCATAAGGAATTAAAATCTAGTAATGGGTGGATGACAGTTGAATTTACGTGGTGACATGGTAAGGGGGGAGATGGCCCTTGACCTTTTCCTAAATGATGTGATACAATGGGGACATCTTTACCTATAAAAATTAGATTTGAGCGGGTGAATTGAAGTCATTTGTGTACATGTCAATTTTAGATCTCTCATACGCATTGTTTTTACTGTATCCATTTAACACTATATAGATAGCTTACATTGCCTTCAGAGTTTGGAATAGTATCTTCTGTTTTGTATAAGCACTTCGGGATTAAATTAGATGGAGAAATATTTTGGATTGTTATTCGCATCTTATCTATTTTAAAAATTTGAAGTCCTTCCAAGCAATCTTAAATTGCATTTTGTCCTAATTGGTGGTCTTTTGCATTATGTATGTACAGCCTTACCAACCTGGCTATACTGCACCTCCTCGTCTGCCATCTGATGAAACTACTATTGAATTTGGGTGAGTCAAATTTTCTTATGTATTTGTTCATGTTTTACCCAAGTGTTTGTGTGATTTCTCTTGATTATTTTGGTAACTGTGCTACTTAATACTTCTGTGATGTTTATGAATAAAACTATTTAAAAGGCAATGTGGAGGCCTTACAGACTTATAGTTATCTTACTTATCTATGGCTATGGATGTTTCTTGCAGTGGTGCCTGGACACTTTCTGGCACTCCCTTGAGTTTGGATGATCCACGCATTTTGTCAATTGCAGATGCAGAACGTCAGTTTATGGATACTGAGTATGATGATTATTCTTCAACTAGTAGGGGAGCTCCATTCTTCCGTTCAGCGGCCTTAATTGTAAGACGAATAATTTTCCAAACTTACCAAGAAGACATTTAATTTTTTTCTCATATTCTTATTCCTCATGTATGATAAATAGCTTTGGTTTTTTATGTTGCAGTTAATGGGCCTTCTAATCTTGCGGCATGCAATGAGAGTCTCAGATTCTGACTCCGACTCTGGGGATGACTCATCTGCTATTTTCTCTGTAAGTGGATTTGAACTTGCATTTTCTATCATCGCGTCTGCTGGTGCTACATTTTTGAATGAATGTGAGATACAGTTCATTGAGGCTGATAAACTGGTTGGTGCATTTGCAGCTTTTCTTGCTTAGAGCTGCTGGCTTTCTTTTGCCCTGCTATATTATGGCTTGGGCCATCAGTATCTTGCAGCGTCGACAGCAAAGACAGGTCAGCATTACGTTCAGTTCTATTTTCAAATGTTAATTCTTACCCATCGTTGGGTTTTTTTTTTTTGTATTTTTTGACTCTACTCTTTCCGTGCTGGACTTATTTAGCTACATAATAATCACTTGGTATATTCAAAAGTAATGTTGTAAAGATAGAGTCTGAGATTTGAAAACTAACATGATCCATAGATTTTGTGCTTATTTCTATCGCTCCTTATTGTTCTCATTTGTAATATGGCTAAACAGGAGGCCGCAGCAATGGCAGCAACCCAAGTTGCTTTTGTTCTTCAATCTGGGCAACATAGGGGTGTACAATTTGCGGTAGCACCAGGACCCAATGGAAGTCCACATCAAGAAACTGCCTAATTCACGAAGCCAAGAAAACGCCAGAGAGTTCCGTGCCATGGTGAGGGTGGTTCAGCGGACAGTAGTGAACAATAAATGAAATTTTTTTACATTTGTCGGAAAATATAATGGAACAAAAAAATGTGCAAAACAATAGAGAACAGAGAAGGCTACAGCAGTGAGAATTCTGTATAATTGCTTGTTGAAAGGGCTATGTCGTGCAAGTCTTGGTTCGTTCCATCTTCGGTTGTCCTGTATTTCATGTATGTGTACATTAATTTCGTCCAACCAGAGAAAACTGTTGATTTGGTTCTCCAACTTGTTGGGTAGCTCGAAGCAGTGGGTTGTTCGACTTGAATATCTTTCCTGAGCTGTATATTGTTATATTGTTTTTTGTTGTCACTTTCCAATGTTTCAGCACTTCTTTTTGTTCTCAACAAATTCACGACACAAATCTTCATTTTCTACCATAAAAAATGCTCAGGATGTTACTCGGAAAGGTGGAAACTCAGAACAAATTACCGATAATGCGATGAGGGACTTTAAAGTTCTATAGAATCTTGAGCTAAAGAATTCGATAGATGAACTAGAAAATGACTAGATACTGTATCTTTGAGCAAACTTTATGATGTCATTTGAAATTACTTTGTAGTGTATTAGTAGAGTTAGTAGTTGCTTTGTAATGCTTTAGTAATTTATTGATCTTTTTGTCGTGCATCTTAAACAATTATAAAGTATTTTAAAATTTCTCATCCAAACACAAAACATAAGAATTGGAAGAAAAAAAATTGTGTTTTATAACAAGGTTAAAATTTGCTAGAAAAACAGAATCATTAGATGTGTAATTTAGTGCCGTCAACACATGCAAGATTTAGAAGTTAACTTCCATTTCTTACTTTAACATGCATTGAATTTAGTGCGTTATCTATACGAGAAACAAATAAGGCATAAGAGT
This sequence comes from Cotoneaster glaucophyllus, assembly GCA_036320875.1. Classification (NCBI taxonomy): domain Eukaryota; kingdom Viridiplantae; phylum Streptophyta; class Magnoliopsida; order Rosales; family Rosaceae; genus Cotoneaster; species Cotoneaster glaucophyllus. Next base: position 30,598,428 of record CM070069.1, on the reverse strand, counting down.
CTAATAACTAATTTGATGATCTAAAGCCCTAGATTTGGAAGTGATCCCAATTGAGTTTCTACAAAGCGATGGATGGATGGAAGCCTTGGAGCTTTTGTGATTCATGTTCGAAGTGGTCTTGTGTTTTAAAGGGATCCTGGTTCCTGGACCCTTAAACAAGGCAAAGCATTAAGCATACATCTATATTCTCTGTCACACTGTTTGGTATGAATTGTATGATGGTGAATCGTAATCCAGGAAGAATGATCGTAAAGTACATAAAGCAAAGTAAGCATCTCTCTTTGGGATATAGTTTTAGGAGTTTAGGACATTCTCTTTGTAGTTCCCTACTTTGTTTTTTGCCATTAAATACTATATGGGCTTATCAAGAATTTTAAACCTCCTAATTAAATCATTAATTGCCACAAATTTGGGTGTCAATGGTAACTTGTAATCTCTTATGTAAACATTATTTGGATTTCCGACTTCTCATACGTCTATTAATACATATGAATTCGTAATCTAATATCTAGAAATCAGGAATCATATCAGTTAGGAAGTAGTTGATCTCATACTCATTCCTTCTTTCATTTTCAGGATTCACCACTTTCCTCATTCCAAGTAAGTAAATATTGTCATGAGTTATATACATAGTTTTAACTTAGCTTTTAAAAAAAAATATATATATAAATAAAATAAAAAAAACCCATCAAACACAAGGAAAATAATCATTAACTTGAACACATGAAATTTGAAGGAGAAAGGAAATAAAGAAGGCAAAAATACCATTGGCATATATCCTTTGCTTTATCTTCTTTAACTTGCTTTGGCGCTCTTTGTTTTGGTGGCTTATGAATGCTGTCATTGTATCGAGACAGTTCTGGTGGGAGGTTTAAACTTTCATGGGACCAGTTCTCCAGTTTTAAACATGTTATTAGAAAGCCATAACTTTAAGACCAACCTCGAGAATCTACAAAAGCCCGCCCTATACGAAATATATTAACTCTTTTTCTTTAATTTAATCTTAGTTTTTGCTTTTAATTATTGCTCTTAACATGGTATTTAAGGATGGGATCCACCGGATTAGTAAGAATAATGTTTTGCATGCTTTACAAATCTAATCTAAGTGCGTAATTAGTTAACTGATGCAGTGTTACCTTAGCAACGTAGTACGTACGTAGCCGTACAACAGTCCAAAGAAGCAAAAGGTCCTACTCACACCATTCATCTTTTTCCTACTTTGGCAAAAGCATTTGTGGAGGCAACTTAGGGTTTGCGATATAAGTTTTCTACGTAAACATTGATTCTGTTTCGGGAATCTGGGATTAGGTATTGTGAGATTCTAATCTACCATTTACTAGTGCGTAAGAAACTGTTTTTAGAATTTCTTGATATATAAAATATTCTTGACGTCCTGCATGCCTTTAAAACATAAATGGTATAATGGTATTAAAGAAAAATCAATTTTCAAGCAACGACAAGGCAAAAGAGGCAACAAATGCAACCTCAAAATTACTTACAAACGTACAAAGTTTCTGAATGTATGAATAGTCTCTCGTTCCAAATTGAGTGATCTAAATTCTAACTTTGATTGGCAATTAGTAGTTAATCTCGCTTAACCTTTTACACGTTCCATGATATTGGCGTTCTAATTGGATTTATCAGTGTGTGTGTGTGTGTGTGTATATATATATATATATATATATATATATATATATATATGCATGGCTGGTGATAGGAAATCTACCAAAGGAGATTCTAAAAACCTTATGGACAAAAAAAAAAGGACCAGAAAGCTACAACTCAGTTAGGTCTCTTTTCACTTTCATTGGTGGATAAAAAGCAGAGAATCAGCACATTAACAAAAACATTCAAGCCCAGATTTTATTTGACCAGTCGTCATTCATCTTAAGGCTACATGTCACCCACATTTGATAAAGCACAAGAATTTATGCTTTAGGATGTTCCAACTTGCATGTAAAACTTTGTTAGTTATATATAACATATTAGAGTTGATTAAATCTCATTAGTTATAAAGAAAAGGTGGTCTAAATTACAAAACTGAAATGGGTCTTTACTCTCCTAAAAATGACTCTCCATGAATTATCTGACATCTCATTTTTTTGCACAATATTTTATAATATTGATGTTAAAATATGAGATGACAGAGAGTTCATAAAAAATTTCACTTTGAGAAAATTTCCTTATCATTTCTCAAGCAAAAAAAAATAAAATTGAAGGAGTAGTTATTGAGCAAAGTAAAGCATAAAGAAAACACATTTAGCACAAGAACCCAAGTATACCAGTGTTGTTTTTGTTGCATTGGGAAGGGAGCTTGGAATTCTAAAGTTTCAAGGGAGAGGGGCGATCTTAGAAATCCTAAAGCAAGTGTTTGTTTCTTTACATACAATGCATGGCTTGCTTCTGCTAGGTTTACTGTGGTGTCTGCCCAGTCATATATTCCTATTAGAAAAACAAAGACCTCCTTTTCTTAGCGGGAAAGGAAATGTATTCTACCATTAAACCCCCAGCACACATCTCAGATTAAGGAGCCTAAACCCCTTTTATCCCAATACAAATCTCAGATTAATGAGTTAACCATCAAAATCTAACTTTTGTCAGGCCAAAAAGAGACAACAAGCAACTTGACGGCTAAAAATATTTGGCTCCTTGCATATATTGATTCAATTCCTCTTATAAATCAATCACAATATGTGTGTATAAGTTTTTTGTTTTGTGATTCTAAAATGTTCTCCTGCATGTATGAACATGTGATTTTCATATAAGGATAAATGATGACTTAACTGTAAGAAGGCAAACAGTGTTCGTTGATGCAATCTACCTTAGTTGAACATTGAATATGAGCATACATTCAAGATTGTTTTGGGGGTAAACTTGTTTAGTTACCATTATAATATTTAGATACACAAAACTAATCACATTGCTGACACTCTAATCATTGTGAACTCTATCATTGTATGTCATTCAGATACACAAAACTTATCACATTGCTGACATACTCTCGAATCATTATGAACTCTATTATTGTTTGTATGACGGACATATATTGTAAAGTGGTGTTAACAATATGGTCGATTTTGTACGATGTGGCAAAGAGAGACCAGTAGACTGGATTTGGCCTTTATTTTCTGATTAGACAAAAGCAGCGCAAATGATAAGAAGAGATGTAGGGGAGGGAACAATTGAAAAAAGATACTAGGCTTATCAGGGGTATTGTTCAAATACCCTTTATTCATCCATGTCAGATTCTTCAATATAACTGCCTTAATTTGCTTAGATTGCTGCAGATATGTGATTTGGGTGAATCTAAAATTCCTTCTTAGTGTATTGGGTCCCTCCATCGATCGCTTTACACTTTAAATCCCCCTCTTCCAAAAACCAACACACATAAATACCCTTGTTGCATCTACAGGAAGATATCTTGTTATCTCCTACTACTTCTCTTCTTGTTAACTCCTTCTGTGTCGAAATCAAACCATGATTTGCAGTAATCATGGCGTGTTTATTCTTCTTCTTATCTGTATTGGGTTCTTAGTAGTTCAACCAGATGAAGTCTTTGCCCTGACAAGTATAGGTGTTGCCCTCAGACAGAACCGAGATCAAGATCATCATGGGATTTTGCCAAGGAATCAGCGCAGTCTCAAGGCTGTCACGACGGAGGAAATGAACACTAAGAAGAAGAATTCAACAAATACAAACAACAACTTTGATCCGAATCAGTCTAACAAAAGAAGAGTGCGACGAGGTTCGGATCCTATCCACAATAAGGCTTAAAGGAGCAAAGCTGACATTTTTACACTTGTCTTATTTTTGAGCTTTTAAAATAGAGACATCTGTATAGTGAAGTAACAGAGGAAGTCGCTAAAGGGTTTCAGCTATCGTGGAGGCAACACGGTCTCTATATTTTGTGCCAACATCACAAACAAATGTGAGGCAGCAGAGATGACGGTGGCGCCTCCAAAATGAAAGAAACAATATAGTTGTTTACAAAATTTTCCACTTTTTTTTTTTTTGATGAACAACGTTCTGTTTCGGTTTGCATCAGTGTTAAAGAGTTTACTTGCATATCATAGTGAAATTCTTTTGTAACCCCACTTACGACAATGTTACAATGCCTTTCGAACGTAACAAGCGTATTCTATCCCTTGCTTTTCAGAGAAGTCCGTCACATTTTCGCTTCGGAAGTTGCAATTCCGTCGGTTAAATTCCAAATATATTCATGTACATTTGTAAAGACATGCAGTAAGGTGACATCCAGAGTAAGTAACAACATAGATCTATAAGAAGTGAAACATATCAATCATGTGGTTGTTGAGTTTCAAGGATTACGTTCGAAAGGTTGTCCTGTCACCTGATTTCAAATTGAATCCAGACAATTATGATGGTTGTTGCGTTTTAAATAAGATCCCAAATTGGCTACTACAAATGCAGGACAAAATTATTGGACTTGTTTTTTTAGTACGGCCATCTCTAACCACAGGAGTTAACTATAGCACCGTCCATAATTATAGCCTTAAAAGAAATATAGTTTGTAAGGTTGCCTACGCTCAATTGAATTGCAGTCGGTAAATATGGTGGGCCTAGTGCTAGTTTATGGGACAATGTTAGTTGCCGTTAGGCCATCTCCAACCGAAAGGGGCAAATATAGCCCCATCCAAAATTATAGCCCTGTCAAATATAGCCCCATACTCATATATCATCTTCAACCGAAGTGGCCAAACATAGCCTCCTCAATAATTTATTAGTTTTAAGTTTATACTTTAAATTTATTGGTTAATTTAGCTAAATTACAGTTTGATGTTTTCAAATCTAGCTATTGAATTTGAATAAATGATTGCACTGAGAAGCTAGGTCCCAAAAAGGGGTTAAGAGTGGGGTTACATTTGGCCAGCCTGATGCTTCTTTGGCCAAATAAAGGCCTAGTGGGCTCTACAGAATTATAGCTTAAACATCGGTTGAAGATGAGTTTTTAGGTAAATGATAAATTAGGGCATTTTTTGGCTTTTGAACCTTTAACCATCTCCATTGGAGATGACCTTAGATTCTTTCAAACTTAGCCTTAGGATCTATTGTTGGGCCCCAGCAAATGGGTTGGGTATAGCTTGACCATGCTTTGGTCTGGTGGGCTCCATTAATTTTTAACCTAGTCGTCGGTTGGAAATGAATTTTCTTCAAATCAAACCATATTTTGGCCCTTTTAACTCTTTAATCCTCTCCATTGGAGATTACGGAATGACTGATGTTGTATTTTACAAAGGCCAAGTCTATATGCAATTAGAAATTGTGGCCATGAGGTCACACACTCACTTGCAGTAGAGACGTTTTACAAAAACAATTTTGTACCTAGAGTAGACTATTGGAATAAGTTAATATTTAGGGAAAAAAGGAATGTAAATATTGTAATTATTAGAGTTATGTTTTAGGAAGGATATCATGTCCTTTATTCTTTTTGCCTTTTGTAACAAGGTTTGTATGTACTATTTATTGAGAGTTATGGAATACAGGAAAATTAAGCCGTAAATTCTATTTGGCATCAGAGCCAAACTACTACCGTAACCCTAGAAATATTTTTTGTATCTTCCGCTGTGCTCTTGGCTGACTGTTTCTGCACAGATTGTTGCAGAGGTTGGTCACCGTACGTACTAGTGCAGCACGTTTTTGTTTTTGGTGCCGAGTGGATTTGTCCTACTGTGGGGTTGTCGTGCTACTGTATTGTCCTATTGTGTGCTGCTGCTGTGAATTTGTCTTGCTGCTGCCCAAAATCAATATCAATTTTGCCTCTAAAAACAGTGATGCGTGTGATTGTGTGCATCTGTGCAGTGTGCATGTGATTGTGTGCGCTGCAGTTTTTAAGTATTGTGACGCTGCATCTGTGCAGCAAAAGCAGATTTGTTACCAAGGAGAGATTGGTTTGAAGTTGGAGGGTGTGGTGTCTGGCTCCACCCATGGGTCAGTCGTCAATCCAATAGTTATCCAAAGTGATGCTTCAGCCACTCCAGGTAGTATGGGGCGTGTTCTTTTAGTCTCTGATATGGAACATCATACAGGTTGGATTCTAGACTCCGGTGCAACCGATCATATGACTTTTGATAAAAAATTATTTACTAGTATGACAACCAGTTCACGGAAGTGTATTGCAACTGCTAACGGAACGACAGCATCGGTTTTGGGGGCTGGCACTGTGAACCTCACGCCGGCCCTTCCCCTTCATGACTGCTTGTTTGTCCCCTCGTTGTCTCATAATTTGTTATCTATTCCTCAAGTTACTGAGCAATTAGATTGTGTTGTACTTATGTATCCACTGTTTTGTTTGCTTCAGGATATTCAGACCAAGGAGATAATTGGGCGTGGCACTAAGAGAGAGGGGTTATATTATGTGGATGACGTTGTTCCTGGCAGAGCTAATGCAGTTCGAGCATCCCGTACCAATAATTTACAGGAAGTTTGGTTATTGCATCGTCGGTTAGGACATGCTTCGTTTGGTTATTTGAGGCGTATGTTGCCTAGTTTGTTTCATGAAATAAAAGAATCAGACTTACATTGTGAGGTATGTATTCTCGCGAAGAGTCATCGCGTTTCGTTTCCTCCTAGTATGAATAGAAGATTGTTTCCTTTTGAACTTGTGCACTCTGATGTTTGGGGTCCCTCTCCTGTTAGTACTTTGTCTGGAATTAAATGGTTTGTTACCTTCGTTGATGATTGCACTCGTATGACTTGGATTTATGTGATGAAGAATAAAAGTGATGTGGGTATGGTGTTTCGATCATTCTCTCAAATGGTTGCAACACAATATTCCTCTGTTGTTAAGGTTCTCCGCTCTGATAATGGAGGTGAGTATATTGGTTCCGAGTTGTCTGGCTTTCTTCGGGATCAAGGAATTCTACATGAGACTACTTGTCCTCATACCCCACAACAAAATGGAGTTGCTGAAAGAAAGAACCGTCATATCCTGGAAACTGCCCGTGCCTTGCTCATTGGTGCATCTGTACCTAAACGGTTCTGGCCTGAAGCTGTCACCTATGCTGTGTATGTGATTAACCGTATGCCATCCCGGGTTGTGGATTTTCGTACACCTCTCCAAGTATTGACAGAATTTGTTCCAGTAGTGTCAACCAATACTCTTTCTCCTCGTATATTTGGGTGTGTAGCCTATGTTCATATTCACAAGATTCATCGTAGTAAGCTCGATCCATGTGCTCACCGGTGTGTTTTTCTGGGGTTTGCTCCTCAACAGAAAGGGTATAAGTGCTACCACCCTGAAACTCGTCATATGTATGTCACTATGGATGTTACCTTTTCCGAATCCGAGTTCTTTTATGCTTCGACTCCATCACCTTCCGATCACCTGGGGGAGAATATGAGTGGTGATCTTGGGTGGTTGGAAATATGTAGCTCAGGGGTAGTATTTATTGACAAAAATACTCGTGAAAGCTCTCGGCAAGACAGTGACTCTCAGCAAGACACTGCCGAGAATGTGAGTATCATTCAGCCAAGTAGCACCGAACCAGCTAAGTCTTCTCGGCAACATCTTGCCGAGTGTGATGCAGAGTGTCAGCAGGGAGTTGCCGAACCAGCTTCACCGCTCCAGCAACCATTAGCTACCGAACCTGCAACCCCCTCTCTCTCAAGCTCAATAGTGCCACCCAATATGTCTTCTCTGAATATTCCTGAGGTAAGTACTACTGATGCTCATGTAACTAATCCAGATAATGTTATGAGTACATATAAGTTGCCGCCAAGGCAAAATCGTGGTGTTCCTCCTGACAGGTTCTCTCCTGAAGGAAAAGTGAAGTATCCAATAGCTAATTATGTGTCATGCTCAAATCTTGCACCAGAACGTCAAGCCTGGGTAAACAATGTGGAAGCAATCCAAGCACCAACCCGAGTTGAGGAGGCCTTGAAGGATCCAAAATGGGCTGCTGCGATGGATGAGGAAATGATGGCACTACATAAGAATGATACATGGGAGGTAACGGAGCTACCTAAGGGAAAGAAAGCAGTTGGGTGTAGATGGGTCTTTACGATCAAATACAAGGCAGACGGATCAGTAGACAGGTATAAAGCAAGGTTAGTAGCAAAAGGCTATACTCAAACTTATGGTGTTGATTATCAGGAGACTTTTTCTCCAGTAGCGAAGATGAATACAGTACGAGTTCTGATTTCTTTAGCTGCAAATTTGAATTGGCCACTAAAACAGTTTGATGTGAAAAATGCTTTTCTTCATGGGCATTTGGAAGAGGAGGTATATATGGATTTTCCTCCGGGGTACATTGCTGGAGGAAAACCCGGAGTATGTAGGTTGCGAAAGTCACTCTATGGACTTAAGCAATCACCTCGTGCGTGGTTTGGTAGATTTACCCAAGTTATGAGGCGGATTGGGTATTATCAAAGTCACTCAGATCATACATTATTTGTGAAACGGAAAAATGGTAAAGTGACGGCCTTAATTATTTATGTGGATGACATGATAATAACAGGTGATGATTCGGAAGAAATGATGAAGCTAGAACAAAACCTTGCCGCCGAGTTCGAGATGAAGAATTTGGGTGATTTGAAATATTTTCTTGGCGTGGAAGTTGCTCGGTCATCTAGAGGTATTTTCTTGTCTCAACGTAAATATGTTCTGGATTTATTAAAGGAAACAGGAATGCTGGGATGTAAGCCTGTGGACACTCCTATCGTAGAGAAACATTATTTGGGGATTTATCCAGATCAGGAACCGGTTGATAGAGGTAGATATCAAAGACTAGTGGGGAGGCTGATTTATCTTTCTCACACTCGTCCAGATATTGCCTATGCAGTAAGTGTGGTTAGTCAGTTTATGCAGTCACCAAGTGTGGATCATATGGCTGCAGTAATGAGAATCTTGGCATATTTGAAGTCTGCCCCTGGTAAAGGAATTTTGTATAAATGTCATGGACATATGAGGATTGAGGGATTTACTGATGCTGATTGGGCAGGTGATGTGACTGATAGGCGGTCTACATCTGGGTATTTTACTTTTGTTGGAGGTAATTTGGTTACGTGGCGAAGCAAGAAGCAGAATGTGGTATCACGGTCTTCTGCCGAAGCCGAGTATAGAGGTATGGCATATGGTGTGTGTGAGATTCTTTGGCTACGAAAGTTGCTTTGGAGTCTTGGTTTTAAACAGAAAGAGGCAATGAAGTTGTATTGTGATAATAAGTCCGCTCGAGAAATAGCTGAGAATCCAGTACAGCATGACAGAACTAAGCATGTGGAGGTTGATAGACATTTTATCAAAGAAAAGCTGGAGATGAAGATTGTGTCAATACCGTTTGTGAACTCAGAAGAACAACTTGCAGATATCCTTACCCATGCCGTGTGTAGTAGAAGATTTGGTGATTCACTTGTCAAGTTGGACATGAGTAATATCTATGCTCCAACTTGAGGGGGAGTATTGGAATAAGTTAATATTTAGGGAAAAAAGGAATGTAAATATTGTAATTATTAGAGTTATGTTTTAGGAAGGATATCATGTCCTTTATTCTTTTTGCCTTTTGTAACAAGGTTTGTATGTACTATTTATTGAGAGTTATGGAATACAGGAAAATTAAGCCGTAAATTCTATGACTTGGGATTTTCTCGTCGGGTATATCTTGTGGAATCAATCAAGGGAGACCAATTCTATGTTCGAAGCGTTCAAACAACGATGACAGCCCTTCCTCATATGACTATAATTCCTCATTTACAAGTTGATGTTCTATCATAAAGCGAGAATTGTCGAATATGTTGAGGTGAAAAGCATTGGAGATGAAGCTTGGTTTGTCGATAGCAACGGTTCATTCTCTGTTGTGGCTTTAAAGTCTTCTGGGTGTACACCAAATTCCATATACTACAAGGATTTGTTGAGTGTGATATGGTTATGTTCAATTTACAAGACAAAACCAACACCCCAGTTAACTTTGCAAAACCTGCAACTTGGATTGTGCAAAATGACTTTGCCTTGTGAACATATATACTTTTCTTTACACTTGTTTAAGGTACCTGTCGAACTCTCTCTATTTTATGTTTTCAATGTAACATTGCAATTAAGTAACTACTAATCTAGTGATTTTTTTTTTGGATAATGCTCGAGTTCTTTTCATGTGGAACCTACTTGTCTTTCCACTTATGCATACGTATCTTCACCGTACTTACAAATATCATAATCAAAACCATGATTCATATTCTTTGGAGATGGTACATACTCTCTAGTTAACAAAATCACCTTTGATGTTTAAGTAGTAATCTTAATTACAAAGATAGGTTTATCTTAAAGGCTACTAAGTTGTCCTTTTTTTTATTTGAAAAAGGGGACAACTGGTGGCGAATTACGGTTATTCACCATTTCCAGCTCGGAAGATGCTAGTTGGGAATTGCATCCTACTCGTGATCACAATTAAGCAGATTCACAGCTTACAAGTATCGAACCTAGGACCTCCCGTTATTTTTCTTTAAAGAGTTGTTGTTTGCACTTTTTCACTAGGCCACTTGCCGTGATTCTAAGAAGGCTGTCCTTCACTTCAAAGCTATTGGCCATGATAACTCATTTTTTATTTGGAGACGATGTACTTGCTTGTTGGTCCTAGTAATGCTCTTGGCATCAATATATAAGATTATCTACTAATCCAAAATTGCTATAAATGGCGGTGTTAGACTTCCACTTAGACACAACCTTTACTTGAAAACGAACATCATTCATTATTTGTTTCTATCTTTTGGAAGCAAAACTAAATTATTTGCTGCTGCATGATTTGGGACACTTTAATTTGTGAAGAACAAATCAACAGTTAGAGAATAAAAAAGGGGATTAGTGATGTGATTACATATGCAAAAATAGTAATAAGATAATGCTTATCCATCCTTTGGGGGATTCAGCAGGCTCTGCGGGAAGTGGAAGATATTTTAGTTTTGGGTGGAAGCTGGATTGGTGTTTTTCTTGTTTTGTAATATTTGCATGAAAGAACATAAATGCCTTTAGGTGGATGCTGATCCGCCCATAAATATAATTTCAAGCACGCTCTTGTAATATTATTATCCCCTTTTCTCTACCGCATGCTCAGCAAAGGATAAAAATTTGATGGTCCATATTCTGAATTTTTTTCCCACGCATGCCACTTGTAATGGTAATGGACCCTTATGGAATCCGGTTCTGTTAATCATTCAGCTAGAGTCTCACATGTCTCTACTCTCTACTCGCTCGAACGAGTAGCAATATCATTAACATCATTGATATTGTCTCAACTTAGTCATATGTTACTAATTATTAAGTATTATCACAAAAAATGTCAGTGGTGATATTAGGTGTGAAACTCGCACATAAATTTTTATATTATTTTGTTATATTTTCGCTGTGCGATTTTTCTCCAACAGTGACATTGATGCTACAAACCTTTGGAACTCTAAAGTCTTAACCCGAGTTCAAACTCTCACGTAACACATTTTGGGATTGAAATTGAAGGGTTTATTTTTCTTTGTTTCCTCAATTAGATACTTCTGTTTTGCCTTGCGTGCCAAAGAAACAAAACCCAGATTGAAACAAAGGACAAATTGGAACGAACCAATGAAAAAGCTTTGTGAATGTAATATCTTCACTGCATGCTCTAATTTGGTCGTGGAAGTACTCAAACTAATACTTCCATAGAGAGAGCCATCTTGTATCATTATTCTCATTGCGCGTGCTGCTGGAGAATGACAGAATTGTCAGAACATTGTTTGATCAATTAAGAGGTTTTTGACTCCCTCAATCCCAAACCCCTTCTTTTTCTATGGCCTATACCCAAGTAGCTAGCTAGCTTTCAAGTTGTTCATACAAGTCCCTCATCACTATTTATTGGGTTCCAACTAATCTTTATTATTTTCAGACAGTGTCATCATACCGATTAATCACTTGTGTTTTTAGAGCTGATCGAGCATATGTCTATGCGCTAGTTTTAACCGTTAATACATGTGAGTGGTTTACAATATAATCGAAATCACAACCATCCTTAGCATCCTTTTATATAGGATTTAGGAAGAATTTTGAGACCCCATCGTGATCGTATTTTCTGTTTGATAGGATTCTAACAAGAGCATAACTGAGGTTTTGAAACATAAAAGACAAAATATCACATCTCAAACAATGGACACAGAGATTAGGATTATTCCAACGTTGTGTGCCTTATGTTTTTTGTTTTTGTTTAGAGATGAATAATATCAAATCTAAATGCTGTTACCATGATTAATATGAGAATAATACCATGTTACAAAAGAATGAGTAAGAACTTCTATTCAAAAAATTTCATGTTCAAATCACAAAGTTTTTGTGCTTATAATCAGAACAGCTCATAATATGAATCACTTTGTAAAGACTTTGTAAAGATTAAAACTAAGATCGTTTGGTCAATCTATTGTAACAAATACATAAACGGTTCGTAATGCTTTCCGTTAATTTGTTTTTATATAATTAAATGACTAAACAACCTTAATTTTAATTAACTTTTTTTAGAGGCGATCTTTATAGAGTAATTTATAATATAAACAATTCTGATTCTTAACACAAAATTTTATAAATTAACAATAAATAATTTTAAATAAAAACTCATACTTATTTTTTGAATGGCTAAGTATTATTATTATTTCATATGATTCATGAAACATGTTACAAAAGAGCAGGTAAATTGATTGATTGAACGTGTGGCCGCATTTCTTGCTACAGTGTGCTCATTGCAACACGTGGATCATTAGAAGATAATTGAGGATGGACTAGTAACCGACATGCGTTTGAACTTTTAATTAAAAATAAAAACACTTTTTTTTTTCTGGTAATGACTTGTTTAACTTTCTAATCAAACAGCCTGAATTTGATTCTGCGAAGATCTGTTAACCTAAACATATGGTGTCAATTAGCCATCACATCATTATCATTAATATTTGATTGATGGATGTAATTATAAGTCAAGTTGACAAATTGGCCTCTAATTTCAATTCAATTCAAGGTTTTGTAAAGTTTTTCAAGCCTAACTGCTTTAAGTCACCGACAATTAATGTTATTATATTAGTGAACGATAAATTTTTATTTTAGATATAATTATAAGGATAATACTTGGATTCTTTCTCTGGAAGTAGCCACATTTATGCTTAATTCTTGCCAATCACATTGGCATGTGTATATAAATGTTTAATTTTGTGTTATTGATAAGTTATTCATTCATGTTTTAAACTGTGATTTGTAAATAGGAGAAATCTTCTTCGTTAGGGAATGAGCTAAGTAATATGATAACAAAAATTTCATCTCTGATTTATGGCTTCTCCTCAAAGTTTATAAACTGTGGCGTGGTTTCATCTCTCTTGACCAGTTCTGATTCAAGGGGGAAATAGTGATCGAGAAGAAGTGGATTTGTTGTGCAAAGAGTACGTTATGATCCGTGGTTGCCTGCCCAGCGAGGACGGATCCTCCGTCATGAATAAACGAATATCTCACATGGTTCATTACATATAAAATAATAACAACACGCGACTGTATTTTGGTCTCGAAAAGTAAAGAAGCAGGCATGATTTGAGGTTACGGAGAGGAGCAGGCATGTATAATGGAGGGAATCCCACTGCCACTGTCAAAGCAAAACGATGCGCACCAGAAGGCAACTGTGTCCTTCAAATTATGTAACTCTTTGTCCTACGAATCCTATGCGTGAAAACTCATACGCATGACACGTATACGTTTCGTATTGGCTTGCAGGTTTCCAAAATTTTAAATCGCTGACTCCAACGAATATATAAGAACAACAGGAAATTTGCACAATAGTATATGAACTTTTTCAATTTTATGAAATTGTCACCTATACTAAAGAAATTTACAGTTGACCACTCAAATTTCAAATTATATTTAGCACATATACCTATTATATTCATCCACATTTAAAAAAAAATAAAAAATAATGGCTCGTGATGAGAAGACATACCTTGACAACAATTAGGCATCTATTGATACATGAACGGTCTCAGATGTCTTAGTAATGATTTGATATTCAATTTAAAATGAACATATAATTTTTAAAATAATGAATATAATTAAATTACTTAATACTCATTTCTTATATAAACAGGTCAATATACAAAAAAATTAAAAAAAATACCACACATGCCTTTAGTTGACTTAATGAGTAAAAATGCTCTTTTTAAAGGTTGTCGATTGTGAAGTTTAGATATCAAATTGGAACCATACATAAAATTTTGGGTGATAATTATCCAAGAAAATAAGTTCACATGGGTAATTGCACACAACTGAAAAAGTCAAAATACCATTTATGCAATTTTGCCTAAACTAAAAAAGATCAAATAGAAAGAATTTTATGAGAGCCTAATTTATTGCTCTGAACAAACAAAAATCCACAGACTGACATACGTTACCTCAGATTAAACCCCATTTCATCAGAAATTTCAGTGTTCGTAATAGATTATTTGTGGTAATTCAAGTGGTTGAATTTTTTTTTTAAACCTCTAGCTATTTGTGTTATGATTTAAATCTTATTTTTGACACGCTGAAAAATCTGTTCAAAAAATAACATAGAATTTTGGGTTTATATCACAAATGGTCCCTGAAATTGACCCCATCAATCATGATGGTCCCTGAAATTGAAAATCGATCAATGTAGTCCCTGAATTTTAACTCGCGAATCAATGTGGTCCTTCTGTTAGTGTTCCGTCCAAATTAACTTTAAAAAAAGGTTAGAGAACCAATTTTTCATGGTAAAATGATAAAAAATAACCTTTTTACTTATAATTTTTCATGGATTTGGTGCTAAAACTAAAATTAAAACAAAAAAAGTGGTTCTCTAACCTTTTTTTTGTCATTTTACCATGAAAAATTGGTTCTCTAACCTTTTTTTAGTGTTAATTTGGACGGAACACTAACAGAAGGACCACATTGATTCGCGAGTTAAAATTCAGGGACTACATTGATTGATTTTCAATTTCAGGGACCATCATGATTAATGGGGTCAATTTCAAGGACCATTTATGATATAAACCCTAGAATTTTTCATTTTTTTCACACCGAGTTTTTCCCCTATGTTAATTAGGTGGTTGAGAATATTGGTCTGTTTTTATGGAGCTAAAACAGGTTTAGGTATGCCACTAATTATCGAATTAAATCTACATCAAATATCTTTCCCCACAAACACCCCATCTATATATTTTCTCTTCACTTCTCATTACATCCTCCAAAACCCCATTAAAGTTTTCACCTTTGAGACTTCACTCCCTAAAAACAAAACCCTAATTAATTCCCAATCAGCCCGTCAATTTCTTATGCTTCTTCTCGCCTAAAGCTATGGACTTTACCACCGTCACCTCCACCATCCAAACCCCAGATACGGACACCGAACCGCCGTCGCCGTCGGACCCCAAATTCAACTTCTTCAGTGGCACGTCCTTATCCTTCACCAGCGAAGCTTTCCAGCCTCAGCCGACGCGAACAAGGGTGGTTGCCTACAAAGAATGTCTCAAGAACCATGCTGCCAGCTTAGGTGGCCACGCTCTCGACGGTTGCGGCGAGTTCATGCCTTCCCCGTCCTCCAACCCAGCTGACCCCACCTCGCTAAAATGCGCCGCTTGTGGCTGTCACCGCAACTTCCACTGCCGTGATCAGTACAGACCCAAAAATAATGTTATTCGCAACCGCCTGCTGCCGGCGCCAAAAACAGCTCACAACAACCACAGCTCAAACTCCAGCCCCAACCCAACTTTGAGCCCGCAGTCTCCGCCGCCAGTCTCCCACTTGCCCCCGTCCTATTTCGCTTCCCCGCCGCAAATGCTACTCGCTCTCAGCTCCGGCTTTTCTGGTCCGCCCGATGAGCACCCCCACCAGCACCAGCTCAATCCGACGGCTGTGATGAAAACGGAGAAGTACCCAGGTGAGAAAAAGAGATCCAGAACAAAGTTCAGCCAGGAGCAGAAGGAAAAGATGTTGTCTTTTGCCGAGAAAGTCGGGTGGAGAGTGCAAAAGGGCAACGAAAGATCGGTGGAGGATTTTTGCAGCGAGGTGGGGATTGGGAGGGGAGTTTTTAAGGTTTGGATGCACAATAACAAGCACGGTCTGAGGAGGAGATTGGAAAGATCGGGCGGCGGCGGCGCGAATATGATTATTAACAGCAATGTCAGTGAGATCAACGGTGAAGGTGATAGACTTGGTTTTGACTCCATGAATGCTAACATCGCCGTCAACAATGTCAATGCCAACCCCCTTCACCTTTCCAACAACAGGCCGTCATCTTCGTCGTGAAACAGAGAGAAAGAAGGAAGCTTTGGGAGTTATTAAAGTTAATTAATCACGCTTATTAGTACAAACATTTCTAGCTAATTCGCTAGCTCGTTCGTTAAGTAATGTACCGAGTGCTGACTGATCTGCTACTGTTTAGGTGGTGAGGTCGAGAGGGAAGGGATTAGAGAGGATAACGATTAAAGAGAAAGTTAAGCATATGTTTAGCTGAAATATTATTCTTAATGGCAAAGTTAATTAATTCATGTTTTAGCTTTCCATTAGTAGTATAAAGTTGCTTTCTTTTGCAGACGTGTTTCTTCGTTTTCTAGCTGCTGATTAGTCTTTTTCCTTCTGGTTTAACGATTATAATATTGTATATTTCCATTTTTGGGTGGCAACACCATCATTTGGGAATTTCGTGTTTGGTATTTTAAATTCCCTTTTAAATGTTTTAAGTTTTTTTTTTTTCCATTAAGCTTAAAGGCAAAGCCTTCCCCATGCTAATTTGTCTTAAATAGTATTTTTTTTTTTTTTTAAATTTCGGGGCGCAGTTGGTTAAGAACTTAAAATATATCATATGTTACTTTATACGTATTCATTTATGAGTAATGTTAGGTAGATCAATTTTTAGATCAAAGTTATAAAGTATATAATGTGTCACTAATAGAAAATAAACACGTTAATAAAAACTTAAGTAATAATTCGAAACGGAGCATAGAACGAACTGTCAAAACAGTGGGGGGATTGGGGTGATAATCCGAGATGACCAGGGGAGGCAGATTCTCTGCCCTCCCAATACCATACCCTTTTCATCCCCTCATATTTGTGCGGTCACAGTTAAGCCACGTCAATATTTTATATTCTTATTGTTTTTTGTCTTATTATCTCTATAAAAAAAATCAATATAAAATGTTGACGTGGCTTAATCGTGACTGCACAACACATGAGGGAATGAAAAATGTACGGTAAAAGGAGATCAGACAATCTGCCTCCATGACCAGGGTGCTTTTGTGGCGCCTTTTGCAAGGAAGATTGAAAACATTTTCTATTCTCTATATTGAGGCATTGGCTGCTAGGGATGGTCTTATTTTGGCGACGCAAGGAGGTTTTCATAATTTCATTTTGAAAGTGATTGCCTCCAAATTGCTGCTGCACTTAATGATTCTTCTATTAATTTGTCAGTCATTTGGGCATATTATCGAAGATTCGAAGACGTTAATGGCATCAGTCACTTGAGTTTCTTCCACCCATGTTCATCGTCAAGCTAATGGCATCACTCATCGCCTAGCACGTTTTGCTATTCTTTCGGAATTCAAGTGTATTTGGGATGATGATCCTTCGTATCTAATCTCGGATTTATTGTTTGAAGAAGTTATACTGTAATGTTCTTGTGTTTGTACCTATTTGATCTGTAATGAATTTATCTATCGATCTTTTATAAAAAAAAATTAATAATTCAATCATCAATAACCACGTTATATAGTTTACAAAATATAGTTTAAATTGAGGGTCTGGAGTATTTGATACTCCGAGTGTTTAACTGTTAAATTTAAATTTTTTGTATTTTAAAACAAAGTTCTAATAGTTAAAATATCTGAAATACCGAATACTTCAGAGCACCCAAAAAAGTTATGGTGAAAGACTTTTCTACACATTAGAATACCGTTGATAAATGATAAGGGTTTATGAGTAAATGTCATTGTATTATACTATTATTGATATTTGATATTGAGTTACTATCGAAGCATTGTCGATAAGAGATACAAGATTTACGTAAGATTATGATGTATTATTGGTTCAAAATACCATTGAGGTGTAGATAGGTATGTTGGAGAGATAATAGGCGTTTGGATTAGCTAGTACTAGATCTAAGGCAAACCTCCAAATCATCCAAGGCAAATTTAAGTACTTTTTTTTACTGCAGGAGATAAAAAAGATTACTGGTAATTAAATTTTCATGAGACGAGGCATAAGATTGCAAGAGGTCTAGATTTAGAACCGAGTCCCCGTGACTTTAAATGGACTGGAGATTAGATTTGGGACCATCATACAAAAATGAATAATCTTGTTCATCAAATCCACCATTTTCCATATTATCCTCCACTTATGTGAAAGCTGTGTATAATGTTCTTATCCTTTCTCAGTCTTCCCTTCATATTTCACTCAATCACTGAGAAAGGAAAGACTGTCTTTACAACATTTTTGTTGAGAGTGTTAATCCACATATGAGAAATGAGGGACTTTGCTTGTGCTTATAAATATTTGGGTTATTCTTTAAATTGTCAATTAGTTTTATGGTGGAACCTGAACTTTTTTCATAGTGTCAGAGCATGTTGTCGTATGTGTGACGCCCAACAGCTACACGTGCTAGGCTTGAAAATTTGCCGTATGTAAGAACGTGTTAAGAGTATCAATCCACTGAGGAGAAATGAGAGACTTTGTATGTGCTTATAAATATTTGAGTTATTGTTCATTTGTGAACTGGTTTATGGTAAAACATCAATTTTCTTTAATTTTTGTTAATAGTACAGTGTTATGTCGAAAATGACTTATACATGAAATCGCATATTTAGTTCAAGACACAACCGTGACAATATATATATACTAGTTAGGTAAATACTTCTTAGAAACAAAGGATTGAGATAACATCAAAGTTATGATATATCCTAACAAAGCGATATTTTGTTAAACTAATATTAAAATACATGAGTATAAATAAGCAGCATACTGCTCTAATCAAGTTACGTAACCATATTTGTTATGATGTTTAAACTTCAAAGCGAACGAACAAAATGATTTAACAGTGGACGCCGGGATTAGGTATGAAGTTTGAAACCACAAAGGACGCGTGTAAAATATGTGTTGTCATGTACATGTAGTGCATGCGGTTGTCTAATTTGGAATGTTAATTGTGATTGCCTGGGCTTTTAAGGCAAGCTTAGCAGGCGAGGGGGTTGGCTTAAATCCAAAATAACATTATTACAATATAATTAAAATTAGGGTTTTTAGGTGATGGAAGCAGTGCCCACTGCCCACGAACCTGAACAAACCCCAGCTTTTCTTTTTGGTTGGTTACTTAACAGCAAGTCCATCCCTAAAAAAATAGTCAGCATTCAGTCCATTTAATTCACTCAGTGAGCAGTGATCAAGGAACAAAATATCGATAATATCTCCGATATATCGGCGATATTATCGTTTTTTCGGGGTCCCGATATTTTTTTAACTATATCGATAATATCGCAATATTATCGAAATATCGCGATATTGTTTGAAATGGTCTTTTCGGAGAAGAACGCCGGAGCTTCTACAGCTCCGGCCAACTGTAAAACAACACCCTAGACTCCGATCTAGGTATGAAAATGAAATAGAAGACGAGATGAACGTTTTTATACAAGTGGTTTGCCGTGAAACGGTCGGAGGTGTTCGGAAAGTTCGTCGACACCCACGGCCTCGCCGAAGATGGGTGTGCCGAGGGAGAAGAAGGATCGGAGAAGGACTGTGCATGAGGGAGAAGATTCGCCGGAGATGGGTGTGCCGAGGGAGAAGAAGGATCGGAGAAGGACTGTTCATGAGGGAGAAGAAGGATCGAGAGAGAGAGAGAAGGATGACTGAGAGCAGTGAGGAGTGTGAGGGATCGGTCGGAGAAGAAGGATCGAGTCGATCTCTCAGACTGAACTGAGTCTGAGATCTCTCAGACTGAGACTCATCGAGATCACTGAGGCTGGGTAGGCTCACGGAAGCTTGATTTTCATATTCGATCGACTCATCGAGAGAGAGAGAGACTGAACTGAGTCTGAGATCTCTCAGACTGAGGAGGACAAAATGAGGGAGAGAGGAAGGCTCTCGAGAGACTCAGCGTGCGTGTGTGCCGCGTGTGTGCCGCGTGCATTGCGTGTGTGCCGCGTGTGTGCCGCGTGCATTGCGTGTGTGTGTGCCACGTGTGTGCTGCGTGCATTGAATGTGTGTGTGTGAGAGTGTACAGCAGTGCATGTTTGGTCTGCTGAGCTCTACTGGGTAGGTAGGTACTCATATGGAAGAGGCATGTGAAAAAACAGTGTGTGTGTGTGTGAAAAAAGCATGTGAAAAAACAGTGTGTATGTGGTACTAAGTCACTCATGTATCTTACCATGTAATATATAAAGTGTAAAATATTGCACTAATTCATTATATATAAATG
Source organism: Cotoneaster glaucophyllus (assembly GCA_036320875.1). Lineage (NCBI taxonomy): Eukaryota > Viridiplantae > Streptophyta > Magnoliopsida > Rosales > Rosaceae > Cotoneaster > Cotoneaster glaucophyllus. The sequence goes on along the minus strand of CM070069.1, from coordinate 30,578,011 downwards.
ATTTTGGTGTGTTTAAACTTCTTTCATTAATTACTATATATTTTCTACACTCACAATGTTTGCCAGCTCGCTATATAATCAACTTGATAATGTTAAATCCATCATGCAATGCATTTTCTTCCAATTTTTTGTGATAAACTAATAGATAATTGACTAAATAAACATCCTGCAAAGTTTCAATAAAAATTTCCAAGTTTTTCTTACAATTTTCGTGGTTTCCATGGAAATTTTATCGATATCGATATTATCCCGATATTTCCATCGATATTTCCGTGTTTTCGGACTACCGATATTTCCGATATTTAATACCTTGGCAGTGATAGACCTTAATAAATAGTAATAAGTCAAATGCATTTTCATCCCTACAAAATGCGCTGGCACCCAGCCCATTTAAAATATTATTAAATGTTTTATAAAATAATAAATAAATAAATAGTTTTAATTTCGAATTAGATTTTTAACCAATCTCGTCACGTTATGTGTCATTATCAAAATAAAATTACATAAACTCATCAAATAAACTTAAAAAAACACACTAAATAAACTAAGAACTTTATTGTTCCACCACGAGCTCCTTTTAATTATCTTGACCTTGTTGCAATCTCCATTGGTGCTCAATCAAGTCATTTTGATGGGTACAATGCCAATATGGCTCTTGCAATGAAGTGTACCACTGAGCGATCAATTGATTGTAACGTCCATCCCATTCCAATGGCTCGTGTTGCACGGGACCTTCGGTGCCGTCATGAGCACAATAGGTATGTGTTCTTGAGTTGGTCATTGTGTCCGGCTCATATTCATCGATGGCATCATAATCATAATCATACTCATCTTCCACAATTATGTTGTGGAGAATGATACACATCATAATGATGGATCGAAGTGCCTCGACATCAAACATTCTGGCAGCTAACCTGACAATTGCTCAACGAGCTTGCAGGATACCAAAACAACGTTCCACATCCTTCCTACACCCCTCTTGACATTTTGCAAAGTGTTTTTCTTTTTCACTTTGTGGATGTGGGACTGTTTTGACAAATGTTGTCCACCTTGAGTAAATACCGTCTGCAAGGTAGTACGGCCCGTCGTATGTATGGCCATTGATTGAATATGTGACTCTGGGTGCTTTTTCTTGCAGCACTTTGTCAAAGACGGGAGATTGGGTAAGGACATTTAGGTCGTTCTGAGCTCCTGGAACACCAAAAAATGCATGCCAAATCCATGTATCAAATGAAGCCACTGCTTCTAAAATGATACTTTTGACTCATTTTCTGTCGTCATACGCTCCTTGCCACGCACTTGGATAATGCATGCAGTCAATGCTTCCAATCATGCCAGGGAAGCCTCGCATCTCACCCTTCCTCAGTAGACTTCACAGATCCCTATGCGTCGATTTCTGAAGGTACTCACAGTTGATTTTCTCATCCTCGTTATCTCATCCACTTGATCTGCAGTTGTTCCATATGCAAGCATCCATAAGACAGCAGTAACTTTTTGCTCAGGAAGAAGACCTAGAACATGAAAAGCATCCTTTTTTTGCACAAAGTATTGATCATGGTTGCAAATAACACTCATGATTTTGTCGAACAAACTTCGTTGCATTCTAAAACGACATCTAAAAACATGATCAGGGAATACACAGTTGGGCATAAAATAATCTTCCAAGAGATTATTACCTTGTCTTTCCCTCTTTCTATCGAAGTTTGCAGCACGTCTGGGTTTGGATATCTGACCCACAACTTCCATGACACGGCAGGAATGTGAAGCTTTCTGCCTTCTATGGTCATCATCCTCATCCTCCTCCATTGCGTAAGCCTCATCTCCACCTCCACCTTCCTCGAGATTGACTAATTCTTCGTGTTGTGCCAACAATCTTTTCTATTGCTCCTCAAACTGTTTATACACTCTCCTTGAAGACGACATTGTAAGGATGGATGTAGGGATGAGGGTTTTTTTTTTTTTTTTTTTAAGCCCGAAAATCGTGGACCGTTGATCTTTGGATCGGACGGCCCAGAACAAACCACGTCATTTAACCGTTGGATTTCAAAATCAAATTTGTTTTGACCGTTGGAAATCCAACGGTAAGGGACTGGACACGTGGCCTTCTCATCAGAAGGGTGAGTGCGCCTGCGCATGTGGGCCCCGCCTCTGTTTTCTTGTGGGCGACGCGCGCCCAGTTACTCTTGCTTCGCACGCACCTGGCGCTAAAAAAAAATTAAAATGGCCTGTGACGCCACGTTGGCGTCAACATGACGTCACATAGGCTGAGCCTTGGCTCAGCACATTCTGGGCCGGCCTATGGGACAATTTGGGCTGGGTGCCAGCCTATTAGGCTGGGCTGGAGGCTTTTAGCTGGGTACCGGGCTGTTTGGGTGGCTGGGTGCTGAGCTATCAAGCCCCGGTGGACTTGCTCTAAAGCGGCAAGCATTGCCTTCTTTCTTTGCTTTGCTGTTGATGTGTGTGTGTGTGTGTGTGTGTGTGTGTGTGTGTGTGTGTGTGTGTGTGTGTGTGTGTGTATGAGAAAGGTGGTATTATCCACACTTTTGTTATCTCTCGTACATCTTTTGTTAATTTTTGTTATTTGATATTATTTAATTCATTCAATCTGATGCCTGAAATTAAAAAAAGGTGTGCATGAGGTAAAAAGAGTGCACCACCATATAAAAAAGGGAGTTTGAACGAAACACTATCGGTAATGTCACTTTTAACGAAAAATCACATTTTTATCCTTTTCTGGTACTATTCACTACACATTTATTTGTCATTTTCATTAAAACTAAAGTTTTTCTTATAAAAAATGCTAAGAGGACATAAAGAGTGTGCAAATAGCACAATCTATATGACAAATACTAAGGAGACTCTTAAAGTGAGACTAACTATAAGATCTCTGTCACTTCACTGCTTGACTTTAATTCTCGTGTCAATATTGTGCAAAAAATATAAGGTGATAGATAATTCATGAGGAGTTTCGCTTTAAGAGATGTTAAGGTGACTCTCTAAATAAATAAATAAACTCTTTATGAACGTTCTATCACCTCACTGTTTAATAATCAACGGTGTAAAACATTATAGCAGAGAACTCATAGAAACTTTTAAGAGGTTCTCCTCATTTCTCGTTTATATTAATATAAGATGTTGACGAATGATGTGAAAACACATATCTGTCTATGAGATTCTGAAAAGACAATTGGGAACCACCACTAATCCTCTCCTACTTTAATCCATTTTTGTTGTATTCAATTTGATCCACCGCCCACTTTGTCCACACGCGTCTAGAATCAAAGATTTAAGTCCTTGTACTTTATTCTTCTCTACTTTATTTGGATCTGATATTTCTCATGAAGGAGGATTGTATGCCCTCCCACTTTCCGTGTCCTTCTGTGTTCTTCTGTTTGTGTGGTCACGATTAAGTTATGTCAATATTTTATATTACTATTTATATTTGTCTTATTATCTCTATAAAAAAAAATTATAAAATGTTGACGTGGCTTAATCGTGACCACACAAAACAGGAGGGCACGGAAAGTGAGAGGGCAGACAATCCTCCTCCATTTCTCATATTTGGATTTGGATTTTGAATTGATTTTGTTGGAACATGAATTAAAGAATATTTGAGGGATTTATTGGCAATGCTTCCACGTCCTTGGTTGGGTCGGTTTAACAAAATTTATTGGGACAATGCAATGAGTTCATTCAGTTGGGGCCCAAATTTTTACAAATACAAGGCTGAAATTGCATGTGAAATGTGTTGGAATTTATTAGGTTTATTTAGAAAATTAATTAGAGATTTGATTTGATTTTGTAGTAGGGTATTTTTGGCATTTACGCATTAGGGTTTCTTAGGTTTATTGCTCTATAAATAGAGCTTGTAATTTAGTTTGAGTAAGTTAGTCACAATGTAGCCTCTTAGGGTTTTGTAGTCGTTTCGGCATTGTTGTCTATTAATAATATTCTTATTACTTTGTTAGTCTTGTTTGTTGCGCCTCTGATATTCAACTTGGTATCAGAGCAGTTCGTTTTTTCGGAATTTAATATGTTCTAGATGAGTATCAATTTGTTCATCCGTTTGTCCGCTGCATATCAGTTTGTTATGAAATTGGTTTGGAAGTTCGCAATTGGCATGGAAAATCTTGCACTGGCACTGGCACTAGCATCAGAATCTTGCACTGGCACTAACATTGGAATCTTGCACTTGCACCGATGAAATTTTGTAAGATCCCACATCGTCCAGGGGTGTGGATCATGTAAGCCTTAAATGTATATTCTCATCTCTACCTAGCACGAGGTCTTTTGGGAGTTCATTAGCTTCGGATTCCGTAAGAACTCCGAAGTTAAGCGAGTTCGCGCGAGAGCAATCCCATGATGGGTGACCCACTGGGAAGTGCTCGTGTGAGTTCACAGAAACAAAACTGTGAGGGCGTGGTCGGGGCCCAAAGTAGACAATATCGTGCTACGATGGAGTCGAGCCCGGGATATGGTGGGGGCCTGGGCCGAGATGTGACAAATTTCGTATTGAAATTGGCATCGGAAATTAGCATAATGGAACTTGCATCCGCATCTGTTTGTTGGAAAACTCATGTCGTGTACCGCCATGAGTTTGACGGGGGTGTTGGAATTTATTAGGTTTATTTAGGAAATTAATTAGAGATTTGATTTGATTGATTTTGTAGTAGGGTATTTTTGGCATTTACGCATTAGGATTTCTTAGGTTTATTGCTCTATAAATAGAGCTTGTAATTTAGTTTGAGTAAGTTAGTCACAATGTAGCCTCTTAGGGTTTTGTAGCCGTTTCGGCATTCTTGTCTATTAATAATATTCTTATTATTTGGTTATTCTTGTTCGTTGCGCCTCTGATATTCAACTAAATGTCCCTTAGAATATATTGTGTGGTATTGAAATACTGTTATGTGATGAAATCAGTTTTAAGTTGTAAATCAAAATAAAGACGTGTGATAATTATTGTCATTACTAGCCTTTTTTGCTACTTACGGTGCCCTATAGTTTTCACAAACGCTTTATCTTGAGTATAGAATTGTTGGGCAAGTTGTTTGACAAAAAACTCTAACGTCGGCAAAAAAAGGGGAAAATGGTGGCAATCTGGTTGATGAGTTAGGTGTATGTTTCGTCCACTTATTTTTCTAAAGGGAAACTCCTGGATCCGGTGGTACTTTCACCCATGTTTTAAAACGTGTTCCTAACCTGTCGTCTACTCGTAAAATTATTAGGAACAAAAACATAGTGTAGCTATTTTGTAAGGAACTTTTATTTAGTAACTATTTTGTAATGAACTTATATTTAGTAACTATTTGCACCAACATGTGAATGTTACTATACAATTTACTTCACCTATTATATACCTATTTTTTACAAGTATGTCAAAAACCAGCATCCGTACGTGCAGAAAATGGCATGGCACACATCCTGCCATGTTAACGTACAAAAAGTGTCAACGCGGGAAAAGCAAAAACGAGGGCTCCACATGAACCTTCCTACGAACAAAATTGATATTCTTCAGCTTTTCGCGGCACCAAACCAACTGCTCCGTTTTGATATTTGACAAGTTTAGCACTCTTGAAATCAACCTCAATTCAACTTGAGCAATGAATAAATCATGCTCAAGTCGTCCCTCTTGGTGCTTTTGGAACTTCTTCACCACACAATTTCCACTTTTATGTATTTCTTTAAGTTTTTTCTCCTTCTGCAATGCGACAAATAAATAATAAGTATCGTTTTTTGAAAGAACAAAAAAAGAATAATAGTGAGTTCTTGTTCATTTAGTACGATCAAATACCAAGTGTATGGATGAGAAATGTGTTGTTCGATATTCAGAGTTGCTCACAATTGCTCGCGCTTTTGTCCCTCATTCGAGCAAGACGGTAAAAAATGTAGTAAAACTGGGTATAACACAAAATGGAAAATACTCAAATCAAAATTAATTTGAAGAAAAGTATGTACGACCTTTTGGAGATCTTTCCGGATTTCCAGGAGAAGCTCTAAATCCTTGTGGTCGACCTGAGTCTCTTGAAGCCCCTTTAGGTTGGCATTCGTCTCATCCGTACGAACAAAGTTCCAAAATATATGCATTGATTCTTCGATGATCTTCACTAGCATTCCACTCAGAATAATCGATTCCTCCTCCTCTCTTGTTAGATTCTTCTTATCATCTACGACGCAATTAATGTACGAAACCATTCTATAATTTGAAAAGTTATCTACATAAAGAAATGTACTACAATTTGACATATTATGTTATCAAACTTATGAATTGCGTGCATGGTCTGATTGTTCAAGATATCAAACACTCGAACTTGCGAATGTTACCTTTGATGGCGGGAACTTGGAGAAGGTTACGAAGAACGCATCGATTCCTCACGTAATGCTGGACCCTGGGGCCTTGAAACGGATCATCCTCTATGAATCTTTGAAGGAGCACTTGAAACAGTTGGAACTCAGTGGCTACTAAGTTATATCGATGATGAGATGTTTGATTGTCATACTGCTGCAGTTCTAGGGCTTTTCCATGCTGCCAGTTAAGTATTTCCCAAGAAAGGCAAACCTGCCCTACGTACACCAATTCAAAGTCTTTGTGCAAGCCCCCGACAACTTTTGGCATTGGAGCAAGAGCTGTGGGGTGATTTTGTGTTTTGCATCGCCATAAGTTTTGTGAAATAAGAGACTTCACAAGCGGGAACGTTGAAGATTTTTGGATTGACATTGATCTCACTTGGTCTTTCAGCTGGAGAAAACCTGCGGATAAGCATCAATTAAGCAATGATCAACGTTAGACAAATACGATATTTTAAATTGTTCTAATATATAAGAGGATTTGAATTTAGATGCAAAAGAGTAAACATTGTCTTAACCAACTAGTATAACTCATATTGGAGTCAACCAAAGAATTTGAAGGTCTGAGAAACTTAAAGTGTGATCCTCACGAAGAAAAAAAGTACTTCGATGTGGCACAAAAAATAACAAAATGTGTAATAGTTCAAATTATTGGAGTTTTAAGGAAAAGCTCACGGTACTGTTCACTTTAACGAAAAACCACATTTTTACACTAAAAAGTCAAACCTGTTACTATTCACTTTACCCTTTATTTTGTCCTTATCGTTAAAACTCAAAGTTTTCAAGCCATTTTCATTAGTTTTCCTTATTTTTTACCCTTTATATACAAACAACATCATTACATTAAAAACATTCATGCGATAATGTCATATTACTACGAAGAAAGGCGAACCTTAATGTCAAAGTAAATATTACTATTATATAAAAGTAAACATTATTAGGTATATATCAACTTTTAATTATAAATTGACTCCGAATAAAAGTAAATGTATGGCTTGATAGAAACCTAATTGTATAGAAATCGATGTGTAGCATTGACGAAACCCTAGCTTAGGCCCACTGGCCTGCACCACTTTAAAAAATGAAAATTAAAAAAAAATTGATGCCCGATAATTAGTGAAAAATGATAGGAATAAACATGATGTTGGCGGCCTAGAAAATAACATATTCTCCAAAAATGCTCTGGTTGCTAATAAGTACTATAATATAGTGATATTTCTCTTCATTTGAAAGTGAAATGTCTTAAATTTGATTATCGCCAAAGGCAAATTTGAACCATATTATTATTAGCCCATTGTGAGGTAGAATTAAAAAGAGAATTTAAGAAAATATATGAAGTATTTGAAGCTAACGAAATATTTGACACAAAACCGAACCCAACGTTGCTCAAGGTTTCATACGCCCATCTCACTTAATGAGATAAAAGTTTGTTGTTGTTCAATGGGACAACAAAATAATATTCAGCCATTCATACTAAAAAGTAAACGACCAAATCTTCTTGAATGCATATAAATTGGAAAAATCCAATGAACAAACAAAATACGAAATTACTTCCCGACATTTCTCGCACTAAAACAAAACTGAGATATTCCTAACTCATAAAATTTAGAATTCGAGCTTTAGATGCAAGAGGCTGAACATACTAATTTGACTCTATTGACTTAATTTACGTCTGCAAATCGATAAAATATCAAGTAAAAAGAAATGTAATACAAATTGAAACAGAGATGTTTTATGTCAAACTTACCAATTGCATGCATGGTCTGGCTGTTCAAGATATCCAGCTTCTTCATCTTCTCTGCGTAGCTTTTGTACACCTTCTGAATCTCAGCCATTCGATCTTTGAATTCGAGCTTTTCCTCGATCACCAGCGGCTTCAGCTTCAGATTATCCACCGTCTTTGTACACTCAGTTTCTTCTTCTAAAATTGTCGGAAGCCTCCCGCCTCCCCCATTTCTTATTTCATTTTTCAGCTGCTCGATTAGATCATCATGCTCCCATGGCTCATCATCCTCGTCTTCGCCATCCTGATTCGACCGGAAATTTGCCTCCTGCAATCCAATTTCTTCTGCTGATTGCTCTACAATTTGAGGACCAACTTCCTCCTTAAAGTCAGAAACTTGAATTTGGGGTTTTGATAATTCGATATATTCATCATCGGAACCATTTTCTGAATCTGAAGAAAGAACTTCTTTACTATTTGGGATACTAAATTCATGCAATTGAAAATCATCCGTATTCATCTTAACCGTCTGATCATCTCCCTTGATGATCACTAGGCTTTGAGGTTCCAATCGTTCTCTCACATTTCTTCCCACCACAAACTCGTAAGTAATTGAATCCACCTCATCAGTTCCTCCTTCTCTTGATGTAACCGACTCTTCTTTAGAATCTGAAACCGCGGCACGATTTTCGACCGGCGATTGAACATCATCTGATGAATCATGCTCACCAAAACTTGCAGTTTCCGGATGCTTAACCGCCTCCGAAGGGGTAATTTCTGCAACCGGAAACTTCATAAAACTAAAACTCTTAAAAGGGTGCTCTTCTGTACAAACACTTTCGGCCAAGTCCTGTGTTTTTTCTCGAACATCATCAAAATCCTCTGTTTTATCCTCTGTTTTCTTCTCTGTTTTCTCCTCTGTTTTTTCTTGATCATCGACATCCTCTGTTTCTGCCGCTGTTTTCTCTTGATTACCATAAATATTTGAATTGCTCCGGTCTGCATACAATTCATGGACAACAAAGCTCATAGCTTTCGGTTCTTCCATGTAGCAACTAACATCTTTCCCATATCTGAACTCGTAAGGATCGGTGCTCGCGGCCGACACCGCCTCCGAAAAACCCAAATCCGCTGTTTCTTCTTCTCTGTGTTCCTCATCAATTTTGCTATTAAACGAATCAAAGAATGCCTCTCCTTCTTCCTCTTCTTCTTCTTTGAACATGTCAATGTCTGAAATCCAAGAACTCTGACTTTGATCTCTCGGATCATCTGCCTGGAATCTGAAAAAAGAAAGAAACCCATTAATCAGTTCAAACCCATCAAACTTTTCAACTGGGAAAATCACAGACTCGAACTTGACCATACCTGAGCATGTATCTGCTTACGAATCCAAAAACAAAGAAAAAGTAGCTGCAAACCAGAACCCACATAGAACCAACGACTCCAACCATGTTTCCGTACAGGGACCTGCTCAGCAAACCCTTAGCAACGGAATCGAATTGGGCTTTGAGCACGTGGAATTTCCTGGTAACCATCATTTCAATCAACCCCTGTGTTTTTTCTCAATCCTAAGCAAAGTTTAACGAGGAGAGAAGATCTGGAAATTTTGCTCGGTCAGAATCCATTGGGGGAAAGTGGACGGCTAAACCCACTTGCAGACAGCGGAATCTGGGGGGTGAAAAATCTGGAGACAAAAATGTGCGAGATTGTTGGAGGAGATTGCGATGGAATAATAATGGACACATGGAACCGGAGTTTAACGTATTGGTGGGTCGCTTTGATTTCTCAAAAGAACAGTTAAAGTGGTTTCCATTTGAGCGTTATGAACTTGAAAGTTTGGAACTTGGACTCGAAAGAAAGAACAGTCGAAGAACGTTGAGAGACTTGAGGTCTACTAAAACCGTCCAACCTTTGGGTTTGGGTGACGTGAAAAAAGCTACAAGCTACTAGCTTTATAGGAGGTTTAAAATATAAAATTAACTTTATTGTCAAATGGTTAATGAAGATTACCATAACTTTCTCTCTTTTAAAGGTACAATAACTATTTTTCAAAAAATGAAGTAAATTATGGATCAAGGAATACGATCTTATAATCACTTAGTACCATTCTTCTAAAAATTGGTCTAGATGCTAGGCAGTGGAGGACCGATGTGATTTAGGAAAAACGTGGAGTAAAATTGGGCAGGGGCTAGGCGGTGGAAATTTTTAATTAACTTAAAATGGTTTTCTGGGTAACCTACTCTAAAAGAAATTAGTGAATTTTCGATTTTGGTTTTTCTTATTTTTGCTGCATTAGTCTGTGATGATGACAATGCTATGATGGCTTAAGTTTTAAGTCTTAGCTTTCCCAACTAGCATCCAACGTATTTTAGAACCTTACTTAATACTACGGTTTAGTGATGTACTTTTCATTTGTAATGATGAGTGATCTTATATACGAATCTCATGAATAATGAGTATGATATTAGTTTATTTATCCAGTCTTAATGTAAATATATCGTTTACGTATCATAATAGAAATTTTGGAAAAGGAATGCAACTGACATTCATCTTAATTATATTTAAATTACTAAATATAAAGAGATATTTGACCAAAAAAATATAAAGAGATTAATGACCTTCGGAAAAGGAATTGTTGTTATTTGTTAATCTCGAAATTAAATCAGTTTTAGTTAATGCGTTGTAATTCAGGACCAAATTTATGAATTCCCCGGACCAAGTTAATTACCTCTCTTGAGGTTGCACAGCAAAGTAGGTTTCGGTTACATGTTTGTCAAATGTGTATACTTTTCCATATTTTTTTTTTTTGGTCGTGTACTTTTTCATAAATTTAGAATTTTGGTCACTACATTTTAAACCCACTTTTACTAAATAAATAGTCCGTTAAACCAAAATTGATCGAACAATTTTATAGAATATTGTATCGGAAAATGTTAATTATATCTTCAATTTTAGGAATTTAATTAGTGGGTTTGCTGGACAAAATTAGCAAACTTATTGAAACATATTGCATTGCATGCTGAATATAGCAATTATCAACCGTCCATTTTAATATGGTGACGTTTTTTAATATAATTAAAGATTAACTTTAATTTAATATTTAATAGAGACAACAATATATATAATTAAAAACTAACTTTAATTTAATATTTAATAGAGACAACAATATTTGTCTATGGGTGTTATGTCTTTAGCCTGCTTTCACAATTCTCTGGAATTAAGGAAGATGTGACCTCTTGTTTGTGAAAAATATTTAAGATTTTTAGTTAATAAAAATACAACTAATGGAAATTGAAATTAAGTAAATATCTCATCTAAGTAAACTAGATTATAGAATATGGACTCGAGTCATAAGTGTTTTTAAATGACTGAAAGTTTTTTTAGAGAAAATATTTTTGAATTCAAAAACACTTGAAGTAATTTGTTTCTTCTAAGAATCACTTCAAGGGCACGTTTACTAATCTGTAATCAAATTGAGAGGAATTGAATTGAGGTGGAATCAGAATCAGATTTATGTTGAAGTTGTTTACTAAAATTGTCTGGAATCAGAGTAGGAATGATGTTGAGTTCATATAAGTTGTTTACTAATTCACTTCAATCGGAATGAAAACTAGGTTAATTACTAAATTGCCCTTACATAAATAAATTATTTTCATACTAATTAATTAAATTAAATTTATATAATAAAATTATCTATATAAAAATATATAAATAGGTTTTATTTATTTATTAAAAATGACATAATGAGTGTCAAATGAAGGACAATGTAGGGATAAAGAAACAAGTGAGGGCATAATAGGAATAAAAGATGCATTCCCGATTCCCTTACCCTCAGGGAATTCAAATACCTCACAAATCTAGATAATCTCGTTCCTCCAATTTCAGGAATTGGATTCCTTGTTTCGTGTGGGCTCCACCACTTTTTTTATTCCTTAATATTTAGTAAACACCGGAATACTTCGTAATCGGAATTCAATTCCCTTTCTTTATTCCGATTACCCTTACGTAAACGTGTCACAAGTGTTTTTTTTTTTAAGATTCACTTGCGTTTTTACTAAGGATTAATTTAGAAAACATTTTCACTGAAAGTGATTTCAATCATTCTAAAAACACTTTCAAATGAGTCATATATTCGTCTTTAGATTAGTACACTTGTGAAATTATAGTTCTTGGTTTCAATTCAATTTCAATGTCATAAATATTTGAATGATTCCGCTTCCTCCGCAAAATGGATGGTCTTGCCGGCCTTGAACGTCATTATCAAGCAAATAGCATGTCATTATATGCTTAATCATAATAATCCCAATCTAGAAACCTTGTCACCTACTCACAATGCACACGCGTGTAAAGATGAGACATCAACATTGGAAATTAGACTCGCACCACACACGACTTCGTGTGATTCAAAAACATAATTTTAACACAACGAATGCGACTTATAAGTTTTTTTTAACCACCAACGAGTGAAATCTATCTGAATTCAAATGACGCAAACCACTATTTATAATTTAGTAAAGCTGCCGTCTCCGTAACGCGATGCACAAATGGCGCAAAGTCAAGTAGAAAAATCGAACCTGCCCATGTCAATGTGGCATGGTAGGATGGTGAATGGTGACGTTGACATGGAGGTAGTCTTCCTCTCCTAACCTTTCACTCATATGCTTTACGAATTTTAGTGTAAGACGGAAAGAAGAAATGTGCACCACGAGTGATCAATCACCCGATATTGGCCATTGGAAATTGGAACATTAGGGAAGACAAAGCTAACTTTGTAATTTCCTTGCATGTTCATATGCTTAAGAGAAAAATGGAAGGGTCGGTCGAGGTCTTTGTTGCTTTGTAAAAAGCCAAAAAGGGTTGCATTTGGTCAAGCACCGCTGAAAATTAGGTCATCTCACTCGTTAGATGACTAATCAAGTAGTGGGAATATATATATATATATATATATATATATATATGTAGGGTCATAATATAGTTGGCGGTATCTATGAATCTCTCTTAATGCATAAGACAACAAATGCTACCAGTTTTCTTTCTAAAAAGGGGAACAGTTGATGACTTCGTCACGACAACCCACTCTTTTGAAGTCAGAAAGACTCATAGAGACATTTTAGCTTCTCATGAACACTGTCGTGTGATCCACGAGCGTCATGAACCGAATCCTGAACATGCCGTGTGAAATACAAATCTAAAATTCATCCCCAATCACTAAATCAGCTCTTGGTGGTTAGACATTACACGCTACTTGACTATGAGGAGATTGCATGCAAAATACTACATGTTATATTTTTGTTTAATAAAAAATTGTCGTTCATAAAATTGAAGCTCAAAAGCTTCTCTTGAAAAATCAAGACCATATGCCTAGATAAAATGGTACCTTGCAGTGCAACTTCTTGTTATAATGATTTTGATGCAAATGATATTTTACAAAGAAAGAGATTCGAACTTATTTCAAAGGGGATAAACACTATTACAATCAACTTAACTAAGATTAGGTTGATGGTTAGGCAACATCTGCAAAAGATGGCTTCTTGATCCAAAACAATGTTCGGGAGAGTTTAGTGGGCCTAACCAGCCCAATAACTTACGACAGTGGGCCTAACCAGCAGTCCAGTTTGATTCAAACGACACCGTATCAAATTATTGGTGGCAATGAAGTAAAGATCTAATTACAACCCTCCGATCATAAGCAAATCCATTAAATAATTGTTCATATAAAGCCTTTCATCTTGGACAAAACCCTAGACTGTGGGACAGCTGAAACTCGATTGCAAAAATGGTGCAGCGTCTCACGTATCGCGCCCGGCACAGCTACGCCACCAAATCCAACCAGCACAGGATCGTCAAAACCCCTGGTAAACTAAATATTGTTGCTTTCAAACCCTTACTCTTGTTTGCTTCGTTTCTGGGTCAAATTTGTGTTTTTTGCATATGAAATGTTGGATTAAGGTGGTATTTTGAGATTAAGTTGGTATTTTGATTTGTGGGTTTTGTTTAATTTATGTTAATTGAATTGTTGGCGCTGTTATTGATGGTTGTTTTGAGTGAACAGGAGGGAAGCTGGTGTACCAGACCACTAAGAAGAGGGCCAGTGGGCCCAAGTGCCCTGTTACTGGCAAGAGAATTCAAGGGGTATGTATTTTTGCCTTATTTCAATTCGAAATGTTGTCTTTGTTTTCACATTTTGTGTTACTTTAATAGGATTTCATATGTTAGTTTCGTATCCGTAGTATTTTCATGGGTCCCCAGTGTTTTGCATTTGCGAATGAGTGAAAGTTTAGTTCTCTTACTTTACGATATACCGCAACCAAAATGCCAGTTCATTGATAGGTTATGCATTAGAGTTGGAGCAGCTGTCTATGAAACTGTTGTTGATCTGCCCTCGTGTAATTGGATTCATTTAATTTTTGCTAGAATTATCATGCCTGATTCACCATTCCGTATGGAGATGGAACGGTTCAAGTTCTTGTGAATTTTAACCTTTTCTCGAAGTAAAAAGTACACTTGGAACTTATACATTATCCCCGCAATACAATATTGTGTATAATCATTGTAATGATTGTGTAGTCCAGTTACTTTAAGTTTCATCAGAGTGGCGATACATTGTTGTCTTTGTTTGTAGATCCCTCACTTGAGGCCTACTGAGTATAAGAGGTCCAGATTATCTAGGAATCGGAGGACTGTTAACCGTGCTTATGGAGGTGTGTTGTCTGGAGGTGCCGTCAAGGAAAGGTTTGTAGATTTCATTACAACATTTTTTTTTCCGTCTTCTTTTCATGTTGTGTTGCACCAATGGGGTTTGGACAACTTGCTTTCTATTGGTTTGCAGGATCATCAGGGCCTTTCTGGTGGAGGAACAAAAGATCGTGAAAAAGGTGTTGAAGATTCAAAAGACAAAGGAAAAGCAAGCTGCAAAGACCAAGTGAAATCAACCGAATTTTAAGTAGTTTCTACAGACTACGCTGATTTTGGCTTATGGTGCGGGAAGTAATTCAAGGTGTTCCAATTTGTACTTTTACATTTTGTTGTGTATGGTTTAAGTTATGATGTTGAGTGCTTCATTTTGTTCGGAAATCCATCCCACCATGGAATTTCCTGTTTTGTATTGGTAACATGTACGTTTTCGAATTATTTGTGTAATGTCAGATTTACTAGCTTTATTTGCGATTTTAGTTATATGTGGATTATTTCATAACCCCTTCCTTTTTTGGTTGCTTGTCACGGCTTTTGCATGTTTCTGCTTGTGAACGGCGTGAACTATACATGTTTCTTTTTAGTTTTTATCTCCGTCTTCTTCAATCACACAAGGTCATGCAGAGAAAAGCTTCAGCCTGGCGATTAATTTGTCGTGCGGCGGGATCGTCTCCTTGATCAGAGGATGGTCTTTGAGGTCATTCACCCACGAAAATAATGCCAGCTTCTTTTCGGGAGCTTCTCCTTGATCAGAGGATGGTCTTTGAGGTCATTCTCCCTAGTCAATTCACTCAAGGCTTCAATGGCCTTCTCTGTCTTTTCCTTTGGACCTCATAACAGCATATGTTCTATGTTTCTTGAAGAAACCATGTTTTCTTAACGCGTCCTTTCTTCTTAAAGAAGCGAGGTTTTCTTAACACGTTCTATCTTTCTTAAGATAGGACGTCCTCTTAACACGTTCTATCTTTCTTAAGATAGGACGTCCTGCACAGGCAGGCACTGCGGATCCATTAAGGGGCAAGGGGGGTCAGTTGACCCCTCAAACTTCGATAAACGTTCATAGATACCTTAGGTGTTGACCCTCCGAACTTCGATGAATGTCCATAGATACTTTGAGTGTTGCCCTTTTAAAGATTAGAGTTGACTTCATACATGCCCTCCAACCGACTTTAGGCCTACCAAAACCCAATGAATGTCCATTAATACCTTGGGTGTTGCCCCTTGCATACATTAACAGGTGTGTAGTATGCATTTCCAAATGACTTCAGGCCTACCAAGACTCGATGAAATAGCGATATGCATGCTATTTCTGGTATAAAAAAAATTTCGCGCTGCACGCGCTATTCTTTTTATACCGAAAAAAAAGAATAAGAGCACGAACAAAAAGAGCAATAACAGAGAGCAGCAGGTTGGAAGTTTGCATTTTGCTCCAGGTCTCATCACTGTACTCAAGAGGATGACGAGTGACTCGGTGATCGGGTTGCTTTGATGAATAAGAGCACGAACCTTTCTGTGGACATGATTGTAGGATAGCAGCAGCCGAGTCTTGTTCCCTCTCTCTCTTGCAAGTTTGCAACTTAGTTTGAGAAAATTTTGGTCTTTTTTATGTTTTAAATGATACAATTGGATGAAAAAAGTGGGTTCCACTTTCATGCTAGGAGCATTGAATGATCTGCATTCACATACTACAATAAAAGTATTAATCCAAACCAATTTAGGTCATCTAGTGATCGTAACATCTAATGCTAAGTAGCAGGGAGAATTTTCCGAAAAATGCTTCGTAAAATTCTCTTGGATTAGCATAAAAACAAATGAAGGAAAAAGAAGTTGGGCTTAGATATCTTGGTCTGAAAGTTTTGAGGCCTATCTCAGCTTCACGTATTGCTCTCTCCACAGTCTAACAATTCCTATGGATAATTTTGGCTCCGGATCCAAATTGAAAGAAGAACCTACTCTATTGTTTCTTGTCTCCTCCATTTACCAAAGCGGTAATGACGAAAGAGAGAAGTAAAAACAGATGGTTTTTTTTTCTTGGTGGGTGAAGAATAAATTAGTATCTAGCTCGTAGCCACGTGATTCAAACTTAAGATCTTTAACTTATAAGTAAAGAAAAATACAATTACAACGTAGTACTAAGTGACAATGCCGAAGCTTTGTCATTAATATATTTACTCTAAGCAGGTGATGTTCTCACGGCCTCACCTGCTTGTGATCATTGCAAATCCTACATATCATGCTTGAAGCATGAAGGATACGATCCAATGCTTAGTATAATACAAAGCATTTATCCAACATGCATCCACATTTTTGTTTTGCACACAAAAATAAAACATGTTGATTAATGTATTTTAGGTCTCTCGAATCCGAGGACTTAGTTAATTAATTTGATATTTCTTGTCACAAAATTTGTGAATGCGTGCGTGCCGTTGTCATACGTGTTTGTGAGCGAGCATTAATATTGAGTTATTGAGGATCTGCAATTTGATAGAGGACCTCAAACATTTCAAACCTAATCAGCATTCTATTTCCTTAATCATACACTTTGGAGTTTAATTAGCAAAAAGAATTCTACAAACACGAACTTAATTAACTGATGAGCTATAGCCTATAGCTAGCAAAAACTAAAAAGCTAAGAAACATTAGTGATTAAGCAATGTTTCTAATTATGTGACAAGTTTAAGTGTAGCATCTGGTTGTGGACATTTCACTCGGACATGGAGAAGACTCCCACGTCAAACTCGACTTCCATGTATCCCCTCCTCCCACATTCATAGGCAAAGGCAAACTATTCATCAATGGAAACCCAATATTTGATCTCCCACTATTCTCCCACTGTTGATCGTCTCTTTCTTCTGTCACGTTCGAGTTCACATTTTGAATATTCTTAATCAACCCAGTTATACTGTCATGGCCATTGCCAAGGTTATTGTTATTTCCTTGCATGACCTCATGATGATGTGGCAATGCCATCGATGAAAAGCCTCCATTAGTAGTACTCAAGTCAAAATTAGTACTTTCTTCAGAGGCGCCCTTGACGTTGTTGCTGCCATTGTAATCTCCGAGCATCGGGGATGACATGTTTAACAACAAGGAGGACAGATCCACCGTGCATTTTGCCGCTGGTCCGGATGAAGTTTCTCGAGCTGTTGAAAATGTGAAGCTAGGGTTAGAAAAGTAGTCTGATGATCCATTGGAAAAATTGGAGGAAATGGGAAGGTACTGATGGGGTAGTTTGACATTGTAACCCATCATCAAGGGGTTTATGGGTTTGTAGGAGTTGGAATAAATATCTAGAGGGGGTATATTGCTTGTTGTGGATGAGATTTGTATGTCATTGTTGTTGGAGAAGTTGGTTTTCGATGTCAGTATTGACATGCTCTCTGAACTAAACTCATGATGATGATGAGTAGCATTGTGTGCACCTTTGGAGCCTAGCATATGATCACCAAATGTGTTTGTTTCAGGCAAGGCAGACACCCAAGAGTGATGAGAAAGGGCTCTTTGATGAGCATTACTTGAATTTGTTTTCTTGAAAATCCTGCATATTGCCCATGAATCCTGCAACAATAGTACATTTTAATTAGTCCAGCTGTAATAAGTGTGTGTGTGTAAGCATCGTTTTTGTCAACTAGCTTAGCACGTGACAGATTGACAGTCTAACAACATAACCATTAGATATTTACTAAAAATCATGCATTATATGCACATATGGAATAGTTTTTCTTAACATACATTTGCAGGAATGGTTTTGTCCATGAACGATGATGATCTCTTTGGTGGGAGTGAATCTGTGAGAGAAGGTAACCGAAACTCATGCATCATCCAGTCAGTTTTCACCCCTTTGGCAGCTCTACCTTTGTAGAAAACAAGTGACTTCTTCAACCCAATGCACTTGGAGGAACTACACGCACCTTCGGATGAGTAGATGGGCCGGTCGGTTCCCGTAGCTTTCCAGAAACCGGCTCCGGTAACCCGGTTTGGCCTTGTGCTGTTCCTATATTTTCTATCCCTTGGACAGTAGAAATACCATTCCTTCTCCCCAGACGCTGCCAACTCTGCACATATCATCCAAAAAATTAATTAAAAACTTAATAGCTAAGCTGTTCAAAATATATGCAACTAAAGCCCTTGTATATTCTGAACAATTTATGAAGTGAAACCCTAACCTTCAAACACATAATACACACACACATATATAATATTGAGATCTTAGCTCAAAACTTCAATGTAATAGTAGTAATTAAAAACATTCTTAGTCGGCATATATCAAAGAACACCCAAGAGAGAAAAAGCTACTATATATTTTTTGACCAAAAGAAACTCAGAGATCGATATATTACTCATAAATGGAAGTTTTTTAGTCACGCTTGAATATGTAAGATTAAGTTTTGAAAATTACTTGGAAGATCCCAGGGGTCAAATTTATAGATGTCAAGTTGCTTGATGAGCTCGATAGAGAGAGGCCTCTGCTGAACCTTCCTCTTGAGATAAAACCCTACCAGCTCCTCATCAGTTGGATGAAAACGAAACCCTGGAAGCATCACTTCATCCATTTTTTCTCCTCCGATATTATCACTTCTCTCATCCATTTTTTCTAAAAAACCCTTAAGTACTGGTAGATGTATATCCTGGTTCTCAGTAACTCTTTAAAGGAACAAGATAAGTGAAAACTTTAATCACTACCCAACAGTGAGAAACTGAAGAAATTAATGTTAATATTAATCACAGTACTCTCTTTTAACACCTGATACTGCAGTAAGAAGCAAACCCTAGCTAGCTGGAGCTAGAAAACATAAGCACACAGAACGAGAACGAAGAAGAAGTGAAGAGGTGGAGTGAAAGCAACAAGTTTAAGATGGTGGTGAGGGTTTGGACTTAATTTGTAGGGAAAATATATGCTTCCTGAGAAGGGGTCTGCCTCCGAAGGATCAGCCGCCTTTTCTGGTGACTTAATATATATGAGTGTGTGTGTTTTGCGAGGATCACGTTGGCTACTTCACAGAGTCACAGTAGTACAGATTGAAATTAAATTAGAAGGGAGCTCTTAAATATTGAAATAAAAAATCAAGTTAAGATTACAGCTACCAAGAAAAAATTAAAGCTGAAGTCAAGAAAATAGATTTCCATAAGAAGACCCTTATTTCTCACTTGGACCTTACTGAACCAAATTTAGGGTTTTGTATTTACTCCAAGTAGTGGAATCTCAAGGAAACCCACCATGTATCACCACTAGCATATAGGGATTATGAATCCATTTTTTATTAATTATTTCTCGAATATATAAAAAAAATATTTATATAAAAGATTTCTTCACTAATTCATCTAAACTACGAGGATGAGAATTCAAATTTGAGTGCAGACGTGGAGCATACTGTTCTAAATAACTTGACTTTCTCTGATCATCATCTAAACTACTAAAAGAAAGATTCAAACTTGTGTGTAAAGATGAGAGCAACTTCTAAGCCACTAATAGTATTTCTTCACTAATGCATCTACAAATATTGTTTATTGTCATTAACTAAGTTTTGGTCTATCCACTACAAATCAAGACAAAGCAAACTTCCGAGCAAGTACCAGTATTTAAATTTGAGATGTTTGAATTGGTGTTTGGAAACGTGGACCGGGGCCAACTTCCAAGACAAAGCTCAAGCAATAACAATATCAATATTTTTTACCATTTGGATTCCTATGAGAGGACTTATTAGGATCCGATTATTATAAGAGATAATAGTTTCTCAAAATCCGAAAATCCCGTTTCTATTCCATTCCCAGAGCTTCTATTCCACTGACTTTGTCAGGTTGAAGAGGTTTAAGAATTTGTCATTATCTCACTCATCTGCTGGTTAATCAGCTGGCTATTACCCTCCAAATCTAGCTAATATGGACCACCTTCCCACCCTGAATAGAATACAAGTTACGTTTTACACGTAGATATGCTGAAATTATGTGTTTGACATTTCAGGGAATCCACCTATCTTTTAGAAACTCAGAGTCAGAGGCTTAATTAAGTTAATTAATTAGTATTCACTCATCTTATCTGGAAATTTCAAGTTAATTATATAATTTTTACAGGTAGTACGAAAAGCTAATCCTCAATGATTTTGTTAATAGTTAATATATACAACTGTGCGCCCGTGTTACTCTCAATTTTTTATTTTCCAAATTTCTGTGCAGTAATGCTTGTGGAGGTTTTTGTCACTATATAGCATGATTATACATGATGAAAAATACTTGGTTTTAGGGTTAAACGTTTGTTATTTTCGATGATTTATGATGCCAATTGAACCCAAGATTTTTTGGACTTTAAATGTAACACAAAGCTAACAAGTTACTGGACGACTGGTTAAACGTTTTTGTTATTTTTTATTGCTGTATATGATGAAAGACTGAAAATAAAAAATGTGTCACATTCAAATCATGATATTAGTGTAACACCCAACTTGTTTATTATATTGTGTGTTTTATCATTTTCACGATGTCTTTTTTTTTAATATTTAATTCAGCAACTGATGCCAATGCAAACCCAAGAACTTCATCAACAAAGTCGAAACTAACTGTCACTAGACCAGAATACAGATTTCAAAATTTAAACTCATATAATCTTAAAATTTAAACTCATCTAACGATGATAAATACAACGGTGAGCATCACCATCACTTGAGGGTATTGAACAAAAATATTATTAACTTGCTAAGTATTTCATGTAAATCATACCCTATGATTGCTTATTTGTGTCATAAATAAGTATATGGGTGGGGAAAGAGAGTTATGCGGTTTTTAGGTACATCCAAGTCTTTTAAGATGAGTTAAAGTTTCTCTGATTTTGTAGACTTTGGAAAAACCAAGTATGGGATTCCTCAATTCCTTGCCTTTTGTAAAACCAAAAAGGTTTCAACTTTCAACAACAATGAAAAGTTAAATTACAGTTTGAAATCCTCTCTCCATTTTGTTGATTAAACTGATTGGTTGGTTTCAAAGTCCAATTTGTCATACAGCACTTGAGTTTGCTTACAAACAAGGTCTACTGTGCTGTGCTGGTTGGATAGCAACTAGGAGAACTTTTCAGTGTGCAGAGAACACGGTCCGATATATTAAGTGTGTTGGGTTTACACTTAGTATATTGAGTTGTGTTTCAACACATTGATAGATCTCTCATCAACTAGCAACTAGTAAGTGAAGTACTGTAGTAATTTAGTAATTAATGGTGAAAAATTAGGGTTTTTACTGAGTCAAATGCCAAACTTGGGCACTCCAAAGTCAGTGAAACTCCCCAAATTTCTTACCCTCGGTTGGAACCCTTTTTGTCTGTTGATTGACATAGAATTTACTTCCCCAAGCGTGCAACCAAAGTTTTTAAAAAAGGGTCAAACTCTTCAAGCTCAAGCATCTATACATAATTGACCTCTTTCTACGTGAAACATTATTAACCCTTCGATTCCACTCATTCATTAACTCAACCATGTAAATTTGCAAAGGGCCACCGGCCACCCGCACTCACTTGCGACAATTTGCTGCCTAATATTCCTAATAAATGACTCACAATGAAACTTTTAGCTCATATGGCTAAAGAGTTTAATCTGTGCTCTCGATATTATGTGTTTGAATCCTCCTTGTTTAATATCGTTTGTACAAAAATTTATGTATCTCATAATTACAATACTTAAATTGTAATCTTTGCCTAAATTCTGTTAACCCGTGTCACTTTGTAAACTGGTGAAGGTGAATTGACCCTCTTACTTCGTTAAGGGGAAATAAGTAGTTAAACCGGAATTCATGACTATGCATCTTACATTCCGTTTGGAATTGATACGATACTCTACTTAAAACTAATAAAAACGGAGAGGAAGGAGATTCAAATTCGAATGTATAAGATGAACACATCTGCTCTAGTCAATGTGCCCATGACTATTGCACAACCTTTTTCAATCGAGTAACGTTATGCCACCTAACAAGTAAGAAACACGGGCCAATAACATCTTGGAATAAAACAATACTGCTTATATCATAATATTTTCTTTCTTTATTTTCTCTCTTGTTTGTACTTCTTCCTTGGAACTTAGTCAACAACCAAACCAAGAAAAGAGAACTTAGTCAAACAAAGAGAGAGGATCCTCGCCGGATTCTCTTTGTAAGGATTTCGGAGATCCTCTAATCACATCCGTTCATACATTGTGAGGTCAATTTTCGTCAAGTACTATTTATTTTCAATTTTAAATAAAAAAATTTACAATGATTTCTGACCGCACGATATACGATGAACGAATGTGATTTGAAGATCCTCGAGATCCTCACTCTCAAACAAAAGTAACTATACGGTACAGGAAAGCGAAGCCACAATACATTGTTTGCACGTTCTGTGTCTCCACTGTTAAGAGTCGAAAGTAGGTTTAATGCCTCTAATACATATTAACTTATGCCTATTGATATGAAACAACCACCAAAAGATTAGAGATCCTGATTTTTGGCGACTTTTAAGTACGCCTTGCAGGCCGTCTTGTAACTTTATGCACCCGTTGCAGCAATGCTCTGTGTCGATTACCATCAACGTAAAAGATAATTAACTACTATCCTATCAGGTTGTCTGCAACAGTTCCTTGATATCGTACCCTTGTAGCTGTCGCATAAACAAGAAGAAAGATTGGCTTTAGCAATGAGAGAGTACTCGATGCTTGCTCTTCAGCTTCGGGATTCGGAGTACTCAATTATAATCATAACTTAGATACTCAGAAATCATGTTTACCTGAAGGAAGGTCAGAAGCAAGATCACTCCTGAGTTCCAGAGAGCATGTATTGTGATGGGGGTTACAAGGTTGCGAGTTTGAGCATACGACAATCCCAGAGCAGTGCCTGTACAGACCATAAGTAGATGAGATAAAATGTGTTCGGTGAAACCTAAAGCACATTAATGTGCGTTGGAGGTGATGCACAATTTTGATTTGATTTCTTTGGTAGACGTGTTACCTAGCACAAACAGCTGGGGGAACTCTCCAGGAGTGAGATGTGCAAGTGCAAATACAGCTGCACTTATTACAATAGCCACTGGTGTAGGTACCCTGCGAAACAAATTTTCGACGGTAATGAGATACTCAGGAACGAACAGTTGACACCAACAAATGCAACTATACTAGAACAAGGGAAACCGAAACATTTTAAAACAATGCTCAGCCAACTCCCCGAAACCTTATGTAAAAATTGTATGATTCTACCATTCTCCTACATAAGTGCCTCAAAAGCAGTTTCTTCTACCATATATTTCTTAGCCTCTAAACTTATTCCGGCTTCGCTCTTGTTAGTAGAAATATCCGATTCTGGTTGATTAATTCAGAAAGGCAGTTTTAGGAGTGAACCAAATCACATTGTTTGGATGGCAGCTTCCTAGTTAAACAATTGTGGGCAAGCTTAGGGGAAGAACTGTGCCCGTTTAGAGAAATTTAGATAGAAATAATAAATAACTTTAGGCATATTATGCAACTCTATTAAACAAAGAAAAAAAAGGGAAACATACCACTTAGTCATGGAGACCATAAAAAACCCGCGAAACACAGTTTCTTCAAGAATTGGAGCCAAAACTCCAGTGATGCCTAGCAAGCAAGCAGTACTGCAACCAACATTAACAACAGCTTAATCAACTTGCTTAATCCTCAAGTTCTAGTGATGAAAAGAAAAGACCTTATAAAGTACCTAATACCGGACGATCCAATCAGTGGAAGCAAACTAACTAGAGCGTCCTTCTGAAATCATGTGAAAATGAATATAACATATAATAAAAAAAATACGATCCCTTACACAGTGAGATTGATAGTCAATTTGCTTATTAACCTAATCTCAGTGTCGATTGCATCCTATAATCAGATAAAGAGATAATAATCTAAATTTGAAAATTCATACCTCTCGTTCCGGGCTCTCCCCCCTCAACAAGGACAATGCAGCCCCTGTCACTGCAATAGCAGTTATGGCACCAACAATACCAATCCCTGCCCACAATAGCCATCCCTTCTGTAGATTGAAAGGTTCCTTCAAATCTGAAACGGTAATAGCTCATTATCTCTTTATATGAAACAGTAATAGCTAATTAACTCAATAGGCCACAATCTAGATATAGGCGTTAACAAACCCAAATTGGCAATGATGAGCTTTCAAATCTAAATTTCACAACTATATGTCAATGGAAGAAATACAGATAACTATTCACTGCAATTCAACAAATCACACATTCGAGATATGAGCTACAACAAGAGTTATCTCATTGAGACAATTACCAACAAAAAGAAACCTTACGATCATCCAACGAAAAGAAACTTTACGAGTGTGTTTGTGTTTGTGTTCTCGTTCCAGGGTAAAGAAGTAAGTTGGAAAAATCAGTACCGTAGCGATAAACATCTTCAGGCAGTGGTTGGTAAGTGCTGGCAACAGCATATAGAACAGCAAGTACAGCCGCAGTTGTAATACTAGCGAAACAAAAACCAAACCAATTAGACCATGTCGAAATTCGCTAAGCACAGTTAAAAAAACTGCAAAACAGCTCCTACAAGTAGAATTACAATGTGATTACGCATTACCCTTGATCAAGAAACAGTATCTCTGCCTTCTCATCCAAACTCAATTCCTGAATTCGAATTCCTAAATACGGTATAGCTGCTGCCTCTACCAGTCCTGTCAAAACAAAACTGCCTGGGACAAAAATTCATCTTTCTTCTTCCGAATTGTGATATATAATCCACTATTGAATTAAGCACAATTATCTTAACACTAATAAGCGAATTAAACACTAAACCCACCTCAGTCCACAAGCAAACGATGTTAACGACGCCGTTTGCCATTCCCAGGGCACATCCCACCGCTTCAAAATCCGCCACTCCGACTCATTTTCCTGATAATTTCACCAAAATATGATTACTTTAAAAGTTAAACACACTGTTTTTTAATCCGGGTTCTTTCGGTTAAAGCTGAAAGCGAGTACCTTTTCTTGGAAATCGCCTTTGGGCTTTCCTCCGCCGCTGAAAAAGCAAATGCAGGGCGTATTTCTGACGTTTTTGAGCCTTGAAAGCTGGGTTGGTCGGAGCGGCGAGAAGCCGGCGGTGAAGCTTCTGCGGCCGTCGAGAACAAGGGAGGGGATCTGGATTCTGGAAGAAGTTAGCTTGGGTGAGTCTGAGAAGCTGGAGAAAGAAGATTGAGCTGCAGATGTGAACAGCGTGTACACCATTGCTAGTTTTGATATTGTATTCGAACTTTTGAGCAGGCAGAATTGCAGAGCAGCGAGACTTACGACCGTTGCGCAGAGGGATAAGGCAGGGGTGGGCACGGGCCGGGTCGGGTAGAGGTATTTTGAATTTGGAAACCGAACTTAACCCGCTTTGTTTTAAACGGATCAGTTTGGGACAGGTCCACGGGTCCAACTATTATTTATTTTATTTTTTTTTCGATTGGGCATACTGCCACCAGCCCGCGACCCCAGTTTTCCATTGCAAAGTTCGATTGCCACATCTCACTGATCAACAAACCACAAATTAAATATTTTTCTCTTTCTATAAATGCAACCCTTCTGATCTTCTGAAAAATTTGTGATCTGGGTTATGCAGGGGATCAAACATTTTTCAAGCATTTCTCACGCCCCAACCCCAACCTAAATCCCCAAATAGAACAAATTAATAATTAAATAAAAATCTTCAAATACAATTTTGAATTCATCAAAAAATAAAATAAAATTGAATCTCTAATTAAGCTAAATCCCCAACATTTTTTTATGACTGAATCCCTAATTCCTAAATCCCCAAATTCGAATTCAGAATAAAACTGAAATTAGATGCCGAGGAGAAAAGAAGTAGGAGCCTGGGACAACCTCGTTGAGTCTGCATTCGTGCTTGAGCCCAGCCACACCAGCAGAAACCTACAAAATCAGAAACCCTAATCAATCGAAAAGCTTATGTAAAAACCCTAAATTCATAAATTACCTAGGGATGCCATGATGGAGAGTCAGGAGAGGATGCCACGATGGTGATGGTGGTTGGCTACTGTGATGTCGACACAGTCGAGATCGACTTAGTCACTACGGATAGGAGGTGTGGAGAGTCGATGTACGGAGATGGAAGCCTGGGCTCGAGATTGAGGTCTGAGACGAGAGAAGAATGGAGATTCAAGGAGGAGAGATTGAGGGAGGAGGAGACTCGGATTCGGGGATAGAGAGAGAGGGTGAGGGGAGAGTTTGAGAGTGAATTGCGTATGAGATTTAGGGTAAGAATAAGAGGGGAGGGTGATAGATAGATAGACGGTAGAGATTTAGGCATGAACGGTCCGGGCCGGGGGCTCGTTTTCTCCATGTTTTAGAACTGGCATGCCCCGTTATTTACTAGGAACGTGCCCGCCCCGCCCCGTTTTGTATTTTTAATTTTTGGACCCGCCCCCAACAACATGTACCCTCCCCGACCCGCGGGTCCAGGATCTGTTTGCCCACCCCTAATAAGGCTGGCATGAGGTTTCCGTAATATCACTTGTTACCCCGTAATATTTCTAAATTTACAATGAACTCCCTATGAACTATGAAGTGTGAACAAATTGCTTGGGCCGTTTGGCTACATTATTGATGGACTCCTCCATCGTAGATCCGTAGGCTTTTAGGATAAAGCCGACGTGCAAACATCACGTCTGTGATTTTATTTAGGGAACCGGATCTCCTCCAGAATCAAATAAACTGAGCTTAAGAATCAAAGGATTCAGATCGTTGAAATTTGATCAAACGATTACAATTATTATAACTTTTAGAGGGCGCCCTGTTTGTAATCGTTGAATCAATTTCAACGGTCCAGATCTTTTGCTCAGGAGGCTCACTTCATTTGGGTCCGGAGGGGATCCGGTTCCCTTATTTAGATGACATATTTTCTCTTGCTTGCTTTGCCATTATTTTATTCAGACTAAATTGTAGCAATGGTCCCTCAACTTTAATCAAATTGGAGTAATGATCTCTCAAGTAAAAATCCATTATCATTGGTCCCTTAACTCATCAAAACGTGTAGCTATAGTCATTTTCGCCAACTCGGTTAGAATTATGTCAAAATGAGTTATGTTAGAAGGACTATTGTTACGGTTGAATTAAAGTTAAGGGACCAATGCTCCAATTGGGTTAAAGTTGAGAGACTATTTCTCTAGTTTGATTAAATTTAAGGTGACCATTTATACAAATTTTCTTATTTGATTTTTCATATTTGCTTCTTGATTTAGCCTCAAGTGCATGACACGTGACTCATTTTGACGGAAGTTCTAACGGAGTTGACGAAAATGACCATAGTTGCACGTTTTGATGAGGTGAGGGACCAATGGTAATGAATTTTTCGTTGAGAAATCATTACTCAAATTGAGTTAAAGTTGAGGGATCGTACAATTTACTCTTTTATTTTTCCAAATGCCACTTATTGTAACATCTTTTATTGATCCTAAACCAAACTTTCATAATATTGTTTCCAACTTCATTATTCTAATCCTCTCACGACGTGATTGTATACGATACACTTAATAGTGTTTCTTAATAATAAATGACAATTTTTTATTTTTTTTTATACTAATAAAGTGATGTTGATCTCAATGTTGAGATGGTCTATCTGTTAAGATGGTCGATCACTAAAGAGATCATCGTCACGCTCAGCTTTAAGGAATGCGCAGTGATAATCCTTTATTTTGGTCCATCCTCTTTAGTTAGTTAGACAATATAAAAGCAAGAACTTGTGCAAGTGCTTTTAGACTACCTGAAAGTGTTTTAAGAAAAAATGTTTTGAGTTCCAAAAACACTTCAAGTGTTTTTTGCAAGAGGCACCAGGTATATATTTCTTTCACGAAACATTTCAAGTACTTTTTCAGAATTCAGTTGCATTTTTACTAAGAATTGGTTTAAAAATATTTTCACCAAAAACGTTTTTACTCATTTCAAAAATACTTCCAAATAAGTGTAAATGTATAAATACGGTACATAAATTATGGAGAATTTTATTTATGAAAGTTATAATTATTGAAATGGACCTTAATTATATAGGATTACAGCTGGTAAGTGATATTTAATCAAACTTTGAAGGATGTAACAATGTATGAGAGTGGTATACGTTAGGTGACATGTCATGCCAATAAGTCACAGTCTTTGCTATCTTTGTCACAATCATTTTGATGTTTAACTTTATAATAAGAAAGTTAGGATTTCACTTCAATTCGGTACTACGTAGTATTAAATATTACGAATGTTAGATGATTTGAATTTACGGGATAACAATAAATGAAATTATTTTAATAAATTCAGATCATCCAATACTCGTAGCATTTAATATTACGTGACATAAAAGAATTTTTTTTCGAAAGTTTAATGATTTTTATTTTTATTTTTAAGAAAAGTTGACGATTAAAATTTGTTTTTATATGAAAATTCCTCATCAACGTACAGTTTCCACTCCATCCAACGACCAAAAACCGTGGAGACCCACCCAATCCAATATCTTGCCAACTGTCTCTTCGCCGACGGTATTGGAATCACTCCTTAATTGGCGCGTGGGTCCCCCCGGACATGATGTCAGCAAGCACCGTCAGGCTCCAAACATGTCTTAATCAAAGAACATTTAATAAAAGTTTACCCAAATTATAGAAATTCTGCCACAATTGTAAGTTAAGTTGAGTATTGTGATTCTTCTCTATCCAATGCATATCAGGTTTAAATTCTACATGTTTTGATAATCGTAAGGCCATCTCCAACCGATGGCTGGCCAGAGGGCTCAAACAGCCCTCTGGTCCTCCAAGATTCTCCAAGATATTAATATTTTAATGAACAGTACATGTCCATATTTGCCTCCGTCTCCAACCGAGGGCCAGAGGGCCAGAGGGCTCGTTTTAGCCCTGTCACAAAAAACCGTCTCCAACCGAGGGCCATAGGGCCAAACATAATTTATTATTTTAAAACTACAACTTAAATTCAAATCCAACGGAAGCCTCGAGTAGGCGTTTACGTTTTATGTTTTTAAATGTTTTTAAAAATGTTGTTTAAGTTTCATGTTGTTAAATGTTTTTTTTTATGTTGTATAATTTTTATGTTGGTTAATGTTATTTAATGTTGTTTCATGTTACTTAATTTAATTTAATGTTGTATATTGGCCTAGGAAGTTATATTAAAAAAATAGAATTGAAAAAAAATATGAAACAAATTTTGTGAAATAGAAGTTATAGGAAAAAAATGGAATTTAAAAAAAATATGAATCAAATTTTGTAAAATAGAAGTTATAGGAAAAAATAGAATTAAAAAAAAAAATTGAAACAAATTTTGTGAAATAGAAGTTATAGGAAAAAAATGGAAGTTAAAAAAAATATGAAACAAATTTTGTAAAATACAAGTTATAGGAAAAAAAAATAGAATTAAAAAAAAAATTAAACAAATGTTGTAAAATAGAATTGAAAAAAAATATGAAACAAAATTTGATTCATATGAAATGGAAAAAAAAGTTTAAATTCAAAAAAAAAAAAAAAAAAAATTAATACAACCGCTACTAGCCGTTATATTCAAAAAATTTCAAACTATTAGTGTCGGTTATAACTGACACTAATAGTAAATAAAAAAAAAAATTGCCTATGAATACCTATTACTGTTGGTTATAACCGACATTATTAAGAAAACCTTCATTAATGCTGTCGGTTATAGGAAAATTATAAAAAAAAATAGCCAGCCCGGGGCTGGTTGGCTGGCAGAAAGCAGCCAGCCCTTTGGCCCTTTGAAATTCCGTGGGGCCTTCCCAGATTCCCGAGCCCTCTGGCCTAGCCCTCTGTTGGAGACGGTCTTAGGGCTATTTTCGGCCCTCTGGCCCTCTGGACCCTTCGGTTGGAGATGGCCTAATATTATTTGAGTGGTGTTATATACATATTCTCTTTTATTTTTCACAAAGTTCTCTTAATTTTCGGTTATCGGATCGAATGAATAGAAAATCAAAAGACATAAATTAATAGGAGATGTGTGAAATGTTAAAAAAAACGATGTGATAGCACCATCTTATAATTTATATATAGGTAGTAGCAATGTGCTTCACATCCACAATTATTATTTTCACACAAAATATATTAGAAGAAGGAAAAATCAAAATGCGAGACCTCAAACACAAGATAAAATGTTCACTAAAACGACTTGTAACGTTTCTGGTTAAAATGCATTCCCTCGCACTATGAAACAGGTCAATTTTTTTCTTGACAAAGAGCTATCTAAATCAATATAATTTTTAGAAAGGAAGATCGAGCTCGGTTGAAAAAAAAAACAAAAAAAACAGACAAGGTGACGTTAAGGAAATCACATGTTGTAAACCACTTCTAAACTATCTCTCTAATAAAGATATGGTTCACAATATAAATAGAGAGTGATTTATATGTGGTCAACAAAATATAATCTCTTTCTTATTATTTTTGAAAAACATATATATTGTTCCAATAAGCTGACCTAACTTGCATAGTGCATAGTTAGAAATTAAATTTTATCTATTTTATGAAATATGACCAAAATTGCTTTATATTAAATCGTTTGTTCATGTTGTCTTTTGATGTTTGTTATTTTAAGAAATTTTTTAGTATGTTCGAAACATAAGCCGATACGTCATATATTATTACCAAATATAATTTTTTTTTTTTTATGTATTTCTCAAATTATATAATAACTATTTTTCTCCCCGCATTAAAAAAATGTAAAATCCAGTTCCCCACATGAATGCCACCACAATTCAGAAAAGGATCTCATCGCCCTCCGTCACCAGATTTGAAAGCTTTTGAGATTTTTCAGAGGCTTTGCGACACGTCTCCACCGCCATTACTATCTCAGCACTGAATCCTCCATCACCACACACACTCTCTCTCTCTCTCTCTCTACATCATAATATCATATTCTATCCCTCATCATTCACACAGAAGAAAGAAAGATTTTCCCTTTTTTCTCTGATACGTCGGATAGATCTCGACCCTCTGCTCGCTTTTTCCTTTAATGTAATTGGTAAGCGATCTGAGCATTCACACCCCGTTTTTCTTGTGAATTTTCAGTAATCTGTGTTTAATCAGCTGCTTAATTAGTGTTTTTTCTGGGTTAATTAGAGTTTGATCGTTGGGGTTTGATAAACCCAGCACAGTAAAAGCTCTAATCTTTGTTGGATCTCGTTTGGGAAACAAGAAACTGTGGAGCTTTAACTTTTAAAGCTCCAAGCTTCTCTCACTAGCTCTTTTTAAACAAACAGAGCATTACCATGTATGCAAGCTTTGTGCTTTTATAGTGATTAAAGAGTATTTTCTTGATTTAAAAGGATGCTTAATTAGTTAGTGATGGATGCATTTGGATCAATTAATTATACTTAATGCTGCAGTAGCTTGGTTAATTGGGTAGTCTTTATATTCTTGATTAATCACAGAATTTGAACCCATCTGGATCTATGGACTGCTTTTGCTTGTAATTGTACATATGATGTTAACTTAAGCGAATCAAATGTGGGTTTGGCGGTTTTCGACGTAACGATGCACGTCAATCGTAATTAGACAGGTTTGTGGTGGGGTGTATGTGTATGTGTGCGTGTGTGGTGTTGCTGTAGTGGATTTGCATTTTTCAGATTTTGTTGTCTGTCGTAATGAATTAGTGTGGGAATTATTTCAGGCGCTAAATGGCTCCGAAAGCGAATGCAGACGGTCGGACTAGGAGCTGGGTGCAAATTTTTATTGTAGCTGGTCTGTGCTGTTTTTTCTATATTTTGGGTGCTTGGCAGAGAAGTGGTTTTGGAAAGGGAGATAGTATCGCTTTAGCGATCACTAAGAATGAGGTTGACTGCAATATTATTCCAAGTCTAAGTTTTGATTCCCACCATGCCGGTGAAGTTGGAAATATCGATGAATCTGAATCGAAGCCCAAAGTTTTCGAACCGTGTCATCATCGTTACACTGATTACACCCCGTGCCAAGATCAGAAGCGTGCAATGACATTCCCAAGGGAAGATATGAATTATCGAGAGAGGCATTGCCCTCCTGAGGAAGAAAAGTTACATTGCCTTATTCCAGCACCAAAGGGGTATGTAACTCCATTCCCCTGGCCAAAGAGCCGTGACTATGTACCATATGCCAATGCACCATATAAGAGCTTGACTGTTGAGAAGGCTGTTCAGAACTGGATCCAATATGAGGGTAATGTATTTCGATTCCCTGGCGGGGGAACGCAGTTTCCTCAAGGGGCAGATAAATATATTGATCAGCTTGCTGCTGTGATACCAATAAAGAATGGGACAGTAAGAACTGCACTGGACACCGGTTGTGGGGTATGTTGTGTTCCCCCAGTTCACTGTATCTTTAGCCTTGATTCCATTCTTTTATGTTTTCCCTTTCTCTTAGCTGGGAGAAATTTGACATTTTCTTCTATCTGTGTGATCCATATGATGTAACAATGGTACACTTTTTGTAGGTTGCCAGTTGGGGTGCATACTTGTTGAGTAGACATGTTCTGGCCATGTCGTTTGCTCCAAGAGATTCCCATGAGGCACAAGTCCAGTTTGCTCTTGAGAGGGGTGTACCTGCAGTTATTGGTGTTCTGGGTACAATAAAGCTGCCTTATCCATCCAGAGCCTTTGACATGGCTCATTGTTCTCGTTGCTTAATTCCATGGGGAATAAATGGTAAGCATTAGATACACCAAACTCAGAATACTTCTACATGGTATGAATTGTTGATATCTAATAATCAGTAGTCTTTTCTGACAATAAATTTTCTATTTGTTTTGTACAGATGGAAAATATCTCAAGGAAGTTGACCGAGTTCTTAGGCCTGGGGGTTATTGGGTGCTTTCGGGTCCTCCGATCAATTGGAAGAATAATTACATAGCATGGCAGCGTCCCAAGGAGGATCTTCAGGAAGAACAGAGACAGATTGAAGCAGCTGCTAAACTTCTTTGCTGGGAGAAGAAGTCTGAGAAGGGTGAAACTGCCATTTGGCAGAAGAGGGTAGATTCTGATTCATGTGGAGACAGACAAGATGATTCCCATGCTAACTTTTGCAAAGCTGATGAAGCAGATAGCGTCTGGTATTTCCCTATGCTTAAAAATTTTGTTTACCATTCTCATTTTGTTAATCCTTGGAGGCCTTCGTTCAGTTATCGACTGACAAGAAGAGTTTGATTCTTTTTTAGTCTTCTTTTATAACTTTGCATGCATCCAATTTGTGTGTTTCAACTTTTAAATGCCAGCATGTGTAGGATGATGATAGAAAAATATGGGGCAACTACTTTTAAATGAACGCTAATAGTATACAAATATTGTTACCTTAAAAGTTTTTAGCAGACAGGGTTTGTAGTTATCTGTAGTGAAAAGCCTTGCAGAAATATTTTTAGTTTCAAATTTATCAAAGGGGTCCTGAGTTCTGGCCCGGTTATAAATAAGAAAACTCCTTGTTTGTGCTTTGCTATCAGCTTATGCTGTTAACATAGATGTACTTTTTCTTATTTTTTCTTCATTTGGGTTGTTATCAGGTATAAGAAAATGGAGGGATGCATAACTCCGTATCCTAAAGTTTCCAGTGGGGAGTTGAAGCCATTTCCAAAAAGGCTTTATGCTGTTCCCCCCAGGATTTCTAGTGGGTCTGTTCCTGGAGTTTCTGTTGAGGACTATGAGGAGGATAACAACAAATGGAAGAAGCATGTCAGTGCTTATAAAAGAATCAATAAACTAATAGACACAGGAAGGTATCGCAACATTATGGATATGAATGCTGGTTTGGGTGGGTTTGCTGCAGCAATTGAATCTCCAAAATTGTGGGTCATGAATGTGGTGCCCACAATAGCTGAGAAAAATACGCTGGGTGTTGTATATGAGCGAGGATTGATTGGAATCTACCATGATTGGTAACCTACTCTGAACTTCTCTCCCTTGTCTAAGCATCCTTTTTAGCAAATTCTGTTGACATTCCTATATTTAGCATTCGGTATATTACAAACTTACTAGACTATGTGCTTTCAAGATAACCATTATTATTTCCTATCCTGCTAAAAATGTCGTCTGGCAGCTGAACATTTGTGTCAAAAGTTAAAAATGTCAATAGAAGTGTGTGTGTTGCATATTTTACAGCGTGTGTGGCTAAGTCCAAACGGTTTTTAGAAGTAAATTATATATACCACTCTTTTTTTTCCTTAAAACGAAAAGTTCCTAGGATGTGTTAAATAATTGCAAGGTCCTGGTGCAGATTTCACCTTTCATTAATTTTGTTCATTTGTGAATCATTTTATTCTTTTCTGGATGCTATATCAGGTGCGAAGGTTTCTCTACTTACCCAAGGACATATGACCTCATTCATGCCCATGGTGTTTTCAGTTTGTACAATGGAAAGTAAGTTGTATATCTTTATTAGTCATTATTTTTTGGCTTTCGTTAGTGCTCGAAGAAAGCCTTAGCGCCATCCTCAAATTATTTGGTGTAATACCTAATGAGATATTTCCTAACAGTTACTTGGGCTCAGCACATAGAAAACTGTGTTAAGCTTGATTCTACTGCTGGTTTCAGTATGGATCAATAGACCTTGATAATGTTAAGCTCATTTAGGTCAACCTGACATTCTGAACTTGTTAAGCTTCATTCAATCTTGGCTCTCTACCCTTTGTGCTTTTTCTCGGTCGAATATTGTTCTTGAAGCTTATTGGATTGGCCTGCCTTATTATTCATGTCGAACGATTAAGAATGGTTAATACAGTAAACTTTTTATGAAGTACTTTTATGGTCCAACAATAATTTCCCTGAGCCCGTTGCTTCTAAACGATGCTACATGAAGCCTTTTAGTTTGAGGGTAGAGCAACTGTTTTGGTTATGATAGTATTTGTACATCTAATACCGACTATCTATTAACTTGTCATAATAAGAATCCGACTATAGTGTTGCGGAATCATCTTGACGAGGGATAGTATATGTAGATCCAATGAGGGGTAGTTGTTAAAGTAACGACGGGGATCCCGTACTTGCAATAGTAGAGGTAGAACTAACCACTTCAATCCCAGATTGTTTCTTATGCCAAGACCAATTCAATAATGTTTCGCTTATTCTTTCCTTCTGCTTTTCTGTGACTGCTAAGCTGTATTGAATATATTGCAGATGCAACTGGGAAGACATTCTTCTAGAGATGGATCGGATCTTGCGGCCAGAAGGTGCCGTCATATTCCGTGATGAAGTCGATGTATTAGTTAAGGTGAAGAAGATAGTTGGAGGAATGAGATGGGATACTAAAATGGTGGACCATGAGGATGGTCCTCTTGTACCAGAGAAGGTATTGGTTGCTGTGAAGCAGTACTGGGTTGGAAACTCCACCTCCGCACGATGAACGCCTTAAAGGACTGCCTCAAGGCCTCGGTGTGGATCTAAGCTGGCAATGTTCTCTGTTACAAGTCCTCACAGGGATGTGTATTTTTCCAGTGAGCACTTTTGCTGCCCGAGTACTTCATACTTCGTAAGGAGGAGGGCTTACACAATCTATGTTCGTTAGCTATCCTCCGCCACGTTCCTTTGTAGTAATTTACAAGTAAACAAAGCTACAGAGCTACAATGCTTGTATGTTTAGAGTATGATTCATTTTACAAAACCCCTTTTATTAATCGTGTATGCCGCGGAGGCCAAAATTCGAACAAACACTAGCTTCCTTAGTTAACTGTCGAAATTCTGAGGTATGACTTGCACCGTGCAGGTTGATGAGAACTCGAAACATCGGTATTCTCTGGTTTTTAAGGTTTCCTTTCCACTTTTACCATTTTACCATTTTCGTAGACGATTCGACGGGTCGTAAAATCGACATGAAAACTGCCTGAATCTGGCCAACTGGTGTTGACAAGGTCTTTGGTTTGGACTTCGTCGCCGGTAAAATTTCGTGTGGACAAGATTTCTTGAAACCGAAGGCACAAACCAACAACAATGGAATTTATTGTGATGGGATGGAATTAGATTTGTTTGTTGGGAGAGGATCCTCGTTGGATCCTTTATGGAACCTTCCAATCATATTTGTTTAGGTGTTGTTTATATTCAATTTTAAATAAAAAAAATTTACAATGATTTCTGACTGCAAGATGTACGATAAATGAACGTGATTTGAGAATTTTCGAGATTTTCACAAAGAGAATCCGGCAAAGATCCTCACTCTTGTTGGTTTAGCAATGAATTCAAGCATGAAGACAATGTCTGCGTGTAATATTCATATCCTTATGTCCTTTAATTTCATAAATATACTAAAATTTTCAAAATTAAGATACGTCTCTTATCCGGTTAAATTTTATGTAATATTCATATCCTTATGTCCTTTAATTTTATAAATATACTAAAATTTTCAAAATTAAGATGCGTCTCTTATCTTGTTAAATTTTATCTCACATTAAATATGAAATGTCTTACTAAAATTTTAAAAGATCATGGACCCCTTCACTCACTGTCAATTCGTATTGAATTGGGATGCTCACGTTCGAACAAACTTTGTCAGAGTCCATGACTAACCGCGCCGGCCCCGGCTACACATTAAAAAGAGCCTGTTTGCAATCTTTTCATTGTGTTTTCAATTATTGATGCATAATTTTTCTGATTGATGAGAAGAAAAAAATATACAGATAAATGGTGTTCAGACTTCAGAAGACACAGCAATCTATGGATATTGAGACGACAAATTCTTTGTGTCTTCATTAACAAGGAAGATGGGTGCTATTT
The DNA here is from genome assembly GCA_036320875.1 of Cotoneaster glaucophyllus. NCBI lineage: Eukaryota > Viridiplantae > Streptophyta > Magnoliopsida > Rosales > Rosaceae > Cotoneaster > Cotoneaster glaucophyllus. The sequence continues at coordinate 30,540,562 of CM070069.1, read as the reverse complement.
GTTTTGTCAAATGGCTTGTATGTCAGATCGACTTCAAATATTTATTTTTCACATATAAGCCATACACTTCATTATTCTCTAGAAATTGAAAGGAACGATTAATTAAGATGTTTGTACCTTAAGTAATTGAGAGTATTTATTCATGTATCTGAAGTTTTGTGCTAAATGTAGCTCAAGTAATTTGCGAGGGTCGGAGCACGCAGCCTTATCCTTACTTTGCAAAAAGACTGTTTCCACGATTCAAACTTGTGACCTTTCAATCACAAAAGGATAACATTTCCGTTGCGACAAGACTTGCAATCTAAATGTAGCTCAAGTAGTCATAGCTTATTTTTAGAAAATTAACCGTGCATCCAAAGTCGTGTACATGTATTTATGTATAGGTAAAAAATTTCAATATCCAGTCTGATCACGTGATTGTACAGTATCTAAAATGCTACTTCTAAAAGTGTTTAAACAAATCACGTGATCAGGTTACCTTACTAAAATTTCTTATATATGCAACAGAGGGTAGATTTCCTATATATGCAACAGAGGGTAGCTCTACCGCTCTAGGTCCGTTGTTAGTCATATCTCCTTCAAGAGAGAATCATAAGTTGAAAATTTTCTTGGTATTTTTGGAACCCAAGTTGATGTGAGCTTCTCATGTTTGTAGGCCTCCAAATGTTCGAATGCAAATTAAAGCACCATGTTAAATGACATCCACAGATATGGAAATGGAACCAAATATTTTACGTACCGTACATTTTGCAGATTTCTTGGGAAATTACGTCAAGTCAGGTATTTTATATATTAATGATAACACGAAAACCAATGATTTTCCCTCTTGAAGAAAAATGACAAACTGTCAAATTCGGCAACAAGCAAACATGTCCCTACCCCTCTTAATGTACAACTTTGCATGTTCCATGATAACCATCTACCTCTACATATACACCAAGACTTCTCAACTAGCTCTCTCACCAATCTTATCTTTCTCCGAGCCTCTGAACTATTCACCAAAACCCTCCTCCTCGTCAATTCAGTTCCTCCTTCGATTCGATCCCTCTTCTCTTCTGTTTCAATCTTTCTATTTTTCGGTTTTTCTTTTTCTTTTTGTAGTTTTATGTGCTTTAAACTAATTTGTTTTCTCTACTTATTGTTGTATAGAGTTTGTTCGAGAATTCAACCCTGCACTCGAGGTCTAGAGTTCGGTTCAACTTTAGCTTTTCGCTAATATCACTTGTATCAAAAAAGTTTCTTTGAGAATTTTGAGTTCTCTTCTCCATGGCTATGGTTACCTTAAAATCGACTAGCACGGCGAACATATCGCAAACTTTTCGATTCGAGAACAACGCCGCCAACCGTGATGCTTCCTTTTCGTCATACTTGAGCGGCAATGAGGAAGCCTTCGTGCGCAAACTTGCCGATCAGGCGAGCAAGGAGCAGCAGCAGCATAACAATAACAATCACTTGGGTACAAAGAAGGAAGCAGCTGACGACGAAGAAATTGGAGTTTTTGGAGCTGAAAAATACTTCAATGGAGTGATGGATGAGGAGACGAGCGTGACAAGCTCGAAAAGCGGCAGCAGCAGCAGCACGAAGAAATACCATCACAACAAGGATAAACCAGTGAGTATGGATCACATGAAGACAAGGGTTCAGCCGGGGACTCCGAGTGTTCGTTCTGAATCGAGCTTGAACAGCCAAAGCGCCTTGCTTCGAAGTGCTTCGAGAAATACTTACCGGACAAGCACAAGTAAGGGACACAGACAGAGGAAGAACTTCTTTGCTAGCCTTGGCTGTTCATGTTCGGATAAGAATTCGGTTGATGTGGATGAACACGTCGGAGAAATCAGCTTCAAGAAGAACAACCATGGTGCAAACACAGGCTGCACGATAACACCAATCAATCATAAACCTCCTTGCGTGGCGGACATTGTTGATGAAGTTATAGTTGATATGAACAAAAGCGAAAAGCTCGAAAAGTTGGGAGTTGGGTTGGGAAGAGAGAACTGTTTTACTTTCCCAAATTCAAAATCCGGGGCGGAGAGTTTGCCGGCGAAGATGCTGCCTTTTCAGCAAGCAGAAGAGGAGGCGGAGAAAGTGAGGAAGTCTCTGGAAGTGTTTGGCTCACCTGTGTTTGAGAAGCGAAAAAAGTCTTTAGCCCGCGAAAAAAAGCTCACAATGCTGCCGTGGGATGAGTTTCCCGCGAATTCTGGCCGTGTAATCTACAACAACGAGTCCGATAGTGATGCAAGTTCGGATCTTTTTGAGATCGAGAGCCTCACCGCCAAAGCAAACCCTTTTCTTGCGGGGCAAGCATCAGATGCCGGCTCTGTGACGCCAACGAATTGTTATGCGCCGAGTGAGGCAAGCATAGAGTGGAGTGTGGTCACTGCCAGCGTTGCTGACATCTCCATGATGTCCGATTTCGAAGATCACCAGAGACCAGCGAAAATGGCTCCAAATTCTACGAATGCCAAAGCAAGAATGAGCAAGGAAATTCCGAGGCACCGCTCCGGGGCGCTGTTGGGTTGTAAGAGCCAGAAATCTGTGACAGTTGCCGGAGATGCACACAGAAGCACATATCAACATGAGAAGAGCTATTTCGAACAGCAGGTCACGCTCCGCCGGGCGGAATCATACGTGCCAGGGACAAGGTTTCAAGCGGAGACAACTAATAAGCTGACAGGATTTGATGCCAGAGTCCAAGGGCAGCGTGCTCTTGCAGCACGGCCGCTCCCTCGTTCACATTCACCGCACGCTTCACATCTTTTGTTCATGTAGTAAAGTAAATCTATTTATTAATGCAGTATATTTAATGTATGGATCATAATTTTCTCTGGAATTTCTACCATGTATGATTAAATATTTTTCTGTAGTAGTAGTGATTAATTCCAAAAGTTGCTTCTTTAAAAGTTTTAGAGTACGCTATAATAATTACTGAATTTAACGGTTGAATGTGCGTTAAAGAATTTAAGAAATTTAACGAGTGTATCTAAACCACTAAAAAGTTAAAGGGCAATGCTTACTATACATTGAGGTAGAGTACCCTCATTATCAAAATTTCTTCAATACATTAATGTATGACATACAATACTGAATTTAAAGGCTAAATATGCGCTGACTATCCAATTTCAATACGCAATAGCTCTCCTTAACTCTGTATCTAACTAGTTTTCTTACTAGTTCCTGCCAACCTTTCCTGCAAGAAAAATGCAAGATTTGATGTACGTTGCTGGCCTATTACAAACAAATTGGTCTGCAGACGGCAGTGCAAAAGCACTTTTCTCCAGGGACGCGCAGGAAAACTGCTTTTCAAATGCTTCCTCTTCCTTGACATGTTTAGAAGGCTACAAATTTATCTTTGTTTTCTTCTTCTTATATTCTTGTGGATTCAAAACCTGAGGCTCCAAACACTCCACTTTCAATGCTTCACAAAAAGGCAACTTAAACTGGAAGCTAACATGGTCGAGTTGTCAAATCTTTTGTCTATATTCCTCTATAAGGACCACACCTGAAGATAGATATATATATATATACACTTCTTTCATCCTTCACAATTGCTTTGAATTTCAGTAGAAACAGAAATAGCAGAAACATTGCGTCCAGTTTTATGGACAGAAAGATCCCCATCATCAGAAACACAAAATTCAATCAATCCCCACATCAAAATTCAACCAAACCCCACACTGGGATGGATTTTCTTCCCACTTGTAACAAGTAAAGTAATATTTGCGTATGAAGCATGCATCTGATCTTTGAAATGATTGTCCATATGAAACAGACGTCCTGCATAGAGAATTTATATTGGTCTTAGAAGCAACATTACATAATCTGGACAATACCTGGCTTAGGCCAGGCCATGGCTTGAGTCATTCCTTCATTAAAGACGACGTGACATTATTTTACTAGATTATTCATCGTTCAATGACGATGTAACATCATTTCACCGTAAAAAAGTGATAATCACAACCTTGGTTCTCTTTATTCTCATCTAAAGCTTATGTCTAGAAAAATTCATTCAATTTGAGAATCGTTTAACCATTCATATATATCGACAAATCAAGAATTAATATAACAAGTAATATCCTCATAATTCACCGTCAATTTAAACCCCTCAATAATCACACATAACATTCTTTACATTAGGTCCCTCATGGGGGCTAGAAAATTTCGTAAGTTCCAAAAAAAAAATTCAACCATGGAGAAGGGGGCCAAATGCCAGAAGGGTTCCCATGTGTTCCTGAATCCAACCTCCAAAGCCAATAATTCAATCAATTTAGTCTCCTCTTACTATTATTTTTCCACTCTATCCATCTATATACTATTTAATGTCGATCTTTCAATTTTAAAGGAAGGAATGTCTTCCAAAAAATGGCATAATCTCACCATGAAACATTCATACCCCCATTAAAAACCAGAGAGCATAATTGGATAAGCATCAAAATCTGCCATAACTTGCTTATAAATACACTGGCCCATTTTTAGCCCTTCTATTTCAAACGCCTGGACCAAATATTTAATTTTGGATTACAGAAGGATAACAAGTCAACTGCAGAAAAGGAAATTCAACACTCGTTTTTGGCAAAACCGAGCATAGTGGCATTCTAGGATTCATATAGTTAACCCCACTTAATGGGATAAGGATTTGTTGTTGTTGTATTTCAATCATAGAAGATAGAACTAGGGATGACAATTCTAACCGTTAAACCCGATAACCGTAGATAACCGCCTGAATGGAACGGATTTGGGTATGGAAGTTTGGGTATGTTCTGGATATGGGGAAAAACCGTTTATATTATTCGGTTATGGTTTTGGATATAGTTATAGAGATCCCCAAATCGTATTCATAACCGAATCTGACCCGATTAATAAATAATATAATTTATATATAATATAATAGTATATAAATTATATGTATATATGTATTTGTATATCCATTATTCACCGAATGTATGTATTTGTATATCCATTATTCACCAAACCATTACCTTGAGAATACAAAAGTTGCATTTTGTAGGAAAATAAAGTTTTGAATCAAAATCAATGTGAACTCAATAATGCATATGTGAGATATCAAAGACAAGCCAACATCATCAGTGTTTTAATTTTTATACTCAACAAGATCCATTCATTGAATCACTTTATACATCAAATGTTTAATGACGAAATTAATATCTACCAACTTATAATGTCTTAACCGAACGAATATGTTTTTTGTAATGACGAAGATGGATATACCCGTTATCCGGTGGGTATGGTTATGGATAATACCCCATGGTTAGTTTACGGTTATGGATATGGTTAATTTTCATGATTACAGGGATGAATATAGCATTTCCGTCCCCAAACCGAACCGTTGTCATCCCTACCTAGAACTAAAATCCGAATGAACAAGAATATGAGGGACTACTACAGACAGTTGGGTTTCTACTTTGTACCAGTAAAGCTCAATGGTTATGTTGTTTGGTGGGAAAGCTTTTAGAAGCATTCCAATTTTCTTTGACATGAGAACAATGAGAAGAGTAGAGTTAAGCAAGAGAAATTTGCACGTCAAGGCGTGTACACATTAAACTATAACCTTGTGAGGTGAGAGGCAGGCACAATAAACCCCGTAACCTTGTAAGAAAAGTGAAGTTAAACGAGAGAAATCTGCCTGTCACAGTATATACAACTTTACGAGAAGAGAGACACGAGACACAAAAATGTATAAACTCCTGACATGCGAATTGTTTCCTAGAGACATGCACGTGAAGATGTAAATTCAACGAAGAAGAAGTGGTCGATGGCGGCCAAAAATGAGAGAGAGAGAGAGAGAGAGGACAACATTGAGGACCATGGTTGTGAACTAACTAGAAAAGCGTGGCAAAGTAAGCACCCCACAAGAGAACCATGAATCTTACAAAAATCGAAAGAACCATCAATCTGAAACATATCCGTTTATCCTTTACCGTTCCTCAGGTGTCGGTTACTAGCAGAGAAAAACGATGCATAGGATTTACTGGTGTGCGTTTGAATTTCCATCCTAATAGAGTAATTTAGAATACCGTATTGTCTCATAACCAAAACATAGTGAATGGATTTGAGGTCGGTCCTCGCTCCTCAGTCGACATTCTAAACCAACCCTTTCCAAATTATCAGCAAGAAAGGTTTGGTAAGAGTTTGATAATGCAGAAAGCGATCAGTTGGGCACACAACAGAGAGTTCTGGTTAACTTGTAACCGGTAAAACTATTTCCTATACACATGATGTCTTTATTAAACGGAGTTCGGATAATATGACACCACAAGAGTGTTGATAATTCCAGCATGAACAGAAATTTGAAAACAAATATAGTGAAAATTTAGACTACATGAGCAAGTAGACCCCCACAACAGTTTCTCCAGATCACATCCTCAATCCAAAAGCAAATGTAGTTCACAATGACAGAATCCGGTGGAGGAATGAAACCACCGGAGCTAATGTCGGAATTTATCTTAATACATGAATTCCTGATTCCACGACTAAGTTTTAAAACTCATCCAAAAAGGAAAATAAAGGAGTAAGGCACAACACCGTATATGTATATACACAATATTTAGGCAGTGTGGTTTCCTAAGAAAGAAAAACAACAAACATCGGTACAATCAAATATAGATTCGTGTTTCCTCGTGTAAGAATCAGTTCTCCTTCTCTACTTTCTTAGGCAGCACTTCAAAGCCCCCACCTGCTTTCTTCTCTAATGAGTAAGGCATGTACGTACCAAGTATTCTATCCCACATAACAAAGAAGGGCTGGGAGAAGTTATACTTAGTTCCATAGAGCTGGTGATGGATGTCGTGGTAAGCACTATTATTTCTGAAGAATGCATGGAAGAGGTTCCCCGGAAGCCACAATCCACAATGATCGTCTACTGTTTTGATGGTAGCAAAGGAGAAGAAGAATATGGAGGTCCTAGGAGACATACCAGAGAGGAGAAAAGATAAGGCCCCACCAATTGTATCAAGGAGAAGTCCCTCAACAGGATGATTGTACAGAGCTCCAAATGCATAGGGTACAACAAGTCGGTGATGTTGGGAATGGATATGTTTGTATAAGAACTTGTTGTGGTGCATATATCTATGCATAAAGTATTGCCAGGTATCCAAAACCACCATTGCGGTAACAAACTGTCTTGCTAGATCAATGAAAGAAGACTTTGTACCTTCATCCCCGCCATCATTTCCTGTCACCTGTCAGTTAAAAAGAAGTCATAAGCTAAGTGAGTAAAAATGAGCAAACAAATATGAGCATACCGCAGATGATGCATCAGGTCTGAAGTAGGGGTCAGGAAAATGGAAAATAACTGATGGCAGGGTGCTACGGATAAAAACACTCTTTTTGAGAAAGAACAAAACTACCATGGCATTATCCCTGCATGAATGAGGAAGAACTATAGTAATGACCGTCTTTCATGTATCAATTGGGACTTTAAGAAAAGGGAAATCTAACAAGGACTTGTGAACAAAGCTACATGCACAATGCACAGTGAAGATTCTGGTTTTACTCCCTAAAAATGGTTATCATAAGGGAAGTAATGAATCTTGGATGGCAACAATTATCAAATTGTTTCGTGTAATTCATAGATCAACGATGAAGGAAATCCAGTAAGGTGGACGAGAGACCTAATGTTCGCCACCTAATGATATTCAATCATTTACTATCCTTTTGTAAAAGTTTGTACTACTTTATGACATACATTGAAATGGGTCACCTAATTAGTTAAGTGAATATATTTCAAGAGCTAGAAGCTCTACAAAGTAATACTTTCACAAAGCAGATATCCAAACTGACTGAAGGTGGCCACAGCTAGAATAGTTCTGGTTCACTTGTCCTAAACAGACCGAAGAAGCCCAATTTTCTATATTCATGTTACAATTTCCTCATATGCTAACAACAAAATGAAAGAAGCTTGCGTAAACACGCAAGTCCATCCCTTGAAAACCCAAATGTCTTCGACAATGAAGCTTAGATCATAAGATATGTCATATAACATGACCGCTAAAACAATATAATGGAAGAGGGTAAGATCACCAAAACCTAAAGTTTAGTTCATTCGATAAGCTAAGGATCACTAAACAGCATAAAACAAGACGAGGACAAATATTAAGCGTCTGATATTGTATTAGGCAAACCAACCAAAAGAAGCAGGAACTCCTGCAATCATCACATTTCCAACTACTTTCCTAACCACGTAATAGAAAACGATATGAAAAGTTCAAGGTATTATGCAACTAGGTTGCCGGCTTAGCAGCCTGTTTGCTACAATTACCACACAATTAACACAACCCAGAAAGGAAACAACAGACATTTTTATGCAAAACCAAATTACAGAATTGTATCCCCAAAAGGAGAATTAACCAAATTTTGACACCCCAACCCCAACAAACCAAACAATATTAATTACCCACAAAAAAACTAAACTTTCCCAATTCATAACCCGATCAAAGTTCAATTCTTTCCTTCCGAGAATGCGAAATTAACCAAATTTTAACCTCAAAGAAAAGGGAAAGGTAAAGGAAATTGAAGTAGTTACCGTGAACAGGATAATAGCGACAATAGCCTGAACCGTCTGCTGCAGAAGAACCCCTTTGACCACCGTTCGCTTGGAGACCGAATTCTTCTCGTCCTCGTCCTTCTTGGTGTGCAAACGGTACTTCTCGAACGAATCCAGCAGCACGTAAATCCCCGAATACGCCCAATAAATCAAAACCGGGACGAAAGTTCCCAATAGCTCATCGGAAACCTCGATTCCCATCTTTTGATTTTTTGGAAGAATTCAAAAAAAAAAAACCGACGGTCAAGAGGAAGAAAGGATCCCACAAATCGAAATTCGCATGAGAAGTATCGATTCGTTTCGAATTTATCCCCAAATTCGCAAAAATCCTAAATTAGAGAAGGCGATCCTTACCCTAAACCAAAATAGGAATTTTCCACTATTATTGACGTCGGTTGGAAATGCAAAGTTTTTTTAACTTAAAAATATCCGGGATAAACATTTATATAAAAAATCATTGAAGAAAAAGGTGGGTCAAGTTTTGAATTTTATTTAAATTCAACAGCAGGCTCGTTGGAATCAATGTGCGAGAAAGCGAGAGGAGAGAGAAAGAGAGAAAGAGAGGAGAGGAGAGGAGACCCAGAAATACCATTCATCCAAACTATGGCGTATCCCTGTGGAAGTGTTTGCTCTGGTATTTGTGATTCCATGTTTGGTGATGTGAGCTCGCTACGTGGACTCCACGGATTGGGGGTTTTGTGGGTCCTGCTCTTTGGTAGAGCTTTTGGTTCGCTGGGGGGGACCCATTGTATTTTTGTATTGCGTTAATTTCCCGTGGGACGGACTAAAAAAGGACGCCGGGTTTGACTGAAAAATGAGGTGGAGGAATTTTCTCCCGTTTCAAGGCCGACAAATCAACGCGGGAGGGGAAAGTCCAGAGTGCCCTTTGAGACGACGCGTCAGCTTGTGCTCCTTGGAAGGTATTGTGGAGATTTTCTAAATTATGTTCGTTCATTGTATACCGTGCGATTAGTTTTTATCATGTATTCTTTATATTTAATTTAAAATAATTTTTAACCGCATGATGTACGATGAACGGACATAATAATTTGAGGATCTTCAGGATCCTCGTTTCTTGTGCGGCCATTTCACAAGAAGTTGTTATGATGAGTCGATGACTCAAATTAACCAAAACAAGGAGAGTTTGTGAAAGAGTATGGGGTGAGAGGTTGAAGCCACGGGAGCCTCTACGTCACTGAATTTTTTCTTTCGCTATACATCGTGTTGGTTTATAGGGGCGTAGCCAAGTCTACAGGGCTGGCCTGAGAATTTGGGGGTCCTAAAATTCTCTGATATCCGATTCTTTGTATATTCGATGTGGGGCCCTAAAATACATAAAAAAAACTCTATTTTCACATCAAATATCATTAAAAATTAATATCAAAAGAAGATAAATATACAAACCTTATTTAAACATCGATTCACGTTTTTAGACACAAATGTATTAAATGTTTGCAGTCAAGAGTTTACGATTGAGAGTGAAGAATAATAAAACTTGATGATCAAGAGAGTAAATAACAATAAAACTTGATTGACTAGTACAATAAATTCAACGCCAATTGTTTCTCTTGTGTTTTTTTTTTCTAAAATCAACATCACACTAACAAATTGAATATTAAAATAATCCATTGAATAAAAAGTTATTGAAAGGAAAAATATAAAATTCAAAGTTTTGATTACCTTAAAGTACAATCTTTAAGACCATATGATAGTTGATTTAAACATTCGATAGAAATTGAGAGAATGGGAAGTTGGTTTAAACATTCGATAAAAATGGAGAGAATGATAAGTTGAAAGAAAAAAGATTGCAAAGAGACTTGAGTTTTATAACTTTATATGCATTTGGACAGATGGATTGGCAGTAATTTCAAAAACAAGAAAAATCAAGAAAAATCTAGTGATTGAAAGACAGCTTCGTGTTTCGAACTCAACACCCCAAAGAAAAAATGAAGCCAACATTTCCACTACACTAACAAATGAATTATGATATTTTCTACTTTTTTTTTGTATTTATATGTTAATTACATGATATAAATTTTTTTTTGGGCCCTTCCGAAGTGGGGGCCCTAGGCGGGCGCCTACTTGGGCTACCCTCAGGGCCGGCCCTGCAAGTCTACTCTCATATTTTCTTCATGCAAAAAAAATAAAAATTATGCCTACGATTTTCAAAGGTTTTTCAAGGTATTAGGAACCAAACCAGAATATTTTCCTTATTTCCTTCACTAGGTTTAAAGTAAGGCTGGTGGTTGTTATGCTATTAACCAAAGCTACTATGAATTTTGAGGGACTCACGAGATCAGAAGAGGAAGAGAGAAGAAGTAGGTGAGAGAGCTTCCTTCATTCTTCAGCTTAAAATGACGTTTGGGAGTTGAGTTGAGGAAGAGGATGACAAGAACGACATCATACCAAATCCAAATGATAGTGATCGGTAGCTCAGGACTCGGCATATCCTTATTTTTCTTAAATCACGAAAGCAATTTAGGATGAGACTTTTGAGTCCCTCCTGAGTTAAAATTATGACTCCGCTACTGTTGGTCTCATTTGATAAATCAACCCAAATACTTCATGAACAATGGCCATCCCCAACCAAAAAACATAACTCTGCTTGTATTCATGGCTGAAATTTGAAACTTTCTATTGATACATTTCACTCAATCTCCATATCGATATCCGATGCGTTTGCAATCGGAACTTCAATAATTCGTTTACCGTTTGAATGCTTTGTTTGACGTTCTCGATGCTATGGCACAAGAAGGCAAACATGTATCGTCCTATACAGCTTCCAAGTTATGAGTTTCGGATACGTGTACATGTACATCCTTCAGAAAGTTTAGGCTAGTGTGTCTGGTCCCCTTGCAAAGAACTGAGAAGAGCAAACACATATTAGTCAGGTTTTTCCATCTCAATGTGCATGATTGGTACAGAGTGAAACAATCTGAAGGCAAATGCATTCAAACCTTTTGCCTTGGTTTCTCTATTAGATGTGAGGACTGAGGTTTTCCAACCCTCGTAGGCACGCTTTTCGATCTTTTTGTGCCGCTTGTAACTTGAAGGCTGCAGGTTCAAGGGCATCAAACAGTTACATTCTGTAGTTTTCATTTCAAGGGTGGCTTACTCTAGAGGTTGTTAAGATGAGACTGATCAAGAACATAAAAACGAAAGCTATATCATTTGTTCCGTCATGCTTTACAGGCAGAGTCCACTCTAAAGTGTGTTCGACCTCAAGGTCGCAAAAGAAATGGATGGTGATAGCCGCCACCATAGAATTCAAAATAAGATAATTGATATAAAAAGAGAAGATTTGTGATTCCATCGGAATTCTAACATGTATCTTAAGCCCTGTTCTAAAAATCCTCGCCTAGCACTGCCTAGGCTCCGTCCTGATTAATGCCTAGACGTTTGAAAATTAAAAAATGACGCCTAGACTTGCTAAGGTGCCCGCCTAGGCATTGACTAGATTGCGATTCACTTAGACAAAAAATAGATAGTTTTCATTTTGCATTTTATTTTTTTTAATAAATTATAAAGACTTGTTGAATACTTATATGAGCACACATTATATGCTTGTTCCCCATGTTTTCATTATGTCCAATACTTCATAATATATATGTCATTCTATTTTGTAGTTTATGATGAAATTATATATATTTTAAGTATAAACATACACTTATTTACATGAAATATAATAGATTTACTTAAATCCGCCTAGGTCCTACCTAGTCTTCTAGGCACTAAGCCTCAACCCGCCATCCGACTAGCGCTTAGCATCTTTTAGAACCTTGATCTTAAGCGTAGAAAATCCAGGTTGCTTGATAAGGTAGTGGCATGAACATGATTGATATCTAATGTGGCAGACGGACAGAACAAAAATGGAGGCAGATTGTCTGCCCTCCTCTTTGGGTGCCCTCCCCATGCCCTTCTATTTGTGCGGTCACGGTTAAGTCACGTCAACATTTTATATTCCTATTACTTTTTGTCTTATTATCTCTATAAAAAAAATCAATATAAAATGTTAACGTGGCTTAACCGTGACCGCATAAAATAGGAGGATATGAGGAGGGCATCCAAACATGAGGGCAGACAATCTGCCTCCAACAAAAATAGCACGATAACAGGTTGTAAGGAACGAAACATGCAAGTTTGTTTGTGCCAGCTCAGCTAGGAACCAATGTTTCAAGTTTCCTTTTTTGTTAGGTTATTAGTACCTCAGTTTCAAGTTTCCTTTTTTATTAGGTTATTAGTACCTTAGTTTATCATAAACATATAAGCCATTACACTTTTAGTAAGCTAAGGTAGTATTAACAATCAAACATGTCAAAAATGGAACTTGACACAACTACTTGAAAGTAATGTGAATAGAACCACTCTATGATTGAGTATGCATCAAACATTCCATGCTGGTAATTATCGAAGTAAACTAGTTGATAAACTATCAATCAAAGAAAAAAAAATTGGCCTCCAAAATAAACTAGCTTTCAAAGTTTTTCAAACACAAATTGCATACTCCAACCTATAAAATTAAAGGAAAACTAATAAAAAGATCTTGAAAACTTTAAGTTTTAATGATAAGAACAAAATAAAAGGTAAAATGAACAATACATGATTAAATTTTTAGTGTAAAAATGTAATTTTTCATTAAAATAAAATGTATCGAAAACTTTTCGTTAAAGTTCCTAAAAATAATTAATCCACTCTATTTCTCATTTTTGAATTCTATCATTCACAGCATCTATCCATATTTGTAGCTACAGCGACAAACCAATAATCCAAACAAACATCAGCAACATTTTTCAGATGATCAAAAAAACACAAAAAAAAAAAAGAAATTGAATGATAAAAAAATTAATTGAAAATCCAAACCGGAGATTTCTACATCAGCAACATTTTTCAGATGATCAAAAAAACACAAAAAAAGAAACGAAATTGAATGATAAAAAAATTAATTGAAAATCCAAACCGGAGATTTCTCTATCGAATTGCATAATTCACAGCACCTCATCCTGGGGTTCAGGCAACGGAGAGAGGAGGGGGGGGGGGGGGGGGGGGTGAGCCTTCACTTTGCGGCTACCTGGCTGCTGAAACACCTCCGAGTGGCCTCTCCGTGGTTTACAAGAGTGCGAATGTAATAGATTAAATAAATCTACAAATTTGCAGAGAATAATGATTCCAAACCCAATCATTCAACCAAAAATTAACAAATTTACAAGATTTGGGAACAAAATCGATGAAATTGATTCAGCGAGAGCACCGTTTTCGAACCTGAACTTCTTGAATCAGGCATCACGGCAGTGACCCACTTGAAAATGATGAACGGATTGCTGCAAATCCTAGTTGAAATCCTAGTTAAAAATAATTATTAATAAGATACTCATATGAAAAACAAAAGAGATAAGTAACTAAAAAACATTTGTAACATTTTGAGTGTATTTTGTTTTGAGCAACATCAACCGCTCATATATTATATATAATCATAGTAAAATATGGAACACGTGTGGTTAGACCTGGCATTTTGGACCCGACCCGTTAATATTAGTATTTGGGTGGGTGCTTAACGAGTCGGGTCGCTAACGGGTGGACCCGTTAAATAACGGGTCACTTTGGGTCAACCCGTTAAACCCGTTAGACACGTTAGCACCCGTTAGTGGAGGATGTTTTAGTAATTTCAATAAAATCTTAACAACAAAAAATAGACTTAATGCAAAAAAAAAAAAAAAAATATTGTTAACGGGTCTTAACGGGTCGGGTTTGGGTGACCCGTTAACTTAACGGGTCGGGTTCGGGTGACCCGTTAACTTAACGGGTCGGATTGAACCCGACCCGGTGTACAGGTATTATTCGGCTTTTTTTTTTTTTTTTTTGGAAATTTGTATACATGTGTAATATTTGTATAAATAATTTTAAGGCCAGAAATATACTCTAAAAAAGATGAACATGAATCAATTAAAATGATTTTTCTATAAAATAATTATAAGAAGAAAGCATACATCACTTAGGTTTTAAACTTGGGTTAAAACCTAAAATTTAGGTTTTAAACTAATCAAATCCTTGTTGGGTCGAAAATAAATTTTGGATTGAAATATAAAATTTGGGTAATTTTAAAATTTTAAATACAATAAATCCAACGATTGAGATCGAAAACAATCAAATCTAACAGTAAAGAAAAAAATCCAACTGCTAAAACAATTGAAAAAAAAAATATTTGAATCAAAATTCACCCAAAAACTCTATAATACATGTTTCATAGGGTCCGTTTAATGAATTTTTAACTTTTCTCGAAATCTAAATATTTGCTAAAGTGGAATATAGTCAATGAGTTTTATTCAAGTAAAAAACTTACGTCAGGTTTATTGTGGATAAAATTAATTTTCATTGGTTAAAATTATATTTCCAGTAAGAAAAGTATTAAAAGATACATTACCCAAACATTAGTAGTTTCCTGTGATATAATTCCAAAATCTGCAGTTGTCAGCTATGACTTGGATCGCACGCTCCCAGACAATTGGAAATCTTAGGTTAAACAACAACATGACCGCCAGAACAGGATTGAAGGAATAAACCATTGGATTATAAAATTGGGGTGCAAGGATGCCATGCAGAATGATCCAGCAGATAGCCCACACTAAGCCAAGCCCTCCCCAGATAACGAATCGGTATGGAAGTCGGGCTGAGAGGACAAAGAGTCCAAACCAAACAACAGAGAGAGCTGCCATAACCACGAGAGAGAGAATGTAGTAAGGGGGAAGGCATGGGCAGCTATTCAGTTTGCACTCGCAAGTAGCCGTATCGGCAGAGGGAGGTTTGACAAACTGGCTCGGATTCATCCCGAGGGCAATCAGAATGGCAGCTAAGGCCAAGAGGATGGTCAGAGTCTCCGTTAGATGTTGAGGATATGGAGGTGGATTTCCAAGAGGGTTTTGATTTTCAACGTCCGCCATAGCTGTGCTCCAAAATTGACACCTGGGAGAAGAAGAAGCAGATAAAAGTAGTGTTTAGGGTATATTATATTGCAAAATTAAAGCACATCAAAGGTAGTTTTTAGGGCAATAGGCATATTATATTGCACAATTAAAGCAGATAAAAGTAGTGTTTAAGGTATATTATATTGCACAATTAAGGAACGAGACTGGAAAGCCCAAACTGAGCCCGGCGGGGGAATGCTTACCGATACCGAAGCCGTTATTACACATTGTATTGCTTTAGTGTTAACCATCAGAATCTTACAAGTTTATAAAAACGCCCTCAACTCAATCCCTAATTTCTCATTCTCTCCTTCTCCCAGCTGCCAACACTCCCTCTCAAATTGATGCATAGATATCTCCTAAGCCCAACTTGTCAAGTGAGTCTTGAAACACCCTTGCTGAAACCGCATGAGTTAACACATCTACTAATTATTCTTCAAACCTCACATATGGAATATCAATCAATTTGACATCTAACTTCTCTTTGATGTTGAGTACGTAGTGTCGGGTCATAAACTGTGCGGTTTGATGTTGAGACTTGGAAATTTACAGGTTTGGTGAGCATGGTAGTAAAGTCTATAAAGAAACGAAAATGGGTCCAATTTGTTTAAGTTGTACTAACCTCTCCGCACATACTGTGCAGTTTGATGTTGTCACTTTGAGAATTATAGCAAATGTGCCACTCATTTATCTCTCCTTGACGACTTGGTTCACCTTTGTTGTACCATTTTTTTCATAAATAAAAGTTTGTTTCGTGTAAAAAAGAATATTCTGAAACATGGAGCATTTATATCATGGATGTGCTTTTGTATACAGTGCTTTCTTAAACTCTTGGATTACCTGGTTCAAATAATGTGGCATGATTCCATTTACATGGACAATTTATATTGCCTTGACAACTTCCATTTTATTTTGTTATCTGAGTTTGACTGTGTTCCATTTCAGGCCAAAGACAACTCAGCAGCTGAGGACCAATCGCCTCTCTCTCATTTAGCATTAGCTAAGATACTAAATTAGGCATCTCGATGCATTGCTAAAATGTACCTATAACAATATTTAATTGTCAAAAAACAAAAATTATGACAAATTTTTCTTTTGTAATTTTCAAGTTGTTAAAGAAAACATCTAAACGGGTGAAAAAAGAGGTAAATGGGTAAAAAAAAGATAAACAAGTTCAAAAACGGATAAATAGGTAAATGGTTATGGTTAAATGGGTAAACAGTTGTGGTTAAATGGATATACAATTATGAGTATGATTAACCGTTTACAAACGGTTATGGGTATAACCGTTTACAAACGGTTATGGGTATAACCGTTTATGCAATAACCCAACGGGTAAACGGTTATGCGGACATGAACATAAACGGTTATGGTTAAATAACCGCGGTTACCCACCCGCCATAACCGTTGCCCATCCTTAAGGACTGAGGTTTTCCAACCCTCGTAGGCACGCTTTTCGATCTTTTTATGCCGCTTGTAACTTGAAGGCTGCAAGTTCAAGGGCATCAAACAGTTACATTCTGTAGTTTTCATTTCTAGGGTGGATTGCTCTAGAGGTTGTTAAGATGAGACTGGTCAAGAACATAAAAACAAAAGCTATATCATTGGTTCCGTCATGCTGTAAGGCAGAGTCCACTCTAAAGTGTGTTGGACCTCAAGGTCGCAAAAGAAATGGATGGTGATAGCCGTCACCGTCGAATTCAAAATAAGAGAATCGATACAAAAAGAGAAGATTTGTGATTCTATCAGAATTCTAACATGTATTTTAAGCGTAGAGAATCCAGGTTGCTTGATAAGGTAGTGGCATGACCATGATTGATATCAAATGTGGCAGACGGACAGAACATAAATAGCATGATAACAGGTTGTAAGGACGAAACATGCAAGTTTGTGTCAGCTCAGCTAGGAATCAATATAGCAATTAGAATTTTTTTTATTAGGTTATTAGTACCTCAGTTCCTTCATCGGAGGAATAGCCGCCATCCTCAAGTTTCCTTTTCTCCGGCAAAACATCTAGAAGCTCTGCGCGCCAATCGACAAGTTAATGAATAAAGATGGCAAGTATCTAGAAGTTATGCACCATGGAAAAGTTAAAACGTAAGTTCAGCAACAGATATATACCTCGGTTCCCCTTCACATCCCTGGGATCTTTCTTTTCCTTTTCAATTCCACAAACATCAAAGCACAAGTCTTTCATGGAAGTCGAAACCTGCAGAAGAAGCTCACAAATATGATCAGCCTAGAAACAAAAAATGTAGTTGACAACAAAAATGACTATTGCATAGTAGGAAAGGCTGCATCTTACGGAAGAGAATTCAGTTTCAGATGCACCGCAAAGCTCAATCAATTTAAGCTTGTCTACCTTTAACTGCAAACATATTAGGTATGACACCAATTAGTAAAAGACTGAAAGTCTTACGGAGGAAGTCCCTTTCTTCCCACGAAATCAAGCGAGAGAGATGAATCATGGGGATACCTTGTGTTTTTTCGCACACAAATAGAATGCCGCAGCAATGAACATGGGACGAGTGAAATCAGCACTTGCCCGCCGAGAAGCTGGCAACGATGCAAGAAACCGAGTCTTTGTAACTGAAACATGACAGTACAATAATAATAATCTACACCTAAAACCAAGCCATCCTAACAAATAACCAGAACATGATGCTCTCAGAAGCGTTTTGTCGAACATTTAGCAAGTGGCATGCAGTTCCATGAAGCAAGCATATGAAAAGTATTCATTAAAAACCGAAAAAAGATTGAAATCGCATCTTACAGAGACAAGGCCTTCTGTACAAAGGGAATGATCCGAACACACCCAAACTGAATTGCCAGTTCTCTAACTTCCAGCATGTTCCTACACCACCACCACAACACACAATCCAATCCAGTAATCAGTATCCACAAAACCAAAAAATGACGTCGAAACCTGAAGAACCAAATGAGAAATGGAAAACCCACTTGACCCCGAGCCCGTTCTGCATCGAATTGTAGCATCTGGTGTAAGCCTTTTCAGACATCCCACTCAACGTTATCGCCTTTTTCCTATCGAATAGGAGCCCGGATCTACAAACCAATTCAATCCAAAACAATCACAAGCGTAAAGTTAAAACCCCAGTATGAATCTGAAAAAAGGACGGGATTGCAAAATCAAAAGCTCGATTACCTTGTGGCGGCGATTTCTAAGCCAATCACAGCTTTGCAAACCACACCCTGAAAATTAGAATCAAATTTGATAAATACCCAGTTGGGAAAATTGATCAGATAAGAGATATATGGATTTTGAGAGAAGCTTACGACGCCGATTATGGAGGAGTCGAACTGGATGTCGCAGAGACGGCGGAGCACGGCGGCTCGTCGGATGACGTGCTTGGAGTCGTAGAGGTCGAGCTTCCTTGCTATGCCGGAGAGATCCATTTCTTCTCAGATGGGATCTCTCTGGCCGATTGCTCGGTTTTGGGGAGAGAGAGAGAGAGAGAGAGAGAGAGAGAGAGAGAGAGAGGAGCGATTGCCATTTGAGCACTCGAAAATGGCGGGAAACGAATTTGCTGGTTTTGGCGCTTGATCGATTACGGTAAATTTTCATATGGTATTTACATGTAATGGGTTGCTTGTTGTAGCATTTAGTATCGATTATTAATTATAGTTTAGAGCAATTTTAGAAGTGGATGTCAAAATGTCTAAGTAAATATTAACGGTACAAATGAGACAGCAATAATATTTCCAATTAAAAAGGTAAATTTGATTTAGCATGATATGGATTGACAACTCTTATCTTTGCAGTCAAAGCTTCAAATTTTATTAATTGATTATTAAATGTATTTTATTAATTTTATTATTGTTATTTGTTCTATTTATTATAATAGTTTATGTAATAAAATAATAATTTAATTTGACCTATTGGTAGAAAGCAAAACTTTAAAAGAATACATTGTCAAATTTAAATTTCATATTTAAAATTTGACATCTCCTTCGTAGATGTTTAAAATTTAAATTTCATGTTCAAAATTTGTGTAGTTAAATAGATTAAATCAGCTTCATTCAATAGTAATTAATGAGATGGTGAGCAAAAGTATTTCCTTTAATATCTAAGAATCGAAATTTCTTGATGTTATATTATGCTGCCTTCTATCAAATCACATAAGTTGATTTTTTTTTTTATTACGGTAAAAAAAAAAAAAATTATTGCAACCACCAATAAAATTACAAGGAAAACATTAGAAATACCACAACACACCATGATAAAAATAAATAAATAAACAGAAAAGAAAAGAAAGAGCCCCTCCCAGTCAATCTACACGAAAAACTAGGATAGCAGATAACAACCGACTCTTAACAACCCCTGAACCTGTAGTCTTTAGACACTCCCATTTTTTTGATAAGTTGGAATCATGCATTCAACCAAAACGAAAAGTTGGAATCATGCGGGAAGTGGGTTTCATATTCGCCATATCTCGGGCCAGACGCGTAACCAAAACAAACATCTTGTATATGTTCAACAATCCAATAATGCGGGCCATTATTTGGATCCATTTGTTGTGCAAACTCCTTCGGCATGTCATAAAACCCAAGATATCTCAGATTTTGGAGATGGTGGATGCCAAATGGCACCTCCTTCAGTTGTGGGAAAGGTCCAAAGTGAAACTCTTGGAGAAGAGGCATAACCCCATTGTCTATAATCAATGAATTTAGTCCCTCCATGTCCCTGAGTCCCAGACTTCTAAGTTTCTGAAATCCTCCTTCCTTGAAATGCAGCTGCCCGCCATCATATCCCTTTTCTCCCAAACAAAGATCCACCAGATTAGGTAGATTTTGAAGCGCTTTCAATGGGGAATCTCTCAACCTTGACCACTGAATCACCAATCTGACGAGGTGTTGAAGATTTGAAATCCAACTTGGCAGCTGCTCTAAACGCCCATTCAAGTACAGAGACCGAATAAATTCTGGTGGAGTTGAAATGGATTCTACATCAAGGACTTCATCTTCACTAATTGCACTTAAATCTAGAGTTTCAAGGTGATTCATCTTTTCAATACAAGCACACAGAGCCCTTCCATCTTCACGTTTCAATTTTGTTAAGCCCAACTTCCGCATCTGCCTTAACTTTCCCAGTTCCTTGATTAGTTTGATCCCTCCATGATTCACCTGCACTTGGCCTAGTTTTTGCAAAGCTTGTAAGCATCCAATACCTTCATGTATCTTCACTCCTCTTTTGAAATTCAAGCAAAAACTCATGTCTTGCCTTTCTTCAATTTTACAAACCCTTCAGCAATCCACAACCGAATCAATCTTGAGCAACTAATAGAGTAGTCCTCCGGAAAGATGCCAAAGTATAAGACACACGATTTGAGGTAATATGGTAGATGGTGATAGCTGAGGGATAGGATTCTTGTGAGGTTTGTAAGATGGGGATTATTTTCCAACTCTGAACTTAAGCTATTGTATAACTTCTGCCATTCAGAAACAACTTTAACTTTCGTTGACAGCAGACCTCCTATGCAAACAATTGCAAACAATAGAGTAGTCCTTCGCACTTTCCAACGATTTCCAGTGACATATCTTTTAGCTCTGGAGGGCAATTTCCCTCCTGTTCAAACTGAAATGCCTTTCTACAAAACAATTCCCATGCCTTGTTTGGAGGGAGAGGTTGCAAGTGATGAACATGAACCAAACAAGATTTTTTGCAAAAATCGGCAACGTCTTGAATCCTGCTAGTAATCATTATTCGGCCGCCTTTATTATCCGGTAAAGCATGTTCTACAGAATCCCAAAAATCTACTTTCCACACATCATCAAACACAACAACATACCTCTTTTGCTGCAAATACTCTCTTGATTTTCTGATTAGGGACTCCTCTGCAAATCCTCCTTCCTTGAATTGTACAACATTTTGATTACCGTCCTCAGAAGGTCCTCCACCCTGTTTGTCTGGGACACCGTAACCCAAGCATGGCAATTGGGCTATCACCGTCTGACTGTCATAAACTTTCTTCGCAAGAGTGGTCTTCCCAAGTCCTCCCATGCCAACCACTGATATCACTTCGCGTCTCGGCGCTCCTCCTACCAACAAATCAGTTAGCTTTTCTCTTTCGGATTCAATCCCCACAACTTCAGCTTCCTCAATGAAAAGGGAAGCCACTCGAGGGTCATGCCACGGAAGAGTCGTTCTGCTATCATCTTGACGTTGCTGGTCAATGGAACTGAATTCATATCGCTCACTTCTTGCCTTGATTTCACGAACCAATTCCTTCATACCGTCAACTTTCAAAACTATCCCATCACGTGATCTCATTCCCTTAACCAACCGAACAATTTTGTTGAAAAAACGAACGAATCCACGATCTTGATGATGCCGTATAATGCGGAGCAAATATTCATCAATGACATCTTCAATGTAACAAGCTGCATCTCTTACTTGATTGACCCAGGTTTTGACACTGTTATTTGTCGACTCTCCCTCTGCCGCCGCCTTAGCATCTGCGTCCTTAAGGAATGATCGGATGCTCTCTAGCTCGTCTTTGATGAAACCAACTTCTTTGCGTACGTCTCTTGAAAGGTTTGCTTCTGTGGTGATGAGTAGTTGAATTAACTTGTCGATCACAAAGCATACAATTTGTTCTGCCGTATAATATGAACATCCAACAACCCCAAACTAGATGCTAGCTGTTTGGTTTGGATGAGCAAACACTTGCTCGGAAACAGAACAAAGAAAATTGGGAATCAAGGGTAGAGAAACGAAATCCAAAAACAAGAAGAAGCGCCAAGCAGCCGGAGCAAATTGAATGCCGTGAAGCAGATGGATTGGGTGTCAAGAAAATCAGAAACAACGAAGCAAATTTAGTGAATTGATGGATTGAAATGTTCGGATAAAGCATGTTGCAAGCGATAAAGCATGTGTATGCCTTGCTTGAAGAATAGAGCTTTTGGATGCAGTATCTCACATTTTTGTAATTTTCAATCTCGGCTGGTGTGTACAAGATAATATTTGTTAATACTCCTCCTCAATCTCGGCTGGGATATCTCCGTCTTGGACTGGAACAATGCTTTCTTTGCAATCGGTTCGCAAATTGTTCGCTTTCTTTGCTCAAGCTTGCAATGTTGTTTTGATGCATATTGCTGTCATACAAAAAATACAAGAAATCCTTCATAAACTCGTTTACATATTTACTAAACGTCCACATCTGAAAAACAACCAATTCAATCAGAAGGGTCACATTTATAAGGAATTGTTCAACTCCAGAAACCAGGATCACAAGTAACACTTGTAAATTCATCGAAAACTCGACATAACATAGCAACATGAGCAATCAGACAACTTTGAAGACCAATTTGGTATGAAGTTATTCCACATCAAATTCAGCAATATAAATCTCCTCATTTTGCTTCATAAATTCCATATCCAAATATATATATCAAATGCAACAGAAAAACACAACAATAATATTCCAACTTGAGGGTTCTGACAAAACACAAGTTTACTTAAAAACCAATGAAACTAGCAAATATCTCTTTCCCACTTCTCATTTTCTTCCAAGTCCATAAATCACATGTTCTATTTCTAACCAGCTGAAAACTTCTCTTCTGACACGGCGCTAACGGTTACACAATACCACAAACCAACCAAAGGCCCTCGTTATCATTTCTGACGAGCAGCGTGGCGTGCCTGTAGAACATCCCCTGGATCAATTAATGAACATCGGTAGTGCTAATTAGATGTCTCGGTTGTTGGTTCCTCTGTCCCGCTGCTATTAATCAACTGGTAAAACAGTGACGGAAGTAATATCAGTTTTCACAGGATATAACACAATAGGAAGTGGAGGAGAAAACACCGCGAAGAAACAAAAGTATCCGTGTGCGTGGCCTGGCAGAAACTTTTACATACCAAGGCACCAAGTTGCTGATATGCTCCCATTACTTTAAGATCTTCCTCATCTTCGTAACCTACTTGTATTATTCTCGGTCCATTGACGGACCAGAAGGCTCTTAGACCTGCCTCCTGGATATAGAACCATACGTGTGATTAAATGTTGTCAAGAAGCCATACATCTTTCCAACAAAGGTATAAAACTAATCCTCCAAATTCTTTTTCAATAAAAATCAACACAATTATCCACGGTGAGGAAAATGTTATTGTAAGCTGTGGACTGGTAATAGAGCTCAACTGATTCCGCGCATTACCTCAAGAAAAGCACTCTATAAAAGCCATTGTATCAATGCACATTTTATCCAAGACATCTGTGTTCTCACTCAAAATTGCAATTCGTTGCTAAATCCTTTTCTTTAACATATTTGTGTTCCACGAAACCGCATGATTATTATTTTTTCTATCTTTCCTATGTCAAACGTATTATTTTATTTTTGGATGAACAAAACAAAATATATTTAGTCATCTGACCTGTAATGTGATCAAGTATATGGCCTCCAGTGCTTGAACACGAATTTCAGGATCATCAACTGGTTCACGCTCAATTGAGAGAACACTCCCAAGCTCAAGTGGCATTTTCGATCTATCCTGTTCACTGTAAATCTGGACAAAACTTACCAGATAAATATGAAGGAACAAAAAAAAGTGTACAAGTGTGTGTGTGTGTGTGTGGGTATATATATATATATATATATATATATATGAAAGCATCGGAAGTCAAGAAGGTGCAGAATACTACCTTGTTACCAGCAACTGGAAGAAGCAGAGCTGGCCAGAGAAACTCTGAAATCAAAAGCAAATTCTGAAGCTGGCTCTCAGCTTCAAAACAACAGTTGCGAATAGTTCCAGAAACCTGTAAGCAGATAAAAGATCTCACTAATAAGGTAAGCAGCTGATAACGGAGCTTCCCTTGGTTAGATTGGCACCAGCTTGGCTGCTCAACCTTGACCAGAGTAACCCGTGCTTCCCTTGGAAGACTTTGAACTCGTTCAGAATGCCTAACTGATAGATCATATATGACCAGATAGTAAAGCTCTCTTTAAAAGAAGGACCGTCTCAAAATAATTATATGAGAGCTAGTGTATCGACAGCATACACCCTGCTTCTTTTGTTTTTCTCACAAGTAATTTTTACTTTTGTTTCTAACTGACGACAATCAAAAGTGAATAATATAGAGTAAACAACAAAAAAGATTCTCTATCTTGTCCCGTTGTGGGATCTATCATACATACCCCTTTCCTCCTCAAATGACTAGGAGAGTCGAACTGTCTAATAATCTGCCTTAAAAGCCCTCGCTTAGGGTCCAGCAAAAGCTTCCTTCCTGCTTCCTGCTTTGAGATATTTACAAGTATGGAACTAGGGGTGGCATTTTGAACCCGACCCGTTAACCCGACCCGACCCGACCCGTTAATATTAGTATTTGGGTGGGTGCTTAACGGGTCGGGTCGCTAACGGGTGGACCCGTTAACAACCCGTTAAATAACGGGTCACTTTGGGTCAACCCGTTAAACCCGTTAGACCCGTTAGCACCCGTTAGTGGAGGATATTTTAGTAATTTCAATAAAATCTTAACAACAAAAAATAGATTTTATGCAAAAAAAAAATAATAATAATAATTGTTAACGGGTCTTAACGGGTGAAACGGGTGACCCGTTATCTTAACGGGTCGGGTTCGGGTGACCCGTTAGCTTAACGGGTCGGGTTCGGGTGACCCGTTAACTTAACGGGTTGGATTGAACCCGACCCAAAACCCAATAAACCCGACCCGTTTACAGGTCTATATGGAACCAACATGCTCAAATGGATCTTCTGATACATGTGGAACAAAAAGTGTCAGAGCAAGACAGTTATATAAACAAGTCAATATTGGTGACTGCAAACAAAAAACAATGTGAAAATTATGTCACATGTAACAAAGATCATTTACACATTCAGACTATATCGTTCTTCAAGTAAAACATATAAATTTTGAAAGGAAAAACGCACCACTAGCTTCATCCGAAGATCTACAAAATGATCTCACAAGCTTCATAACATAGAGCCCTTGCATCTTCTCGTCTCCAGTCTAGCAAATATGCATAACTGACACTATTACTATTAACATTTCAGGAACGATACAGTCATGTATGACTATTCCAAAAATCTGCCTTCTTCATTTAACAACGAAAATAATGAAAATTCTTGTAATCGGCAACAAATTATATTCATTTTGTTTAGTACATATTTCTATGTGATTTGACGATAAAAAATGAGCTAAGAGAAAAAACACCTGCAGTAAAGAAGTAACACCGACATCCAACTGCGTGAGATTAACTAAAAGCATAACCAGCAACGGGCTAATGCTAGACCCTGGCTTATACAAAACGTCCATAGCAACGTTAGTCATTCCCATGTCAACCATCTTCGCCGCTAGACCTGAATTTTGTGAAAGATTAACAAGAGCTTCCGCTGCAGGTTCCGCGACCTCCTGAAAAATGTTAACCAATTCTTGTTATTACCAAATCAATACCAATCAGATAACCGCGCAAACAAGCTAGCTTGCGCAGTATCCAAACCATCAAAACCCCAAATTTAGTTGCACATTTTGCATTAAGTCGTGTATAATCATCAAATTGAAGAATTATATCACTGATCAGATAAAAAGGAGCCGTGAGATTGCACCTTGTTTCCGGCTACGAGACGAGATAACGACGGAAGCAGAATCTTCGAATAATTGGCCAAAGACTGCAGGCCGTCGTCGGAACCGGTTAGCCCCCGAACGATATCAACAGCTGCCTTTGTCACCTTTACAATCAAAGCATCCAATCCAAGATATCATCAAAAAGACAAGTAATTTGCAGTTAATTTCCCTTCAAATTAATTTTTATCAGCAGTTGAAGAAGATGAAATCAAACCATCAAGCAATCAAAAATTCAAATTCTCAAATTTTCAACAGTACAATAGGAGGGGGCAAAGAAGCGGGAAAAAAAAAACTTACTGCTGGAGATGGAGAGAATAGAAATCCCACTAGCTCTTCCAGTTCCGTCGCCATTGTTGTCTTTCTCGCAGCTCGCGCAGCCGCAAACGGCTTTTACAGTCTACGAGCTTAAGAAACTCGACTCTGTTCGACGGCGCCGTATTTGGTCCTGCCCTTATATACACACGTTTATGTGGAGCGCACCATTTTGACCGACATTTGGAGAGGCAGCAGCGTCTACTCTCTATAATTCGGAATTGGATCCATTCGGATTAGAGGTTGTTAAGATGAGACTGATCAAGAACATAAAAACAAAAGCTATATCATTTGTTCCGTCATGCTGTACAGGCAGAGTCCACTCTAAAGTGTGTTCGACCTCAAGGTCGCAAAAGAAATGGATGGCTTGACGAAAGGTGTTAATTGTTTTGTAGGTGTAATTTTGTCCAATATCAAGAGAAAGAAATTTGCATCACGGAGCACCTTATAATATGTGACATTTTTTTTTTATAGAACGGTATTCTATATTTAACAAAAACGGAATAATCTACTGTAACACAAATATTCAGTAAAACATTACATAAATATTAAAAACAAAATTACACACTTGACCAACCAAACATGGCCGCTTACTAATAAGACTATCCAAACATTGGAAGAGAAAATCATTAAAAATAATTATTAATAAGATACCCAAACATTAGTGGTTTCCCGTGATATAGTTCCAAAATCCGCAGTTGTCAGCTATGACTTGGATCGCACGCTCCCAGACATTTCGAAATCTTAGGTTCAACAACAAAATGACCGCCAGAACAGGATTGAAGGAATAAACCATTGGATTATAAAATTGGGGTGCAAGGATGCCATGCAGAATGATCCAGTATATAGCCCAAACTAAGCCAAGCCCTCCCCAGATAACGAATCGGTATGGAAGTCGGGCGGAGAGGACAAAGAGTCCAAACCAAACAACAGAGAGAGTTGCCATAACCATGACAGAGAGAATGTAGTAAGGGGGAAGGCATGGGCAGTTATTCAGTTTGCACTCGCAAGTATCCGTATCGGCAGAGGGAGGTTTGACAAACTGGCTCGGATTCATCCCGAGGGCAATCACAAAGGCAGCTAAGGCCAAGAGGATGGTCAAAGTCTCCGTTAGATGTTGCGGATATGGAGGTGGATTTCGAAGAGGGTTTTGATTTTCAACGTCAGCCATGGCTGTGCTCCAAAATTGGCAGCTGGAAAAGGAGAGTAAGAAATGAGTTGAGCAAGGCAGCTGGGAGGAGGAGAGATTGAGAAATGAGTACGTAGCGTCGGGCTGAGTGAGAATTTTTATAAACTTGCTGTTTTTGTTTTTATTCGTTTAGGTTTGCTTTAGAATGAAAGCGTAAGGTTTGCTTTAGATTATGAAACCGTGTGTAGTTCCTATACATTGACTATTGTACAGTTTGATGTTGACACTTGGAGGATTTTTTAGCCAAAATATTTCATGAGATTTGTATAACACATCATTTGGTCTATGAGATTGAAAATCAATAGAAATGATCAATGAGATTGTCCACCATCTATTATTTTGGTCATTCCGTTAAAAACTTCGTCAAGTGTCCCAAAGCTCTTGGCCGGAAGTTTGAGTAATTTTCAAAGTTTCATAACTCAATCGTTTTGAGTTGGACTAGCCAAGAGGAGAGAGAGAGAGAGGACAAGGAGGGAGGGACTTCCCAAGCCTGCTAGGAGGAAGGTATCATCCACATCTCTTTCGTAACTGAATCGTTTTGAGTCGGACTAGCCAAGAGGAGGGAGAGAGAGAGAAAAAAAAAAAAGAGAGGACATGGAGGGACTTCCCAAGCCTGCTAGGAGGAACCAAGCCTGCTAGGAGGAAGGCATCATCCACATCCAATAGAAATATGGAATTGAGGGCAGTACTGTCCTTTTCCTTTATTTAGGGTTGGTGGTCGTTCCAAATTTAGAAAAAAGGTTGTTTTATTAACATTCCATATTTTGTTGACTACATCTCATGTACTGAAAACACCCCATATTTATTTTTTAAATTATGAAAATTATCTTGATACACCTCACTTAATTTCCTACACTACCCTTACACCCCACATAAGGAAATAAAGATGGTTGCTGCCTTGCTCGGAGATTCATCCATTCTTAGAAAGAATTACTTTTGTTCGTCGAATTCCAAAAATAAAATATGCCGCTTCTTGTTTCCTGCTATTTGTATAATTTAGTTGTTTTTGTTTGGTTCTTGCATGGCCTCTTACATTGTTATCCTATTTTGTTTTGGGATTTCAAACTTCAGCTAGCTTTTCTGTTCTTGAAGTCTCATCTTTCAACCAAAAAAAAAGAAGAAGAGAGAAATGAAACTCTCTCTTCCAGACATTATTAATTGCCTAATAGAATCAGTTCCAGATTCATAATTAATGATTATGCATGTATCAACATCAATATATTTCCCTTACAGAAAATCTTGTGGTTCCTTGCAGCATTTGCGATTACAATCACGATTACACCCCCAGTGACACACCCCGACCCGGAATGTCCACTAGGACTCCAAATCGAGATGTGTTGGCCGACACCTGGAAGGTGACGAAGCCAAAAAGGATGGTGATATGGAAAATGTGAATAAATGTAAACCTAAAGTGTCTAAGGCAGAAGTGCGCGGTGAGCGGGATTGAGCCCATTTCACACGCGATGTCAGAGCATAAGTAAAGTACAGTAGTGTGAGTAAGAATCATACCCTCAGAGGCAGCCACCTTAACTGGAATATGCCACGAATCCTCGTTGATACGAACCTTTAGCAGTTTAAACCTGGAGGGGCGCAAAACAAGAAAATGTGAGTGGGCGAAAACAAAGCTTTTCAAAACCTTTCTAAATTATCAAAAGTATAACCCCTTGCCGAAAAACCTGTATAATTTCCGAGAAATTATAATATACACAAATATATATGTCTTAATATCATTTCCATAATCCAGAAATCCCAACATGTAAATCCTGCAAGATACCCTATAAATAATCAAGCCAAACATCTGAACTAAAACGCTGAATAATAATGTGTCGGTCGGATCCACTTATAGTGGCCTGTACGGCTGAATCTATAACTCATCACATATGCCTGCACATGAGTCGAAACCACCTATAGTGGTCTGTACGACTAGACTGTGTCGGAACCACCTATAGTGGTCTGTATGACAAGAATATGTCAGAACCACCTCTAGTGGTCTGTACGAAAAAATTGTGTCGGAACCACCTATAGTGGTTTGTACGACACATAAATCAATCTATGATATCACATGAGTCGGAGTTGCCTAACGCAACCTGTACGACTCATAGGCAACCTGTACGACAATGTCAGAGTTACCTATTATGGCAACTTGTACGACAATGTCGGAGTTGCGTAAAACACAATATAATCATGTCATAACCTAATATTTCAAATAACACCATAAACTCACCTGAACTCACCTGCGCGTCCCGTCTTCACCTTAGCACTTCGAGTATTCACGACAATTATAGTAGGTAATATGCATATGGGTATGTCATAATGCAATTTAAAACTCATTCATATCATAGTGTATGCAACTAATAAATACATAATTTAACATATAACCACTTAACATAATAATTCAAATCATATAACCAATTACACGACTTTTCTGGGAAAACACAAGGTATATATACATATATAGGAGACCAAAATGCCCACTCACCTGGAAGCCGCGCTACGATTTCCTAACACGAGCATCGAGGCGTCCCTAACGATCGATGCCGAGAACAATCATCGAATCACATCTCAGTACTCTTATCATTAGAATACGTAACTCACATATAACATATCCTCCAGGACATTTTACAATGGTTTAAGACCCATTTACCAAAAGTCATCCGTCGACCAAAGTTCGACGGTAGGGTCACAACTCTACATAACTCGATCTGGAAGATCTGCATCTCAGATTTCCGATCCATAACTTCCAGAGATTCACATTTTACTTCTAGAATAACATACTAAAATTTCGTTACAATCCAACGGTCGGATCTCCGCCAATTGCCAAAACCAAGTGGCGGTTAACGTTTTATTTTATGAACTTCCAAATCCAATTCGGGAAGATTCGTACTTCAGATTCCTAATCTGTAAGTTCCTATGATCCTCAGATATTATGTATTACAACTTATCAAAATTTGGTGACGAACCAACGGTCGGATCGTCGATTCATATTTTTACCTAACCACGTACCGAAATGAAATTAAGTTCAATTGATCAATCTACGTCATTCTCTTCATCTTGTCGAGAAGTATGATTTTCGTTTTTGAAACACTCGATTTCATTGAGTATTGAAGAATTTATGAACCTTTAAATTTTACCCAATTTCCGGTAAGTTTTCCAGTTTTTTCGCTGACCAGTCACTTTTCAGGCTATTTTCCGACAATCTCGATAATAAATAAGCACGTTAATCAACACTTAAATAATAACTCAATCGTCAACAACCACAACATATGTTTCATAAAATCATTGAGTAAGGAAAGAAAATGTCATTTTTGCAAATGACCAATTCAAGTGGTTAATTTTTATGTTCAAATTTAACCTCTTCGTTGACTAAAAAAAAATGGTAAATTTGCAACAAGATTTTAAAATCATAAATTGAAGTAGTGCATAAAAATATATGCATGATATAAATAAATGAAAAATATTAATTTTATAACCACGAGCTGGTGGCCCTAGTGGTAAATGACGGATTGTGAGGTTGGTTTGGAAACCAGACTTGTGGTCAGAGAGAGGCTGAAGTGCGCTACAACAGTCCAAGATACTTGGAGGAATGTATGCACAAAACGAATCTCATTGACTTGGGGTGTAAAGGCCAAAAATTTACTTGGAGGGGATATAGAAATGGGCAGTTGGTAGAGGCTCGCCTTGATAGATGTCTGGTGAATATGAACTGGCAGTCATGTTGGCCAAATACATTGGTCATGAATAGCACTACTCTGGGTTCTGACCACTATCTGATTCTGATGAAATGTGGAGCACAATCGGGAAGGAAAAAAAAGATGTTCCGCTTTGAAGCTTTTTGGACGAAGGATGAAGAGTGCAAAGATATTGTTCGAGAAGCGTGGACCAATGGAAGAGGAAGGAGCCCTATTGACAGATGGAACTTTAAACTTAATCTATGCCGTAACAAACTTATCAGATGGAGCAATGACAAGTTTAAGAAGCGTGGAAAACAAATAAGAGAGATGATGACCCATCTGGATAATCTTCAACAAAACTGGAAGGAGAATGCGAAAGAGATTTATGAGGTTTCAAAAATTGTGGACCACCTTCGGCGGCAAGAGGAATGCTACTGGTTACAGCGTTCTCGGGTCCAATGGTTAAAGGAAGGGGATGCCAATACAAAGTTCTTTCATCAATCTACCTTGAATAGAAGAAGACGAAATAGTGTGGTTTCTCTAAAAAATAACAATGGGGTTATGGTTGACAACCCGAGCCTTGTGAGGAAACTGGTGGATGACCACTTTGTGAATCTGTATACTTCTTCAGGGTAGCGGGATTGAGGGGATGTCCTGGGCTGCATTATTCCAAAAGTCATTGATGAAATGAATGCTGCCCTTTCAGGTCCGGTTTCAGTGGAAGAAGTAAAAGCTGCGGCTATGGAAATGGGAGGTTTGAAGGCTCCGGGCCCTGATGGTTTTCCTGGAATTTTTTATCAGTCTCATTGGGATATCCTAGCAGCGGATGTGAACGATTTTGTGCACGGGGTAGAGGAGCCTAGGCGTCTCAACGCAACACATTTGGTTTTGATTCCAAAAACTCAAAACCCGGAGTCCGTGTCTCAATTCAGGCTTATAAGTTTATGTAATTACTCTTACAAGGTGCTCTCCAAGGTACTTGCCAATCGCCTTAAGGTGTTTATTCCGGAATTAATTTCTTCGACCCATAATGCTTTTTTTGCTGGAAGATTAATTCAAGACAATATTGGCATAGCTCACGAGGTGTTCCACTTTCTAAAAACAAGGAAAACCAAGAAAAAGTTTGAACTAGCTGTCAAATTAGATATGCAAAAAGCCTACGATAGGGTTGAATGAGATTTCCTCTTGGCAGTGATGAAGAAATTGGGTTTTGATTCTAGATGGCGAACCTTGATTTTGGGATGCATTTCTTCGGTTAATTTTGCTACCCTCCTCAATGGTCAACCGGGATCCAAATTTGCTCATTCCCGCGGGCTTCGTCAAGGTGATCCACTTTCCCCTTACCTTTTCTTTTTGGGTTTTGTTAATGAGGTCCTTTCTTTGCTCATTCAAAGGGAAGGTGAAAGGAATAGGATTAAGGGTGTTCAGATGTGCCCTTCTGGGCCATCTATTTCTCACATTCTCTTTGCAGATGACACTCTCATTTTCCTCAAAGCAGAGGTGATGAATTGCCGGAACTTAATTAAGGTGATTGATGATTATTGTGTAGCCTCTGGGCAACAAGTCAATAAGGCGAAGTCAAGTGTTTTCTTCGGTGCTAATGTGTCGGACTCATTATCTGATCATTTGAGTGATATTCTGGGTATGGAGAAAGTTGGGGATCCGGGGGTTTACCTCGGGGTGCCGGCAATTTGGGGCCGCTCCAAAAAATGTGGCCTTGCTTATGTTAAAGGGAGACTTTTGGGAAAACTGAAAGGTTGGAAAAAGTCTTCTCTATCTCAAGCCGGAAGGGAAGTCCTCATTAAGGCAGTGGCGCAGGCCATCCCTGCTTATCCAATGAATCTATTCAAATTTCCTAAGTCGCTTTGCAAGGAAATGGATGCCTTGATATCTAAATTTTGGTGGGGCCAAAAGGAGGGGGAAAACCGTATTCACTGGGTCTCTAGAGAGCTTTTGGGCCGATCTAAGAAGGAGGGGGTTAGGTTTTGAGGAATTTTGAGGCCTTCAACGATGCTCTGTTGGCTAAACAATGTTGGCGACTGATTACTGAACCAAACTCCTTATGGGCGAGAGTGCTAAAGGCCCGGTACTTCCTTAATGTCTCATTCCTTGATGCAAAACTGGGGGGGGGGGGGGAGAGCTTCTTGGGCATGGTCAAGCTTGTTAGTTGGACGGGGATTTGCTAATAGGGGGCTCACTAGCAGATCATAAATGGTGAGGGTGTCCGGGTATGGATTGATAGGTGGCTCTCAGACACTCCCTTAGGTAAACCTTCCCCATTGGGCACGGTTCAAGTCTCTAAGAACTTAACTGTGAACTCGCTAATTTGCCCGGAAAGTGGGGAGTAGGATATTGATTTTTTGAAACCCTTATTGGCGGTCGAGGATTATAATGCAATCTTGGAGACGCATATAGGTGAAAAGACGTTGATGGATAGACTCGTGTGGCCTTATGATAAAAAAGGGAAGTATTCGGTTAAATCAGGATACCATTGGGCTCATGATCGAGCGTTATCTCAAGTTCACATGCCGAATACCATCCCTACATCTTTGTGGAATTTTATCTGGCAGTTAAAGGTTCCTCCAAAGATCAGATGTTTCTTGTGGAAGACATTGAACGGTGTGTTGGCAACAATGGCGAACTTGTATCAACACCGTTCCTCTCCATCTCCTCTATGCCCTATTTGTGGTGTTCGGGACGAGTCTATCACACCTTCTTCTTGAATGCTCGTGGGTACGGGGGATTTGGTTTGGTGGCTGCCTGAATTTAAGAATGAATCATATGGAGGCTAATTCCTGGGCTAACTGGCTACTTCAGATTTTTGAATCAGTGAGAGGCTCGAATGAGGTAACTTGCCATCTGCTCTCTTACATATCTTTTACTTGTTGGCATATCTAGATTGCTAGATGTAACTTTCTTTTCAATAATCAACAAATTCATCCCCCACGAATCATTGAGGCGATATCTCACTTGGCCTTTGCCTTCAAAGAAGCAACTTCAACCCCAATCTCTTCTCCCAGGCCGTGCCCTCAGGTTGTAAATCCCCCGTCAGGTTGGTCTCCACCGGCTTTGGGATTAATAAAAATCAATGTTGATGGCAGCTGGCTTGCTAAGGATGGCTCGGGTTTTGTGGGGGTGGTGGCAAGGGATGTCGATGGTAGTTTCCTGGCGGCTTGCAGGTACAAAGTCATGGCTTCTAGTGTGGCCATGGTGGAAGCTATGACTGTGATGCATGGTTGTATGTTGGGTATTAACAGTGGGTGGAATTCTTTTATTTTGGAATCTGATTCTTTGGATACTATTTCTTGCTTGAAGGACTCTTCAAAGAAGGGCAGCTGGGAAGCTTTCCCTTTCATTGCGAAATGCAGTAACTTAGGGAGGTTTTTTCTAGAGTGCCGCTGGTCTTGGGTTCCAAGATCGGCCAACTCAGTAGCGGATCTTTTGGCTTCGCGGATTTGTAAGGAAGTATGTGATCTTGTTTGGGTTGTTCGACCCCCATCTTCCCTTATTCATGTTTTGTGTAACGACGGCCTCCCGTGTCCTCATTAACTGTTTTGGTAGGGCAAGGAGGGACGCTTTAGCATGAGGTGCGGCGTCTAGATCTCTTGTAACCTCCTTGCACTACCTTTTTCTAGTGTTGCTTTGCTTGTTTGCTAAGTTGTAAGCTTTCGGTTTCCTTTGGCATCTTTGCCCGGTGAATGAATTTCCAGTTTCCCAAAAGAAAAAAAAAAAAAAGCTTTGCAAATGACCAATTCAAGTGGTTAATTTTTATGTTCAAATTTAACCTCTTCGTTGACTAAAAAAAAATTTGTAAATTTGCAACAAGATTTTAAAATCATAAATTGAAGTAGTGCATAAAAATATATGCATGATATAAATAAATGAAAAATATTAATTTTATAACCACGAGCTGGTGGCCCTAGTGGTAAATGACGGATTGTGAGGTTGGTTTGGAAACCAGACTTGTGGTCAGAGAGAGGCTGAAATGCCTCTGTGAGTCTTCCCGGCCCCCGGAAGTGGTGGATAACCGTAATTTGCCACTAGTTGTCCCTTTTTTAGAAAAACAAAAAATATATATTAATTCTATGTTGGAGATGTGGTTTACACGATCGGCAGCTTCAGTTGCTTGGCATGGAAGCAGCACAAAGCTATCAAAAGCTAGGATTTTGCAATGGATCTCAAAAAAGGACGCAACTTTTGCTATCGAATAAATCCCAATAGAAAATCCTTCCAAATGGCTACGTCAAATAGAATGACTAAATAGCTCATGATCTACTAATATTTTATATTCTTACGCATGCAATGTGCTACTTGGTATGTGAAAATTTGCACAAAAAGTGCGTTGGGTAAGTTGGACTACAAACGGATCGTTTCAGGTGGTTTGAATCTGTTATAATCGTTCTTGTTAGGCCCCGTTTTGTATTGTTTTGTTTTTCACCAAAAAATAAACGGGTAATATGATCCGACCCGAAATCAATCCGTTAATATTATCAAGTAATATGATCCAACCCAAAATCAACTCGTTAAATAAGTACGGGGCTGTGAGCGTTTTTATAAACGTGCTGTTTTTGTTTTTATTCGTTAAGGAGTCCGCTCATAAGGTTTATTTTCTTTGGCTAATGACGTTTTTGTTTTTATTCATTAAGGAGTCCGCCCATAAGAGCAACTCCACCCTTAGAGCCCTCTCCCCTGGCAATCCACTATTCAATCCACCATATTGAATAGTAACTGCCTTTAATGAATCGTAACTGTCCTTAATGAACAGTCATTGTCACTTGCATCTCCACCCTTGGAGCCTTCCCCCTGGCAATAGGCAATAAAATATTAGTTTTTTTTGTTTGTTTAAATAATACAAAATAAAATTATTTGTAATTTCGGATAAGAATTTTTAAATCGTTCTCGTTGCGCCACGTGTCATTTTATCCAAAAAAATAATTATTTAGCGATGGATTTCGATAAGATTTTTATCCAATGTCATCGTGTCACGTGTCGTTATCTTTTCAGAATCTTTGACGATAGATTTCGATCAGATTTTAACTCGTTCGAAATTGCGCCACGTGTCATTATCCGAAAAGATAATTATTGGAGATCAATTTCGATAAGATTTTTATCCAATACAATCGTGCTACGTGTCGTTATCTTTTCAGAATATTTGAGGATAGATTTCGATCAGATTTTTAACGAATGACGGCATGCCACGTGGCCCTATCTACAATCCAATCATTTCTGAATCGTCCATATAATCCACCATCCATCCTCACAAATCTCACACCAATTTTCTCAACATCTCTATCTCATTATTCATAGTTTCTGCTTCTTCTTCACCATCCATCCTTTTACAATGTCTTCTTCTTCATCAAAGATGATGTGGGAAATCAATCAGCAAGATGAAGAATTGTTTAACCAATCTGAAGGAATGTTCAACCTTCAGATAGCCCAAAATGAGATGGAAGAGGATGAGGAGCGTACAATGAGAAATGGTGAAGCAAGAATGGCCAAAGCCTCACATTCCCGTCGAGTCATACTGACTATTGCTCAGATATGCAGGCCCAGCCGTTCCAGAAACCTTGATAGAAGCAGGCAACGACGGGGTGAAGAGCTGTTGGACGATTACTTTGTCCATAACAGTGCATTTCCTGATACGTACTTCAGACGTCGTTTTAGAATGGAACGACATTTTTTCAACAGAATCATGACTGATGTTTGCAACCATGATTCTTACTTTGTGCAAAAGAAGGATGCTTGTGGTGCTATGGGTCTCCTGCCTGAGCAAAAAATCACTGCTGCGTTGCGGATGCTTGCGTATGGAGCATCTGCAGACCAAGTGGATGAGATAACGAGGATGGGGAAATCAACCATTCTTGAGGCCCTGATGAGGTTTTACAGAGCAGTCGAATCTTTGTACATGGGCGATCATCAGGGGTGCTGCCAGAATGTTCGATGTAGAGTCACTTTGATCCATCATGATGACGTGCGTCATTCTTCACAACATGATTGTGGAAGATGAGTTCGATTATGATGCGGTTGATGAATATGAGCCAGAGTCAGACACGATGAACAATTCAAGAACACGGATATATTGTGCGCATGATGCCACCGAAGAACCCGTGCAACACGAGCCATTAGAAAGGGATGGACGTTATAATGAAAGGGTCATTCAACGATATACTGCACTTCAAAGGCCATCTATGCACAATGCTCTGCAAATTGACTTGATAGAGCACCAGTGGGCATTGAAACAAGCTGAAGATACTTAAGTTTATTTAGTATGTTTGTTTGTATTTGGTGTGTTTATTTATTATTTGGTATGTTTATTTATTATTTATCCTCCAAGCTCGTTGGGCGATCGTCAGGGGTGCTGCCAGAATGTTCGATGTAGAGTCACTTCGATCCATCATGATGACGTGCGTCATTCTTCACAACATGATTGTGGAAGATGAGTTCGATTATGATGCGGTTGATGAATATGAGCCAGAGTCAGACACGATGAAC
This sequence comes from Cotoneaster glaucophyllus, assembly GCA_036320875.1. Classification (NCBI taxonomy): domain Eukaryota; kingdom Viridiplantae; phylum Streptophyta; class Magnoliopsida; order Rosales; family Rosaceae; genus Cotoneaster; species Cotoneaster glaucophyllus. The sequence goes on along the minus strand of CM070069.1, from coordinate 30,502,778 downwards.
AATTCAAGAACACGGATATATTGTGCGTATGATGCCACCGAAGAACCCGGGCAACACGAGCCATTAGAAAGGGATGGACGTTATAATGAAAGGGTCATTCAGCGATATACTTCACTTCAAAGGCCATCTATGCACAATGCTCTGCAAATTGACTTGATAGAGCACCAGTGGGCATTGAAACAAGCTGAAGATACTTAAGTTTATTTAGTATGTTTGTTTGTATTTGGTGTGTTTATTTATTATTTGGTATGTTTATTTATTATTTGGTATGTTTATGTAATTTTATTTGGTGTGTTTATGTAATTTCATTTGGTGTGTTTTTTATTATTTGGTATGTTTATGTAATTTCATTTGGTGTGTTTATGTAATTCCATTTGGTGAGTTTTTTTATTATTTTGTATGTTTTATAATTTCATTATACGTGAACAATTTGATGAATAAAGATTCTATTATTAGTATAAATATATTACGAAATTAAATAAATGTACTTTCACTTTAAATAAAGTACTAAATTCAATAAATTGGAAACAACATAAATAATAAATTACAACCCAAAGTGATTGGAAAACTATGGGCTCCGATTACAAAAAGTACCATATTCATCATCACTTAACCAATTTGTGGTGCTAGGATGATCTTGTCTTGTTGTGCTAGGACCATCTCCTCTTGATCTCGCTTGTCTTGCACGCCTCCTTTGCACCACATCATCTTTCTCCGACTGCCAAAAATATTTAGAATTTGGAGACTTCCCTTCTAAAGGCGTGTTCATAATGTCACGATCTCGTTGTGCCATTCTTTCTTCTCTAACCAACTCCCGTTCTTGCCTAAGTAGTTGTCTTTCCCTCTCATTAGCTTGAAATTCTTGTTGAACAACTGCAGCTTTTGCCTCATCTCTAGCCTTATCAGCCTCATATTTCGCCAATTCCCGCGCCAACGTCAATTCACCTTGGCGAGCAAGTTCTTGCATGTACTTTCCATAATCATTCTTGGAAGCACTCCCTTTCCTCTTTGAAGCCTTCTTACCTTGAGGCCTAATTGGATAACGGGTCGACCCCGACGCTTGTTCAGGAATGGGCGTTTCAGGCACTTCTTCTCCATCTTCTTCATCAACATGGGAGCCATGATCGGGTGTAGAGTGTGGAGGGGTGTTGTGTATAGAGGTGCTGTGTAGAGGGGTGTTGTTCATGCATACTTCTGGACCAACAGGCACAACTTTGAATTTAGGACAATCTTGAACAATATTCCAACATTCCCATTGGTTGAATGATTTGTTTTTTGATTTGATTTTGGCAACATACCATGCTTGTGCTTGAAGTTGCTACAAATGAATAATAATGAAATTATTAGGTAACAAATAAATAATACAAACAAATAATAATAATGAAATTAGGTCACAAATAAATAATACAAACAAATAATACTAATGAAATTAAGTAACAAATAAATAATTATAATCAAATTAGGTAACAAAATAATAATACAAACAAATAATTATAATATATTCTTACCTCATCCGCATAATTTGCCCCACTTCGAAGATTACTACTAGCTTGTGTCAAGGCGTCTCTCCACGTACTAAAGGAATGGCTAAGTAATTTCCAACGACTGGACACCGATTCTTTGGTTCTTTTCCCACCCATTTGCTCAAGAAATTTGGTATGAATTAAACTCCACATTTCTCGCAACTGCATCTCATTACCCGTAAGGGAATTATGAGTAACTTCAACTGTCACGCCCTGGCCCTGAAATATTTATTTTCGGGAAATAACCCCAAGGATAGGCCCAATTCAATTATCTTATTTGAATCCCTAATTACTCACATAAGTATCCGTCAAGTTACTTAGCAAAACGCACGTTTATATTTTTTCTTTAACACCCGTACCTTCATAACCTATTTCCCAAGAAAAGATCAAACCCAAATGTCCAATTACCATAATTACATAATTCCCTGCTTAATATATTAAACATTCACACAATTTACAACTAGAATTTATATACACAACATAGGATTTCCGTTTATAATAAAATTCCAAAACTCCTTACTTAATTCAATTCCTCAATTCAAAGTTTTGTCTCGTTTATTTAATCTCACTTATTGTATGGCTGCATCTAACGTTTCGTTAGACTACCTACGTATCCTAAAAGGGATCAAGCCAATCGTAGTTCACATTTCACTTTGAGGGTGGTAATTGATTGTACTACCTTCAAAAAGGGAGGAATTTGAGCCGTAGCCCCACGAACCCGACGGTGGGTTTGATTTCGGAATACGTCCAGAAATATCATACGGAAAATTGGGCAATCCAATGGTACAAAAGGCTTCAAGGAGAAGACAATACGCACAGTACAATCAGGTTGCAGAATGTTTATGCATCGATTTCTTGGCTTCAAATTGAAGCCCGATCTGAAACTCCTCTAACACGGAATTTAAAGAACCTAAAGGAGCATGAGTCATATGGACGAATTCTGCAATTTTTACAATTAGGATTTACATAAACAACATATATCACTGTCAAGAGCAAATTTCTTATTATTCCTCTATTTTCTTTTTCCTATACGCGCGAGTTAAAAAGTAAACTAAATATCAGTATATCAAATCCTATGTAAGTAGATACATGAAGAACCATCAACAACCTGCTGCATACTAACTTTCGATTTCATTTCGTCAATTAATTTCTCATAACAAGTTTGATGTGGACTTAACAAACCCAAAACCCAAAATTATGGAAAAGATAAGTCCTTGATTACTAGTGGGGTTATCCTAATTAAGCCCAATCCATCACCTTCCATTAACAGATCATAGTTCACAAACAACACACGCACTCAATACGCTTTCATCCTCCAACTCAATAAAATTGAAGCAAGACAAATCAATCAAATGGGCATTTAAAAAAAAAATAGAAAGAATCGCTTCTCCACCTTTTAGCACTTTCTTGGCCTGCAGCAAGTGCCGGCCGACAGAAGCCAGAGATTCAAAGACACCATCTGAAATGAAAGTTGGAGAGGAAGGGGTGCCAGGTCAATTCCAGGTGGTGTATAGCTCCCAATCGCCGGAGAAATTGCTTGAAAAGGCGTCGGAAGTCATCAATTTCGCCGAGTCTAGCCGCGGTTCACGGGATGACCCGGTTTGGCTGGGGAAATTCCCCTTTGTTCCTCTCCTTTTCTTCCCTTTCCTTTCTCTCCTTCCTTCTTCCTTGTTCCGCTCCATTTCGTCATCAACTGGACATGCAACCCACCATTTGATTTCCCCAGGCTCTGTTTTGCTACACGGCCATTCTTCAATGCAAGCTTTATACCTCTGTTGCCGTTCCAGGAGTTTGCATGTTCATCTTTCCGCTTTGACTCGCTGGCGCTGCAGCTTGGGTGTGTTAGATCAAGTCAATCTTATCAGCAACTAAGTTCCGAAACAAACTCTTCCAAAGATAGGATTGCTAGGTCAGGTTGTTAGTTCGGATAGATCAATATCGGTTTGTTGAGATTGTGTATTTTGAATTTAAAGTCTCCCGTGTAAATAGGGTATTCAAAACCCTACTTGTAATCTGCCACTGATGTGTATAAATATACTGCAACCCATCATTATCTGGGTGTGCAAACCAAACTGAAAACCCTAGAGTTCTAAGTCTTACATGGTATTGAGCAATGGAGGATAGGCGTTTCACTTTGGTTGTCCTCATGGCAAGGGTGAGATGGCGAAGTTTTTTGAGTGCTCCGAAATGGAGTAAAGGCAAATGGGTTGTGCTGCGGTGAGCAGGGATGAGAGAGGGCACGGACCACTTTGCTGTTGAATTGAGATGAAGAACAACTCTGGTTCTTATTTGCCGAGATATGCGAAGAAGAGAGATGTGAGAGGGAAAATGAAGAGTTCCCTTTGGGCTTCCCCAGAGAGTTTTCTGACGTTCCTCTCTTCTTTTCTTACACCCCCACAGCCACACACGTGCACAGTAACATAACTCCAGATTTCTGGAGTTTTCCAAATTGACATAAAATTACGAAAATATCCCTTACTTTAAACGTTAATATCTTTTTCGTTATAACCCCGTTTCACAAACGGTTTGCACCCACGCGTCCGTGAGTTCGAGCTCCATTCAAAAATATAAATTTTTGACCTCGAAAGGTTTACGTATTTTAAATAATTCATTCTCAAACTTCAATCTTTGTAACTAGTTTAATATTAAAACTAAAATTTTATGAACTAATATAAATTCTCAATTCTTTTCATATATTCACAATTATGAATATCCGATTCATATATTTAAATTTTCTAGGGTATTACATCAACCCAGCTAGTGCACAACGCAACATCTTCAAGAAGCGACCAATTCGTACCTGCATCAGTAGTCATTTTGTGGAAAAAAAATTGGATTGAAACTTTGAGATAAAGATAGGAATTTGATTGAAAGTAATTGAGAAAATATGAAATTGTGGTGTAAGGTAGATGGAGAAGAAGTGGTATTTATAGAAAAGTAAAAAGAATTTTTTACAAATTTTTTCATAATTTTTTTCAGATTTTTTTCCGATTTTTTACATTTTTTCTAAATTTTTTATTCAAATAATTAATCTCTGCCGTTGGATTTAAAAAAAATTGAATTCCAACACTCCAGATTGTGCCATGTGTCACAACGGTAACTTTTCTTAATTTTAGAACTATTTTTTCTTTTTCTTTTTTAATTTATAAAGCAGATTAATATCAACCGTTGATCTCAGATCGAACGATTGATATTAAATCAGCTTTTTTTTTTTATTACCGTTGCAAATCGAACGGCTCTTATTAAAAACCCGTTGGGATCGAACAGACCGTGGGAAGCCACGTGGCTTCCCAACGGTCACCTGCTGCTTCTGCGCGCGCGGGCCCGTGCCCTAAATTCCGGGGGCGACACGCCCCCACTCGCGAGTGAGGGGCACGCGCCTGACACAAAAAAAATTAAAAAAGGCTTGGCCCTCGGGCTGCAGGCCTGTCAATTCCCCACCCCCCCGGCCCTCGAGCTACCCAACGCTGGAGTGTTGTCCACCGGGCCTCGGGCCCTTTCCTCTCCCCTGTCCCCCGAGCAATGTCCATGGGTGGACTTGCTCTAAGGTTTATTTTCTTTGGCTAACGAGTTTGCTCCTCATAAAGCGGCAGTATTGTACAGTTTGATGTTGACACTTAGAGGACTTTTTAGTCAAAATACTCTATGAGATTTGCATAACACATCATTTGGTCCATGAGATTGAAAATTAATAAAAATGATCCATGAGATTGTCCACCATCTATTATTTTAGTCATTCCGTTAAAAACTTCGTTAAGTGTCTCAAAGCTCTTGGTCGGAAGTTTTGGAAATTTTCAAAGCTTCGTAACTCAATTGTTTCTTAACCAAATTCGACCCATAATATATCAAAATGAAGATAGAAAAGTGTAGAACAATATTATACCTATTTGGAAGCTCAATGGTTGTCGGAGATGGTCGGAAAATAGCCTGAAATGTGACTAGTCAGCAGAAAAACTGGAAAACTCATCGGAAACTGGATAAACTTTAAACGTTCATAAATTCTTCAATACTCAACGAAATCAAGTGATTCAAAAACGAAAATCATACTTCTCGACGAGATGAATAGAATGGTACCTTGAGCCGTTTTTTGGCCAAACCACAACGAGTTAGCAGTCGAGAAACGGCTCGAGGTACCATTCTATTCAACTCGTCGAAAAGTTTGATTTTCATTTTTTAATCACTCGATTTCGTTGAGTATTGAAGAATTTATGAACCTTTAAATTTTACCCGATTTCTAATGAGTTTTCCAGTTTTTTCGCTGACCAGCCACTTTTCAGGTTATTTTCCGACAATCTCAATCAACCATTAGGCTTCCAAATAAGTATAATCTTGTTCTACAGTTTCCTATCTTCATTTTGATATATTATGGGTCAAATTTGATTAAGAAACGATTGAGTTACGAAACTTTGAAAATTGCCCAAACTTCCGGCCAAGAGCAACGGAACACTTAACGGAGTTAACGAAATGACCAAAATAATAGATGATGGACAATCTCAAGGACCATTTCTATTGATTTTCAATCTCAATGATCAAAGTGATGTGTTATACAAATCTCAGAGACCATTTTGAATAAAAAGCCCACTTATAGGTTAGGTGAGGACTGAGGTTTTCCAACGCTTGTAGGCACGCTTTTCGATCTTTTTGTGCCGCTTGTAACTTGAGGGCTGCAAGTTCAAGGGCATCAAACAGTTACATTCTGTAGTTTTCATTTCTAGGGTGGCTTACTCTAGAGGTTGTTAAGATGAGACTGATCAAGAACATAAAATCAAAAGCTATATCGTTTGTTCCGTCATGTTGTACAGGCAGAGTCCACTCTAAAGTGTGTTCGACCTCAAGGTCGCAAAAGAAATGGATGGTGATAGCCGTCACCGTAGAATTCAAAATAAGAGAATCGATATAAAAAGAGAAGATTTGTGATTCTATCAGAATTCTAACATGTATCTTAAGCGTAGAAAATCCAGGTTGCTTGATAAGGTAGTGGCATGAACATGATTGATATCAAATGTGGCAGACGGACAGAACAAAAATAGCATGATAACAGGTTGTATGGACGAAACATGCAAGTTTGTTTGTGTCAGCTCAGCTAGGAACCAATGTAGCAATTAGAATTTTTTTTATTAGGTTATTAGTACCTCAGTTACTTCATCGGAGGAATAGCCGCCATCCTCAAGTTTCCTTTTCTCCGGTAAAACATCTAGAAGCTCTGCGCGCCAATCGACAAGTTAATGAATAACGATGGCAAATATCTAGAAGTTATGCACCATGGAAAAGTTAAAACGTAAGTTCAGCAACAGATATATACCTCGGTTCCCCTTCATATCCTTGGGATCTTCTTTTCCTTTTCAATTCCACAAACATCAAAGCACAAGTCTTTCATGGAAGTCGAAACCTGCAGAAGAAGCTCACAAATATGATCAGCCTAGAAACAAAAAATGTAGTTGACAACAAAAATGACTATTGCATAGAAGGAAAGGCTGCATCTTACGGAAGAGAATTCAGTTTCAGGTGCACCGCAAAGCTCAATCAACTTAAGCTTGTCTACCTTTAACTGAAAACATATTATTCTTACGGAGGAAGTCCCTTTCTTCCCACGAAATCAAGCAAGAGAGATGAATCATGGGGATACATTGTGTTTTTTCGCACACAAATAGAATGCCACAGCAGTGAACACGGGACAGGTGAAATCAACACTTGCCGGCCGAGAAGCTGGCAACGATGCAAGAAACCGAGTCTTGTAACTGAAACATGACAGCATAATAATAATAATAATAATATACACTTCAAACCAAGCCATCCTAACAAATAACCAGAACTTGATGCTCTCAGAAGCGTTTTGTCGAACATTTAGCAAGTGACATGCAGTTCCATGAAGCAAGCATATGAAGAGTATTCATTAAAAACCGAAAAGAAGATTGAAATCGCATATTACAGAGACAAGGCCTTCTGTACAAAGTGAACGATCCGAACACACCCAAACTGAATTGCAGGTTCTCTAACATCCAGCTTGTTCCTACACCACCACCACAACACACAATCCAATCCAGTAATCAGTATCCACAAAACAGAAAAATGACGTCGAAATCAGAAGAACCAAATGAGAAATGGAAAACCCACTTGACCCCGAGACCGTTCTGCATCGAATTGTAGCATCTGATGTAAGCCTTTTCAGACATCCCACTCAACGTTTTCGCCTTTTTCCTATCGAATAGAAGCTCGGATCTACAAACCAATTCAATCCAAAACAATCACAAGCGTAAAGTTAAAACCCCAGTATGAATCTGAAAAAGGACGGGATTGCAAAATCAAAAGCTCGATTACCTTGTGGTGGCGACTTCTAAGCCAATCACAGCATTGCAAACCACGCCCTGAAAATTAGAATCAAATTTGATAAACACCCAGTTGGGAAAATTGATCAGATAAGAGATATATGGATTTTGAGAGAAGCTTACGACGCCGATTATGGAGGCGTCGAACTGGATGTCGCAGAGACGGCGGAGCTCGGCGGCTCGTCGGATGACTTGCTTGGAGTCGTAGAGGCTACGTCGGAGAGATCCATTTCTTCTCAGATGGGATCTCTCCGGCTGATTGTTCGGTTTTGGAGAGAGACAGAGACAGAGACAGAGATGAGCGATTGCCATTTGAGCACTCGAAAATGGCGGGAAATGAATTTGCTGGTTTTGGCGCTTGATCGGTTACGGTAAATTTTCACATAGTATTTACGCGTAATGGGTTGCTTCTTGTATCATTTAGTATCGATTATTAATTATAGTTTAGAGCAATCTCTTCAAATGTCTAAGTAAATATTAACGGTAAAAAGAGACAGCAACAGTATTTCCAATCTAAAAGGCAAATTTGATTTAGCATGATATGGATTGGCAATTTTCACCTTTGCTGCCAAACCTTCAAATTTTATTAATTGATTATTAAATGAATTTTATTAATTTTATTATTGTTTTTTGTTCTAAAACATTTATATAATAGTTTAATGTAATAAAATAATAATTTAATTTGACCTATTGCTAGAAAGCAAAACTTTAAAAGAAGAGGTATTCATCAATTTCCCCCTTAACTTGTAATAATTGGTCAATTTTCTCACTCAACTTTAATTTAGGTCAATTTTCCCTCTCAACTCTCATAATTAGTCAATTCCCCCCTCAACTTTAATTTGGCCAATTTTCCCTCTCAACTCTTATAATTAGTCAATTTGCATCTTACTGTTAATTTTTTTTTTAATTTTCCATCTATTCTTTTTTTTTTTCAATCTTTCTAATAACTTCCAACAAAATACTAAAATTAACATAAACTCACCTGCATAATATAGGGTAAAATGTACAAAAAATAATACAATTAGTATGTGATATGGGTTGACTATAAGAAAAAGTTATGAATCAGGTTTAAAGCATGTGGAAGAAGAAATAATAACAGAAAGAAATAATAATCCAAAACTCATGGATCATACCTATTTCAATCAAATGGGTTATTCTTAATAAGGAGTTGAAAATTATGAATTGACTAGCCATTTTTGCACTAAAGCTCGATTCTCCGCAATTTACTTGAACTTAGATTTCACTTTTATAAAGAAAAATGTATTCACATACAAAAATTTACACTTCAATCCCTTTCGTTATCAATTTTGTATAGTCAAAAGTCAAATAAAATTACTCCATACTGATTTATTATGACTAATAATACTATATATGATAAATTGTAAAATTCTAAATTTTAATCTATTTGTAATAGGATAAAGATATAGGAAAATGATTAACATACACCTTATTTAGTTTCTTACACACACTTGTTTAATTATGACCAAATTAAAAAATTAACAGTAGGGTGCGAATTGACTAATTATGAGAGTTGAGGGTGAAATTGGCCAAATTAAAGTTGAGGGGAGAAATTGGCCAAAATTAAAGTTGATGAGGGAAATTGGCCAAAATTAAAGTTGATGGGGGAAATTGGCCAATGATCACAAGTTCATGGGGGAAATTGATGAATACCTCTAATTTAAATTTCATGTTTAAAATTTGACATCTCCTTTGTAGATGTTTAAAATTTAAATTTCAATGTTCAAAATATGTGTAGTAAATAGATTAAATCAAATTCTTTCAATAGTAATTAATGAGATGGTGAGCAAAAGTATTTCCTTTAATATCTAAGAATCGAAAATTCTTGATCTTATATTACGTCGCCTTCTATTGAATCCTATAAGTTGATCCTTTTTTATTTTTGGCTTACGGTAAAAAATAAATAAATAAAATAAAAAATTTATTGCAACCATCAATAAAATTACAAGGAAAACGTTAGAACTACCACACCACACCATGACAAAAATAAATAAATAAACATAAAAGAAAAGAAAGAGCCCATCCTAGTCAATGTACACGAGAAACTAGGATAGTAGAGCTAACAAGTAACAACCGACTCTTAACAATAGAAAAGAAAAGAAAGAGCCCCTCCCGGTCAATCGACACGAGAAACTAGGACAGCAGAGCTAACAAGTAACAACTGACTCTTAACAACCCTTGAACCCGTAGTTTTAGACACTCCCATCTTTTTGATAAGTTGGAATCATGTATTCAACCAAAACGAAAAGTCGGAATCATCCAAGTAGTGGTTTTCATATTCGCCCTTCGGGCCAGACGAGTAACAAAAACCAACATTTTGTATATGTTTAACAATCCAATAATGCGGGCCATTATTTGGATCCATTTGTCGTGCAAACTCCTTCGGCACGTCATAAAACCCAAGATATCTCAGATTTTGGAGATGGTGGATGCCAGGTGGCACCTCCTTCAGTTGTGGGAAAGGTCCAAGGTAAAACTCTTGGAGAAGAGGCATAACCCCATTGTCTATAATCAATGAATTTATGGCGCGTTTACTAATCCGTAATCAGATTGAGAGGAATTGAATTAAGGAGGAATTGGAATGAGGTGGAATCAGAATTAGATTCCTGTTGAAGTTGTTTACCAAAACTGTCTGGAATCGGAATAGGAATGACATTGATGTATATAAACTGTTTACTAATTCACATGAATCGGAATGATAACTAATGTGATTACTAAAGTACCCCTCCTTTAACTAATTTATTTTATATGCTAATTATTTTTAGTAAAAATTTTATTCTTTTATTTTTTTAATGTTTTTTACTAGAGAGAATAATTTTTTATCTTTTATAAAACTTTTAAATTTTCCTAATCACATAGATTACTTCAAATTTAATATGAAAGAATTATTTTTTATTTGCTTAATCACCCCAAACCCTATTAGAAATCCCTACATAAGGTAAACTAAAATAATTTTTTACTTCATTCTCTCTCCTCCCCCTTTTCTTCCCCATTCTGTCCGCAACCCTTTCTTTCCCCTTTCTTTTCGCAGCCCCTTTCTTTCCCCCAGTACGCAGTGCCACACCTCACCATCCAATCTCAGGAGGATCCACGAAGCCACGACCCACCCCATCAACAGAAAAAAAATCCAATTTTCAGGGTGAAGGTGACAAAAGTTCTTTCCTTCTCTTATGTTTGGGTCTGCAAATCGCAATTTTCTTGAGGATTTGAGTGGTCGTTGTTCCAGATCTGGTTCGTCGTTGTGCCGTCGTTTCAAACTCCGGTCATCGTTGTTCCAAATCGCAGGCGTTCATCGTTCAGTGCTACTGCACGTTTCAGATTGCGAAGGTGTGAGTAGTTTGAGCTGTGAGAGAAACAAATACAGAGGGGAGTGATTGATGAAGGTATGAGTTGCGTGGGTATTTTGGGTAGAAAACTTTGATTCATGATGGAGCTCTCTACCCGGAATTCAATTACCACCTCTACAGAGGGAATCCAAATCCGGGAAAATCCGGAATTGAACTCCTGAAATTGGCTGGACCCCACATAAAATCTGATTCCCCAATTGCTAGTAAACGGCAGAATGGTTGGGGAGGAATTCAATTCCGTTTCTCTCCATTCCACTCCCGATTAGTAAACACGCCATTAGTCCCTCCATGTCCCCGAGTCCCAGCCTTCTAAGTTTCTGAAATCCTCCTTCCTTGAAATGCAGCTGCCCGCCATCATATCCTTTTTCTCCCAAACAAAGATCCAACAGATTAGGTAGATTTTGAAGCGCTTCCAATGGGGAATCTCTCAACCTTGACCAGTTAATCAGCAATCTGACGAGGTGCTGAAGATTTGAAATCCAACTTGGCAGCTGCTCTAAACGCCCCTTCAAGTGCAGAGACCGAATAAATTCTGGTGGAGTTGAAATGGATTCTAGATCAAGGACTTCATCTTCACTAATTGCACTTAAATCTAGAGTTTCAAGGTGATTCATCTTTTCAATACAAGCACACAGAGCCCTTCCATCTTCACGTTTCAATTTTGTTAAGCCTAACTTCCGCAGCTGCCTTAACTTTCCCAGTTCTTCGATTAGTTTGATCCCCCCATGATTCACCTCCACGTCGCCTAGTTTTTGCAAAGCTTGTAAGCATCCAATACCTTCATGTATCTTCACTCCTCTTTTGAAATTCAAGCAAAAACTCATGCTGAAGTCACAATAATAGGCCAAAAGATACCGCAGCTTTACAAGCTTATTAATCTTGGCTGGTATTTCATACACCAAAGACTGTTTTAGATCCAGGGTTTCTAAGTTTTGCAGATTGCCTATGGAGTCTGGAAGCAACTTTACCTTTGTATTCCTCAGGCTTAAGTACGTCAAGAGATACAAATCCCCCACATATTTCGGAAGTTGATTGATTGGAGCGTCCTTGAAATCCAATACTTTCAGAAGTTTGAAGTTTCCCCTCAATGTATTGAGAAAAGACTCGGGCCATTTTTCTTGGTTGAAAGTAAATACAAACAAATTTGAGACTCTGTTGTAATGCTTCCCAAGGGATTGCTGTCAATTGAGAGACGTCGAGTTGTTGGTTTAGAAGTCAACTCAAATCCTGATAACACATGACAGAAGCTTGAATCCACACCCTTTTTAAGGAGGACTTCGCGCAAAAGATCATGAACTCTACAACTTCGAGCTTTTCCATCAATGTAAACTTTTGACACCTGAAACAGGCTTCTGTGAATTAGCTCAGTCAAGTATTCCTTTCCAACCTCTTCTAATCTAGGATGCATGGACACGGACACGGATACGGGGATACGACACGATACGACACAGGGACACGTCAAATTTCTAAAATCGAAGATACGATACGTTAGGGATACGGCAATTAAAAATATATATAAATATATCTAAAATATTATAAAATAAGCATTCAAATTTATTACTCAAATTTAAATTTATTTCAATAAATCACAAACAGTTAGAAACTCATTATTTAATCTATATTGGGCTAAACAGACTCACTGCACAAGTATTGAGACACAATTACCTTTGGTAAGTCAAAACTCAAAGCTTTTAGCTTGTTGAATAGTCAAAGAACTTCAAATAAAAAACAGTCTGCTTTTCGAATAAAAAACAGAAAAGAAAAGCATGCTTTTCTCGAATAAAAACAGAGGCTTTCTCGAAATAGAGCAGAAAGCAGAAAAACAAATAAAAACAGAAAAGAAAACCAGGAAAGTTTTCTTTCAGATTCATGGGTTCTGCAATCAGATCGAAAGTTTGCATTAGAAAATTAACGAAGTGAAAACGAAGTCGAAGGTTCTCATCAGCAGTTGCAGACGGAGACGATGCAGACGATGCAGACGACGGAGCAGTTGCAGACGGAGACGATAGAGACGACGGACGGACTAACGGACGAAGCAGTTGCAGACGATTTCTGAGGTTCGAAATTGTTTTGGTTTTTAGTTAAACAATCGTTTCAGTTATCTAATTCGAATCAATCACGATTCTGTGCTGATTTCTTCTGATTATCCTCTGATTTTGTTTGAAACGTATCCGAAAAGTATGATACGCGTATCTTGAATGTATGATACGCGTATCTCATTAATAAAGAACGTATCCCTTCATTCCGATACGTATCGCACGCGTATCCACGCGTATCTTGTACGTATCCGTATCCCTGCGTGTCAGATACAACTTCGAGCTTTTCCATCAATGTGAACTTCTGACACCTGAACCAGGCTTCTGTGAATTAGCTCGGTCAAGTATTCCTTTCCAACCTCTTCTAATGTCTTGCCTTTCTTCAATTTTACAAACCCTTCAGCAATCCACAACCGAATCAATCTTGAGCAATTGATAGAGTAGTCCTCCGGAAACATGCCAAAGTATAAGACACACGATTTGAGGTAATATGGTAGATGGTGATAGCTGAGGGATAGGATTCTTGTGAGGTTTGTAAGATGGGGATTGCTTTCCAACTCTGAACTTCGGCTATTGTATAACTTCTGCCATTCAGAAACAACTTTAACTTTCGTTGACAGCAGACCTCCTATGCAAACAATTGCCAAAGGTAATCCTTCGCACTTTCCAACGATTTCCAGTGACATATCTTCTAACTCTGGAGGGCACTTTCCCTCCTGTTCAAACTGAAATGCCTTTCTACAAAACAATTCCCATGCCTTGTTTGGAGGGAGAGGTTGCAAGTGATGAACATGAACCAAACAAGATTTTTTGCAAAAATCGGCAACGTCTTGAATCCTGCTAGTAATCATTATTCGGCCGCCTTTATTATCCGGTAAAGCATGTTCTACAGCCTCCCAAAAATCTACTTTCCACACATCATCAAACACAACAACATACCTCTTTTGCTGCAAATACTCTCTTGATATTCTGATTAGGGACTCCTCATCCATTGTGTCAATTCCCTCTGGGAAATTCTCCTTCCTTGAATTGTACAACATTTTGATTACCGTCCTCAGAAGGTCCTCCACCCTGTATGTCTGGGACACCGTAACCCAAGCATGGCAATCAAAGTGGGCCATCACCGTCTGACTGTCATAAACTTTCTTCGCAAGAGTGGTCTTCCCAAGTCCTCCCATGCCAACCACTGATATCGCTTCGCGTCTCGGCGCTCCTCCTACCAACAAATCAGTTAGCTTCTCTCTTTCAGATTCAATCCCCACAACTTCAGCTTCCTCAATGAAAAGGGAAGCCACTCGAAGGTCATGCCACGAAAGAGTCGTTTTGCCATCATCTTGACGTTGCTGGTCAATGGAACTGAATTCATATCGCTCACTTCTTGCCTTGATTTCACGAACCAATTCCTTCATACCGTCAACTTTCAAAACTATCCCATCACGTGATCTCATTCTCCTAACCAACCGAACAATTTTGTTGAAAAAACGAACGAATCCACGATCTTGATGATGCCGTATGATGCGGAGCAAATATTCATCGATGACATCTACAATGTAACAAGCTGCATCTCTTACTTGATTGACCCAGATTTCGACACTGTTATTTGTCGTCTCTCCCTCTGCCGCCGCCTTAGCATCTGCGTCCTTAAGGAATGATCGGATGCTCTCTAGCTCGTCTTTGATGAAACCGACTTCTTTGTGTTCGTCTCTTGAAAGGTTTGCTTCTGTGGTGATGAGTAGTTGAATTAACTTGTCGATCACAAAGCATACAATGAGTTCTGCCATATAATATGAACATCCAACAACCCCAAACTAGATGCTAGCTGTTTGGTTTGGATGGGCAAACACTTGCTCGGAAACACAACAAAGAAAATTGGGAATCAAGGGTAGAGAAACGAAATCCAAAAACAAGAAGGAGCACCAAGCAGCCGGAGCAAATTGAATGCCGCGAAGCAGATGGCTTGGGTGTCAAGAAAATCAGAAACAATGAAGCAAATTTAGTGAATTGATGGATTGAAATGTTGAGATACCTTTCTTACTAATTTTGCAAAACCTTGAGTGATCCACATCCGAATCAATCTTACGCAACTAATTGAGTGGTCCTCAGGAAATGCCTTTCTACAAAACAATTCCCATGCCTTGCTTCAAGGCAGAGGTTGCTAGCGATAAAGCACGTTGTATGCCTTGCTTGAAGAATAGAGCTTTTGGATGCGGTATCTCACATTTTTGTAATTTTCAATCTCGGCTGATGTGTACAAGATAATATTTGTTAATACTCCTTCTCAATCTCGACTGGGATATCTCCATCTTGGACTGGAACAATGCTTTCTTTGCAATCGGTTGGCAAATTGTTCGCTTTCTTTGCTCAAGCTTGCAATGTTGTTTTGATGCATATTGCTGGACGTAATGGGTTGCTTGTTGTAGCAATGACTTAAAATGTCTAAGTAAATATTAACGGTAAAAAGAGACAGCAACAATATTTCCAACCAAAAAGGCAAATTTGATTTAGCATGATATGGATTGGCAACTTTCACCCTTGCTGCCAAAGCTTCAAATTTTATTAATTGATTATTAAAAGAATTTTATTAATTTTATTATTGTTTTTTGTTCTAAAATATTTATTATAATAGTTTAATGTAATAAAATAATAATTTAATTTGACCTATCGGTAGAAAAAAAAAACTTTAAGGGAAGAGGTATTCATCAATTTCCCCCTGAACTTGTGATAATTTGCCAATTTCCCCACTCAACTTTAATTTTGGCCAATTTCCCCTCTCAACTCTCATAATTAGTCAATTCCCCCCTCAACCTTAATTTGACCAATTTTCCCCCTCAACTCTTATAATTAGTCAATTTGCACCCTACTGATATATTTTTTTTAAATTTTCCATCTATTCTTTTTTTTTTTCAATCTTTCTAATAACTTCCAACAAAATACTAAAATTAACATAAACTCACTGCATAATATAGGGTAAAATGTACAAAAAATAATACAATTAGTATGTGATATGGATTGATTATAAAAAAAAAGTTACGAATCAGGTTTAAAGTATGTAGAAGAAGAAATAATAACAAAAAGAAATAATAATCCAAAACTCATGGATCAGACATATGTCAATAAAATGGGTTATTCTTAATAAGGAGTTGAAAATTATGAATTGACTAGCCATTTTTGCACTAAAGCTCAATTCTCCGTAATTTACTTGAACTTAACTTTAACTTTTATAAAGAAAAATGTATTCACATACAAAAATTTACACTTCAATCTCTTTCGTTATCAATTTTGTATAGTCAAAAGTCAAATAAAAGTACTCCATACTGATTTATTATGACTAATAATATTATCTATGATAAATTGTAAAATTCTAAATTTTAATCTATTTATAATAGGATAAAGATATAGGAAAATGATTAACATACATCTTATTTAGTTTCTTACACACACTTGTTTAATTATGACCAAATTAAAAAATTAACAGTAGAGTGCAAATTGACTAATTATGAGAGTTGAGGGGGAAAATTGGCCAAATTAAAGTTGAGGGAGAAATTGACTAATTATGAGAGTTGAGGGGGGAAATTGGCCAAAATTAAAGTTGATGAGGGAAATTGGCCAATGATCACAAGTTCATGAGGGAAATTGATGAATACCTCTAATTTAAATTTCATGTTTAAAATTTGACATCTCCTTTGTAGATTTTTAAAATTTAAATTTCAATGTTCAAAATATGAGTAGTAAATAGATTAAATCAACTGCATTCAATAGTAATTAATGAGATGGTGAGCAAAAGTATTTCCTTTAATATCTAAGAATTGAAAATTCTTGATCTTATATTACGTCGCCTTCTATTGAATCATAAAAGTTGATCTTTTTTTTTTGGCTTACGGTAAAAAAAAAAAAAATTTATTGAAACCATCGATAAAATTACAAGGAAAACGTTAGAAATACCACACCACACCATGATAAAAATAAATAAATAAACAGAAAATAAAAGAAAGAGCCCCTCTCAATCAATGTACACGAGAAACTAGGATAGCATGGCTAACAAGTAACAATTGACTCTTAACAACAGAAAAGAAAAGAAAGAGCCCCTCCCGGTCAACTACACGAGAAACTAGGATAGCAGAGCTAACAAGTAACAACCGACTCTTAACAATCCCTGAACTTGTAGTTTTTAGACACTCCCATTTTTTTTATAAGTTGGAATCGTACATTCAACCAAAACGGAAAGTCGGAATCATCCAGGTAGTGGTTTTCATATTCGCCCTTCGGGCCAGACGCGTAACCAAAACAAACATCTTGTATATGTTTAACAATCCAATAATGCGGGCCATTATTTGGATCCATTTGTCGTGCAAACTCCTTCAGTTGTGGGAAAGGTCCCAAGTGAAACTCTTGGAGAAGAGGCATAACCCCATTGTCTATAATCAATGAATTTAGTCCCTCCATGTCCCCGAGTTCCAGATATCTAAGTTTCTGAAATCCTCCTTCCTTGAAATGCAGCTGCCCGCCATCATATCCTTTTTCTCCCAAACTAAGATCCAACAGATTAGGTAGATTTTGAAGCGCTTCCAATGGGGAATCTCTAAACCTTGACCAGTGAAACCACAATTCGACGAGGTGTTGAAGATTTGAAATCCAACTTGGCAACTGCTCTAAACGCCCCTTCAAGTGCAGAGACCGAATAAATTCTGGTGGAGTTGAAATGGAATCTAGATCAAGGACTTCATCTTCACTAATTGCACTTAAATCTAGAGTTTCAAGGTGATTCATCTTTTCAATACAAGCACACAGAGCCCTTCCATCTTCACGTTCAATTTTTTTAAGCCTAACTTCCTCAGCTGCCTTAACTTTCCCAGTTCTTTGATTAGTTTGATCCCTCCATGATTCACCTCCACTTGGCCTAGTTTTTGCAAAGCTTGTAAGCATCCAATACCTTCATGTATCTTCACTCCTCTTCTGAGATTCAAGCAAAAACTCATGCTGAAGTCACAATAGTAGGCCAAAAGATACCGCAGCTTTACAAGCTTATTAATCTTGGCTGGTATTTCAAGACTGTTTTAGATCCAGGGTTTCTAAGTTTTGCAGATTGCCTATGGAGTCTGGAAGCAACTTTACCTTTGTATTCCTCAGGCTTAAGTACGTCAAGAGATACAAATCCCCCACATATTTTGGAAGTTGATTGATTGGAGTGTCCATGAAATCCAATACTTTCAGAAGTTTGAAGTTTCCGCACATTGTATTGAGAAAAGACTCGGGCCATTTTTCTTGGTTAAAAGTAAATACAGAACGAATTTGAGACTCTGTAATGCTTCCCAGGGCATTAGAGGGATTGTTGTCGATTGAGAGACGTCGAGTTGTTGGTTTAGAAGTCAACTCAAATCCTGATAACACATGACAGAAGCTTGAATCCACACCCTTTTTAAGGAGGACTTCGCACAAAAAATCATGAACTCTACAACTTCGAGCTTTTCCATCAATGTGAACTTCTGACACCTGAACCAGGCTTCTGTGAATTAGCTCGGTCAAGTATTCCTTTCCAACCTCTTCTAATGTCTTGCCTTTCTTCAATTTTACAAACCCTTCAGCAATCCACAACCGAATCAATCTTGTGCAATTAATAGAGTGGTCCTCCGGAAAGATGCCAAAGTACACGACACACGATTTGAGGTAATATGGTAGATGGTGATAGCTGAGGGATAGGATTCTTGTGAGGTTTGTAAGATGGGGATTGCTTTCCAACTCTGAACTTAAGCTATTGTATAACTTCTGCCATTCAGAAACAACTTTAACTTTCGTTGACAACAGACCTCCTATGCAAACAATTGCCAAAGGTAGTCCTTCGCACTTTCCAACGATTTCCAGGGCACTTTCCCTCCTGTTCAAACTGAAATGCCTTTCTACAAAACAATGCTCATGCCTTGTTTGGAGGGAGAGGTTGCAAGTGATGAACATGAACCAAACAAGATTTTTTGCAAAAATCGGCAACGTCTTGAATCCTGCTAGTAATCATTATTCGGCCGCCTTTATTATCCGGTACAGCATGTTCTACAGCCTCCCAAAAATCTACTTTCCACACATCATCAAACACAACAACATACCTCTTTTGCTGCAAATACTCTCTTGATATTCTGATTAGGGACTCCTCATCCATTGTGTCAATGCCCTCTGGGAAATTCTCCTTCCTTGAATTGTACAACATTTTGATTACCGTCCTCAGAAGGTCCTCCACCCTGTTTGTCTGAGACACCGTAACCCAAGCATGGCAATCAAAGTGGGCCACCACCGTCTGACTGTCATAAACTTTCTTCGCAAGAGTGGTCTTCCCAAGTCCTCCCATGCCAACCACTGACATCGCTTCGCGTCTCGGCGCTCCTCCTACCAACAAATCAGTTAGCTTCTCTCTTTCAGACTCAATCCCCACAACTTCAGCTTCCTCAATGAAAAGGGAAGCCACTCGAGGGTCATGCCACGAAAGAATCGTTTTGCCATCATCTTGACGTTGCTGGTCAATGGAACTATAATTCATATCGTTCACTTCTTGCCTTGATTTCACGAACCAATTCCTTCATACCGTCAACTTTGAAAACTATCCCATCACGTGATCTCATTCTCTTAACCAACCGAACTATTTTGTTGAAAAAACGAACGAATCCACGATCTTGACGATGTCGTATGATGCGGAGCAAATATTCAACACAGTGGTACTCCTAGTTCATTACAATCCATTACTGCATCAACAGATCAATAATCCTCTTCTGTAGTCCTTGTGGCTCCTAAGATTCCAAGTGGGATATATTATGAGGTTTCTAATACATCAACTTCTGCAACTCCGAGTGCTCATGATATTGAACTACAAAATGAGTTTCAACCTGATAGCTTGTAGGTTCTTCTTCCTATTCCTTCTATGAACACTCACTCTATGCAAACAATGGTTAAGAGTGGTATTTCGAAAAGGAAAGCTTTTCTTTCAGTAGTTCAAGAGGGTGAATCTGTTGATCTCTCACAAGTTGAACCTACTACTTACAAGTCTGCTCTCAAGTCTTCTTTGTGGTTCTCTGCTATGGAAGAAGAATTGCATGCTCTCAAAACTCAAAATACTTGGTTTTTAGCTCCATTGCCTATCAACAAGAATTTGGTAGGGTGCAAGTGGGTGTTTAAGATCAAGAAGCATGTTGATGGCTCTATCTCCATGTATAAAGCACGGCTTGTTGCTAAAGGGTTCAATCAAGAAGACGGTATTGACTATGGAGAAACTTTTAGCCCGGTTGTTAAACCTACAACTGTGAGGTTGGTTCTGGCTTTAGCAGCTAATTTTGGATGGTCAGTGCGTCAACTTGATGTAAAGAATGCCTCTCCATGGCATTCTTCAGGAAGAAGTGTACATGACACAACCACCTGGATTTAGTGATCCTCACTATCGTACACACGTTTGCCGATTACATAAGTCCTTGTATGGCTTAAAACAAGCCCCAAGGGCATGGAATGACAGGTTTACATCCTTTCTTCCTTCTCTGGGATTTCTTTCCACATATTCTGATCCCTCACTGTTTGTTAAACATGTTGGCAAGTCTGTGGTTATCCTTCTCCTTTATGTAGATGATATTATCATCACAGGGAGTGATTCAAAATCTATTGATGTAGTTATTGAGGCTTTGACCAAGGAATTCGATATTAAAGATCTTGGTTCTCTTCATTATTTTCTTGGGATCCAAATTACACAGAATTCTAGTGGTATGTTTCTCTTTCAGTCAAAATATGTGATAGATTTGTTGGTTAAGGCAGACATGGTTCATTCCAAACCGTGCTCTACCCCTTGCTTACCTTATAACAGATTGGTAAAAGATGATGGACATCCTTTCAATAACCCATCTCTGTATAGAAGTATTGTGGGTGCTCTTCAATACCTAACATTTACTAGACCTGATATAGCCTTCTCAGTTCATCAAGTTTGTCAGTTTATACATTGTCCTATGGAGTCACACTATGCTGATGTGAAAAGAATTCTCAGGTATTTAAAAGGAACTACTGAGTTTAGTATTCAGTTTAGCAAAGGTGAATTGGATCTTCATGCATTCAGTGATGCCGACTGGGCTGGTGATCCTAATGACAGGAGATCTATAATAGGTTTAGTTGTGTATTTAGGGCCAAATCCTATTTCTTGGTCTTCCAAGAAACAAAACACAGTCTCTAGATCATCTACAGAGGCTGAATATCGAGCCCTCTCAAGTACTTCTGCAGAAATTGATTGGATCAAACAACTTCTTCAGTTTATGATGATCAATGTTCCTTGTCCAACAACACTGTTCTATGACAATCTCTCTGCTATAGCCCTTGCTTACAATCCTGTCATGCACCAGAGGACAAAACATATTGAGGTTGATGTGCATTTTATCCTAGAGCGAGTTGCCAAGAAGCTTATGCAAGTGAACTTTGTTTCCTCAAATGAACAATTTGCTGACATTCTTACCATGGGATTATCTACTCCTTTGTTCAGAACACACTGCTACAATCTCAAACTTGGCGAGCCTCACTCTGAGATTGAGGAAGGATGTTAGATACAGTGTGTGTAAGGAGGTTAAGGTGGTTAAGTTGGTTAGGATATCATGAACTAAGATTGTGACAAGTGTCAACATCTTGTGAGATTTGTATTAGCTTAGTAGTTAAGCAATGTAACTAGATATATACATTTGTGTAAGTGTAATTTTCTGATTCATTACAATACAATACACAAATACTTTCTCTCTCTACAATTGCACTTTTCCTTCTTCTCCAAGATATTTCTTTCTTCCTCTGTTTACACAAATATCAATCGGAGGGATTTCACATCATCAATCATGTAATTATTATTCGACCTAAAACAACACGTACTTGTTGATCTGGACATCAGCCAAATTAAGATAGTTGATTGTAAAAAAGTATTTAGGTTGTCAAGTAAGTTCTTTTCATGGAAAACAATGGCGAGTTTAACATCTTTTTATAAGCTTATTCTTCTATATACTTATCATATCTTTTTCATTTTTATTCCATATATATATATTCACGTTGTAAAATTGTCAATATTTTATATTCATTACGTACTGATATGTATTATAACTCTCTTTAGCATCATTTGATAACTAATATTCTGAAGTATCAAATCACTAATTTGGTCAACATCCATTAAGTTCTTATTCTAAAAGAATTATGAATAAACACATGAAAATGGCACAACCTGAAAATCCACGCTCCACCTTCCTGGTTTTATCTTAATTCACGATCAAACTGGAACCCATACCCCTTTCAAGAGGCGTACGCAAAGAAGTCGGTTTCATCAAAGACGAGCTAGAGAGCATCCGATCATTCCTTAAGGACGCAGATACTAAGGCGGCGGCAGAGGGAGAGACGACAAATAACAGAGTCAAAACTTGGGTCAATCAAGTACGAGAAGCAGCTTTTTACATTGAAGATGTCATTGATGAATATTTGCTCCGCATCATACGGCATCGTCAAGATCGTGGATTCGTTCGTTTTTTCAACAAAATTGTTCGGTTGGTTAAGAGAACGAGATCACGTGATGGGATAGTTTTGAAAGTTGACGGTATGAAGGAATTGGTTCGTGAAATCAAGGCAAGAAGTGAACGATATGAATTCAGTTCCATTGACCAGCAACGTCAAGATGATGGCAAAACGACTCTTCGGTGGCATGACCCTCGAGTGGCTTCCCTTTTCATTGAGGAAGCTGAAGTTGTGGGGATTGAATCTGAAAGAGAAAAGCTAACTGATTTGTTGGTAGGAGGAGCGCCGAGACGCGAATTGATATCAGTGGTTGTCATGGGAGGACTTGGGAAGACCACTCTTGCGAGGAAAGTTTATGACAGTCAGACGGTGATCGCCCACTTTGATTGCCATGCTTGGGTTACGGTGTCCCAGACATACAGGGTGGAGGACCTTCTGAGGACGGTAATCAAAATGTTGTACAATTCAAGGAAGGAGAATTTCCCAGAGGGAATTGACACAATGGATGAGGAGTCCCTAATCAGAATATCAAGAGAGTATTTGCAGCAAAAGAGGTATGTTGTTGTGTTTGATGATGTGTGGAAAGTAGATTTTTGGGAGGCTGTAGAACATGCTTTACCGGATAATAAAGGCGGCCGAATAATGATTACTAGCAGGATTCAAGACGTTGCTGATTTTTGCAAAAAATCTTGTTTGGTTCATGTTCATCACTTGCAACCTCTCCCTCCAAACAAGGCATGGGAATTGTTTTGTAGAAAGGCATTTCAGTTTGAACAGGAGGGAAAGTGCCCTCCAGAGTTAGAAGATATGTCACTGGAAATCGTTGGAAAGTGCGAAGGACTACCTTTGGCAATTGTTTGCATAGGAGGTCTGCTGTCAACGAAAGTTAAAGTTGTTTCTGAATGGCAGAAGTTATACAATAGCCTAAGTTCAGAGTTGGAAAGCAATCCCCACAAGAATCCTTAAAAAGGGTGTGGATTCAAGCTTCTGTCATGTGTTATCAGGATTTGAGTTGACTTCTAAACCAACAACTCGACGTCTCTCAATCGACAGCAATCCCTTGGGAGCATTACAACAGAGTCTCAAATTCGTTCTGTATTTACTTTCAACCAAGAAAAATGGCCTGAGTCTTTTCTCAATACATTGAGGGGAAACTTCAAACTTCTGAAAGTATTGGATTTCAAGGACGCTCCAATCAATCAACTTCCGAAATATGTGGGGGATTTGTATCTCTTGACGTACTTAAGCCTGAGGAATACAAAGGTAAAGTTGCTTCCAGACTCCATAGGCAATCTGCAAAACTTAGAAACCCTGGATCTAAAACAGTCTTTGGTGTATGAAATACCAGCCAAGATTAATAAGCTTGTAAAGCTGCGGTATCTTATGGCCTACTATTCTGACTTCAGCTTGAGTTTTTGCTTGAATTTCACAAGAGGAGTGAAGATACATGAAGGTATTGGATGCTTACAAGCTTTGCAAAAACTAGGCCAAGTGGAGGTGAATCACGGAGGGATCAAACTAATCAAAGAACTGGGAAAGTTAAGGCAGCTGCGGAAGTTAGGCTTAACAAAATTGAAACGTGAAGATGGAAGGGCTTTGTGTGCTTGTATTGAAAAGATGAATCACCTTGAAACTCTAGATTTAAGTGCAATTAGTGAAGATGAAATCCTTGATCTAGAATCCATTTCAACTCCACCAGAATTTATTCGGTCTCTGCACTTGAAGGGGCGTTTAGAGCAGCTGCCAAGTTGGATTTCAAATCTTCAGCACCTCGTCAGATTGCTGATTAACCATTGAAAGCGCTTCAAAATCTACCTAATCTGTTGGATCTTTGTTTGGGAGAAAAGGGATATGATGGCGGGCAGCTGCATTTCAAGGAAGGAGGATTTCAGAAACTTAAGAGAGCTGGAACTCAGGGACATGGAGGGACTAAATTCATTGATTATAGACAATGGGGTTATGCCTCTTCTCCAAGAGTTTGACTTTGGACCTTTCCCACAACTGAAGGAGGTGCCATCTGGCATCCACCATCTCCGAAATCTGAGATATCTTAGGTTTTATGACATGCCGAAGGAGTTTGCACGACAAATGGATCCAAATAATGGCCCGCATTATTGGATTGTTAAACATATACAAGATGTTTGTTTTGGTTACACGTCTGGCCCCAAGGGCGAATATGAAACCCACTACGTGGATGATTCCGACTTTTCGTTTTGGTTGAATGCATGATTCCAACTTGTCAAAAAAATGGGAGTGTCTAAAGACTACAGGTTCAGGGGTTGTTAAGAGTCGGTTGTTACTTGTTAGCTCTGCTATCCTAGTTTCTAGTGTAGATTAATTGGGAGGGGCTCTTTCTTTTGTTTTCTATTTTTTTATTTTTTTTTATCATGGTGTGGTGTGGTCTTTCTAAAATTTTTCTTGTAATTTTATTGATGATTGCAATAAATTGTTTTTTTTTCTACCGTAAGCAAAAAATAAAAGATCAACTTATATGATTCAATAGACGGCAACATAATGTAACATCAATAATTTTTTATTCTTAGATATTAAAGGAAATACTTTTGCACACCATCTCATTAATTACTATTGAATGCAGTTGATTTAATCTATTTACTACACAAATTTTGAACATGAAATTTAAATTTTAAACATCTACAAAGGAAATGTCAAATTTTAAACATGAAATTTAAATTTGACAATGTATTCTTTTAAAGTTTTACTTTCTAACCATAGGTCAAATTAAATTATTATTTTATTACATAAACTATTTTAATAAAAGTTTTAGAACAAAATAACAATAATAAAATTAATAAAATGCATTTAATAATCAATTAATAAAATTTGCAGCTTTGACAGCAAAGTTGCGAGTTGTCAATCCAGATCATGCTAAATCAAATTTGTTTTTTTGGTTGGAAATATTGTTGCCGTCTCTTTTTACCATTAATATTTACTTAGACATTTTGACATTCACTTTAGAGATTGCTCTAAACTATAATTAATAATCGATACTAAATGCTACAACAGGCAACCCATTACATGTAAATACTATATGAAAACCGAGCAATCAGCCAGAGAGAGAGATCCCATCTCAGAAGAAATGGATCTCTCCGACATAGCAAGGAAGCTCGACCTCTACGACTCCAAGCACGTCATCCGACGAGCCGCCGAGCTCCGCCCTCTCTGCGACATCCAGTTCGAGTCCTCCATAATCGGCGTCGTAAGCTTCTCTCAAAATCCATATATCTCTTATCTGATCAATTTTCCCAACTGGGTGTTTATCAAATTTGATTCTAATTTTCAGGGCGAGGTTTGCAAAGCTGTGATTTGCTTAGAAATCGCCACCACAAGGTAATCGAGCTTTTGATTTTGCAATCCCGTCCTTTTTCAGATTCATACTGGGGTTTTAACTTTACGCTTGTGATTGTTTTGGATTGAATTGGTTTGTAGATCCGGGCTTCTATTCGATAGGAAAAAGGCGATAGCGTTGAGTGGGATGTCTGAAAAGGCTTACACCAGATGCTACAATTCGATGCAGAACGGTCTCGGGGTCAAGTGGGTTTTCCATTTCTCATTTGGTGCTTCTGATTTCGACGTCATATTTCGGTTTTGTGGATACTGATTACTGGATTGGATTGTGTGTTGTTGTGGTGGTGTAGGAACAAGCTGGATGTTAGGGAACTGGCAATTCAGTTTGGGTGTGTTCGGATCATTCCCTTTGTACAGAAGGCCTTGTCTCTCTAAGATGCGATTTCAATCTTTTTTTTCGGTTTTTAATGAATACTTTTCATATGCTTGCTTCATGGAACTGCATGTCACTTGCTAAATGTTCGACAAAACGCTTCTGAGAGCATCAAGTTCTGGTTATTTGTTAGGATATCTTGGTTCTAAGTGTAGAATATTATTATTATACTGTTATGTTTCAGTTCAAGACTCGGTTTCTTGCATCATTGCCTTCACTCGTCCCGTGTTCATTGCTGCGGCATTCTATTTGTGTGCGAAAAAACACAAGGTATCCCCATGATTCATCTCTCTCACTTGATTTCATGGGAAGAAAGGGATTTCCTCCTTAAGACTTTTAGTCTTATACTAATTAGTGTCATACCTAATATGTTTGCAGTTAAAGGTAGACAAGCTTAAGTTGATTGAGCTTTGCGGTGCATCTGAAACTGAATTCTCTTCCGTAAGATGCAGCCTTTCCTACTATGCAATAGTCATTTTTGTTGTCAACTACATTTTTTGTTTCTAGGCTGATCATATTTGTGAGCTTCTTCTGCAGGTTTCGACTTCCATGAAAGACTTGTGCTTTGATGTTTGTGGAATTGAAAAGGAAAAGAAAGATCCCAAGGATGTGAAGGGGGAACCTAGGTATATATCTGTTGCTGAACTTACGTTTTAACTTTTCCATGGTACATAACTTCTAGATATTTTGCCATCGTTATTCATTAACTTGTCGATTGGCGTGCAGAGCTTCTAGATGTTTTGCCTGAGAAAAGGAAACTTGAGGATGGCGGCTATTCCTCCGATGAAGGAACTGAGGTACTAATAACCTAATAAAAAAAATTCTAATTGCTATATTGGTTTCTTGCTGAGCTGACAGAAACAAACTTGCATGTTTCGTCCCTACAACCTGTTATCATGCTATTTTTGTTCTGTCCGTCTGCCACATTTGATATCAATCATGGTCATGCCGCTACCTTATCAAGCAACCTGGATTTTCTACGCGTAAGATACATGTTAGAATTTTGATAGAATCACAAATCTTCTCTTTTTATATCGATTATCTTATTTTGAATTCTATGGTGACGGCTATCACCATCCATTTCTTTTGCGACCTTGAGGTCCAACACACTTTAGAGTGGACTCTGCCTGTACAGCATAACGGAACAAATGATACAGCTTTTGTTTTTATGTTCTTGATCAGTCTCATCTTAACAACCTCTAATCTGAATGGATCCAATTCCGAATTATAGGGAGTAGATGCTGCTGCCAGTCCAAATGTCAGTCAAAACGGTGCGCTCCACATAAACGTGTGTATATAAGGGCAGGACCAAATACGACGCCGTCGAACAGAGTCGAGTTTCTTAAGCTCGTGGACTGTAAAAGCGATTTGCGGCAGCGCAAGCTGCGAGGAAGACAACAATGGCGACGGAACTGGAAGAGCTAGTGGGATTTCTATCCTCTTCATCTCCAGCAGTAAGTATTTTTTTTCTTTTTCCCACTTCTTTGCCCTCTCCTTTTTTACTGTTGAAAATTTGAGAATTTGAATTTTTGATTGCTTGATGGTTTGATTTCATCTTCTTTAACTGCTGATTAAAATTAATTTGAAGGGCAAATTAATTGTCTCTTTGATGATATCTTGGATTGGATGCTTTGTTTATAAAGGTTACAAAGGCAGCTGTTGATATCGTTCGGGGGCTAAACGGCTCCGACGACGGCCTGCAGTCTTTGGCCAATTATTCGAAGATTCTGCTTCCATCGTTATCTCTTCTCTTAGCCGGAAACAAGGTGCAATCTCACGGCTCCTTTTTTCTCTGATCAGTGATAAAATTCTTCAATTTGATGATTATACACAACTTAATGCAAAATGTGCAACTAAATTTGGGGTTTTGATGGTTTGGATACTGTGCAAGATAGCCTGTTTGCGCAGTTATCTGATTGGTATTGATTTGGAAATAAGAAGAATTGGTCTAACAGTTTTCAGGAGGTCGCTGAACCTGCAGCGGAAGCTCTTGTTAATCTTTCACAAAATTCAGGTCTAGCAGCAAAGATGGTTGACATGGGAATGATTAACGTTGCTATGGACGTTTTGTATAAGCCAGGGTCTAGCATTAGCCCGCTGCTGGTTATGCTTTTAGTTAATGTCACGCAGTTGGATGTCGGTGTTACTTCTTTACTGCAGGTGTTTTTCTCTTAGCTCATTTTTTATCGTTGAATCACATAGAAATATGTACTAAATAAAATGAATATAATTTGTTGCCGATTACAAGAATTTTTATTATTTTCGTTGTTATACGAAGAAGGCAGATTTTTGGAATAGTCATACGTGACTGTTTCGTCCCTGAAATGTTAATAGTAATAGTGTCAATTATGTATATTTGCTAGACTGGAGACGAGAAGATGCAAGGGCTCTATGTTATGAAGCTTGTGAGATCATTTTGTAGATCTTCGGATGAAGCTAGCGGTGCGTTTTTCCTTTGAAAATTTATATGTTTTACTTAAAGAACGATATAGTCTGAATGTGTAAAGTTTGCAGCCACCAATATTGACTTGTTTATATAACTATCTTGCTCTGACACTTTTTGTTCCACATGTATCAGAAGATCCATTTGAGCATGTTGGTTCCATACTTGTAAACATCTCAAAGCAGGAAGCAGGAAGGAAGCTTTTGCTAGACCCTAAGCGAGGGCTTTTAAGGCAGATTATTAGACAGTTCGACTCTCCTAGTCCTTTGAGGAGGAAAGGGGTATGTATGATAGATCCCACAACGGGACGAGATAGAGAATCTTTTTTGTTGTTTACTCTATATTATTCACTTTTGATTGTCGTCAGTTAGAAACAGAAGTAAAAATTACTTGTGAAAAAAACGAAAGAAGCAGGGCGTATGCTGTCGATACACTAGCTCTCATATTATTATTTTGAGACGGTCCTTCTTTTAAAGAGAGCTTTACTATCTGGTCATATATGATCTATCAGTTAGGCATTCTGAACGAGTTCAAAGTCTTCCAAGGGAAGCACGGGTTACTCTGGTCAAGGTTGAGCAGCCAAGCTGGTGCCAATCTAACCAAGGGAAGCTCCGTTATCAACTGCTTACTTTATTAGTGAGATATTTTATCTGCTTACAGGTTTCTGGAACTATTCGCAACTGTTGTTTTGAAGCTGAGAGCCAGCTTCAGAATTTGCTTTTGATTTCAGAGTTTCTCTGGCCAGCTCTGCTTCTTCCAGTTGCTGGTAACAAGGTAGTATTCTGCACCTTCTTGACTTCCGATGCTTTCATATATATATATATATATACCCACACACACACACACTTGTACACTTTTTTTTGTTCCTTCATATTTATCTGGTAAGTTTTGTCCCGATTTACAGTGAACAGGATAGATCGAAAATGCCACTTGAGCTTGGGAGTGCTCTCTCAATTGAGCGTGAACCAGTTGATGATCCTGAAATTCGTGTTCAAGCACTGGAGGCCATATACTTGATCACATTACAGGTCAGATGACTAAATATATTTTGTTTTGTTCATCCAAAAATAAAATAATATGTTTGACATAGGAAAGATAGAAAAAATAATAATCATGCGGTTTTGTGGAACACAAATATGTTAAAGAAAAGGATTTAGCAACAAATTGCAATTTTGAGTGAGAACACAGATGTCTTCTTGGATAAAGTGTGCATTGGTACAATGGCTTTTATAGAGTGCTTTTCTTGAGGTAATGCGTGGAATCAGTTGAGCTCTATTACCAGTCTACAGCTTATAACAATAACATTTTCCTCACCGTGGATAATTGTGTTGATTTTTATTGAAAAAGAATTTGGAGGATTAGTTTTATACCTTTGTTGGAAAGATGTATGGCTTCTTGACAACATTTAATCACACGTATGGTTCTACATCCAGGAGGCAGGTCTAAGAGCCTTCTGGTCCGTCAATGGACCGAGAATAATACAAGTAGGTTACGAGGATGAGGAAGATCTTAAAGTAATGGGAGCATATGAGCAACTTGGTGCCTTGGTATGTAAAAGTTTCTGCCAGCCCACGCACACGGATACTTTTGTTTCTTCGCGGTGTTTTCTCCTCCACTTCCTATTGTGTTATATCCTGTGAAAACTGATATTACTTCCGTCACTGTTTTACCAGTTGATTAATAGCAGCGGGACAGAGGAACCAACAATCGAGACATCTAATTAGCACTACCGATGTTCATTAATTGATCCAGGGGATGTTCTACAGGCACTCCACGCTGGTCGTCAGAAATCAAAGTGAGGGCCTTTGGTTGATTTGTGTTATTGTGTAACCGTTAGCGCCGTGTCGGAAGAGAAGTTTTCAGCTGGTTAGAAATAGAGCATGTGATATATGGACTTGGAAGAAAATGAAAAGTGGGAAAGAGATATTTGCTAGTTTCATTGGTTCTTATGTAAAGTTGTGTTTTGTCTGAACCCTCAAGTTGGAATATTATTGTTGTGTTTTTCTGTTGCATTTGATATATATTTGGATATGGAATTTATGAAGCAAAATGAGGAGATTTATATTGCTGAATTTGATGTGGAATAACTTCATACCAAATTGGTCTTCAAAGTTGTCTGATTGCTCATGTCGCTATGTTATGTCGAGTTTTCGATGAATTTACTAGTGTTACTTGTCATCCTGTTTTCTGGAGTTGAACAATTCCTTATAAATGTGACCCTTCTGATTGAATTGGTTGTTTTTCAGATGTGGACATTTAGTAAATATGTAAACGAGTTTATGAAGGATTTCTTGTATTTTTTGTATGACAGCTGAGCTGAAGCAGAGCTAAGGCAGAAAGTGATTTGCTTAGAAATCGCCGCCACAAGGTAATCGAGCTCCTATTCGATAGGAAAAAGGCGATAACGTTGAGTGGGATGTCTGAAAAGGCTTACACCAGATGCTACAATTCGATGAAGAACGGTCTGGGGGTCAAGTGGGTTTTCCATTTCTCATTTGGTTCTTCTTGTTTCGACATCATTTTTCGGTTTTGTGGATGCTGATTACTGGATTGGATTGTGTGTTGTGGTGGTGGTGTAGGAACAAGCTGGATGCTAGAGTACTGGCAATTCAGTTTGGGTGTGTTCGGATCATTCACTTTGTACAGAAGGCCTTGTCTCTGTAAGATGCGATTTCAATCTTTTTTCGGTTTTTAATGAATACTTTTCATATGCTTGCTTCATGGAACTGCATGTCACTTGCTAAATGTTTGACAAAACGCTTCTGAGAGCATCAAGTTCTGGTTATTTGTTAGGATGGCTTGGTTTTAAGTGTGTATTATTATTATTATACTGTCATGTTTCAGTTACAAGACTCGGTTTCTTGCATCGTTGCCAGCTTCTCGGCGGGCAAGTGCTGATTTCACTCGTCTCGTGTTCATTGCTGTGGCATTCTATTTGTGTGCGAAAAAACACAAGGTATCCCCATGATTCATCTCTCTCACTTGATTTCATGGGAAGAAAGGGATTTCCTCCTTAAGACTTTTAGTCTTATACTAATTAGTGTCATACCTAATATGTTTGCAGTTAAAGGTAGACAAGCTTAAGTTGATTGAGCTTTGCGGTGCATCTGAAACTGAATTCTCTTCCGTAAGATGCAGCCTTTCCTACTATGCAATAGTCATTTTTGTTGTCAACTACATTTTTTGTTGTTAGGCTTATCATATTTGTGAGCTTCTTCTGCAGGTTTCGACTTCCATGAAAGACTTGTGCTTTGATGCTTGTGGAATTGAAAAGGAAAAGAAAGATCCCAAAGATGTGAAGGGGAACCGATGCATAACTTGTCGATTGGCGCGCAGAGCTTCTAGATGTTTTGCCTGAGAAAAGGAAACTTGAGGATGGCGGCTATTCCTTCGATGAAGGAACTGAGCTACTAATAACCTAATAAAAAATTCTAATTGCCACGTTGGTTCCTAGCTGAGCTGACACAAAAAACTTGCAAGTTTCGTCCCTACAACCTGTTATCATGCTATTTTCGTTCTGTCCGTCTGCCACATTTGATATCAATCATGTTCATGCCACTACCTTATCAAGCAACCTGGATTTTCTACGCTTAAGATACATGTTAGAATTATAATAGAATCACAAATCTCTTTTTATATCGGATTATCTTATTTTGAATTCTATGGTGACCAATGGCGTAGTCAGGATTTTTAAATAATGGGGTCATGATTTCAACAAATAAAACTGCATTGGACCATTTTATTGGTTCCAAGTTCCGTTTAAGGTTTTGATATAAAGGCCCCCAATCAGTGTTGTAGCCAAACTTTTCAAATAATGGGGTCATGATTTCGACAAAAAAAATAAAAAAAAAAAAACTGCAGTGTATTATTTCGTTGAGCACCTAGTGAAAATGTGTCAATTCTTGCCAACAACTGCTTAAGGCTTATTCCAACATATGTCAACAATTAGTATGATACGTAGAGGCTTGTCAAGGATGACTACAAGAAACTGTAAAGTAATATTGAAGACTTCAAAGGCTTGTCAATTAAGGCATTTCATTCAAGCATTTTGTGCGGACAACATAGTCAGACATAAGAAGAGAGAAAAGGAAGACAAGATAGAAAAAAAAATTAGAAGAAGTAGGAGAATGCGGTTGTAATTTAGTTTGCCCTAGCTGTTTATAGGGTCAAATAAAATACACATGCAAATATATATCGGGTTTTAAAGTTGTTGGGATCATGAACAACCAATGATCCTATGCTGGCTTCGTAACTGATGTTGACGGCTATCACCATCCATTTCTTTTGCGATCTTGAGGTCGAATACCGACCACCATCATTTGGATTTGGTATGATGTCATTCTTGTCCTCTTTCTCAACTAACCTCCCAAAAGTCCATTTAAGCGGAAGAATGAAGGAAGCTCGCTTGCTCGCCTACTTCCTCTCTCTCCCTCTTCTGATAACCAAGTCATTCAAAACTCACAGTAACGCTGGTTAACAACATAACAGCCACCAACCTTACTTCAAACCTAGTGAAAGAAATAAGGTAAAGATTCTAGTTGGATCCCTAATATCTTGAAAAATCTTTGAAAATCAAAGGCATAATATTTTTTTAATTTTTTTAATTTTTGCGTGAATAAAATGTCAGAGTAGGCCTGAAATAATTCTTGTTCTTACACGGCTATGTCCCTAAAGACCAACATGGTGTCTAGCGAAAGAAAAAAATTCAGTAAGGTAGAGGATCCAGTGGCTCCAACCTCAACCCATACTCTTTCACAAATTCTCTTTGTTGTTTGGTTAATTTGAGTCACCGTGATAACGTGACAGACTTTTTATTAAACATCCTTACAAGTTCAACCATGTAACTTCCCTACTAACGCATACGATCATCTAGTGTACACGTGTTTTTTTTTAAGAGAACGTGCTATTGGCTTGTTTTTTTTTTGAAGAACGTGCTATTGGCATCTTTTTTTTTGGAAAACGTATTGGCATCTTTTTTTTAGGAGAACGTACGTGCTATTGGCATCTTTTTCTTTAGGAGAACGTGCTATTGGCATCTTTTTTTTAGGAGAACGTGCTATTGGCATCTTTGGTAATTGGTGTCATTTATTCTTTGATCAAAGTGATGCCATTGCAAAATCTCCAAAGTGCCTTCCAAGGAGGACAAGCTGACATGTCGTCCCCAAGGGCACTCTGGACTTTCCCCTCCCGCGTTGATTTGTCGGCCTTGAAACGGGAGAAAATTCTTCCACTCATATTTCAGTCAAACCCGTTGTCCTTTTTCAGTCCGTCCCACAGGAAATTAGTGCAATATCAAATTAAAAGGTCCTACCAAATAGTAGGACCCACGAAACCGCCAATCCGTAGAGTCCACGTAACGAGCCCACATCACCAAACAGGGGGTCACAAATACCAGAACAAAACACCTCCACAGGATACGCCATAGTTTAGTTTGGATGAATGGTATTTCTGGGTCTCTCTCTCCTCTCCTGCTCCGGCTGCTTGGTGCTTCTTCTTGTTTTTGGATTTCGTTTCTCTATCCTTTGATTCCCAATTTTCTTTGTTCTTTGGGGTCGTTGGATGTTCATATTATATGGCAGAACAAATTGTATGCTTTGTGATCGACAAGTTAATTCAACTACTCATCACCACAGAAGCAAACCTTTCAAGAGACGTACGCAAAGAAGTTGGTTTCATCAAAGACGAGCTAGAGAGCATCCGATCATTCCTTAAGGACGCAGATGCTAAGGCGGCGGCAGAGGGAGAGTCGACAAATAACAGTGTCAAAACTTGGGTCAATCAAGTACGAGAAGCAGCTTTTTACATTGAAGATGTCATTGATGAATATTTGCTCGGCATCATACGGCATCATCAAGATCGTGGATTCGTTCGTTTTTTCAACAAAATTGTTCGGTTGGTTAAGAGAATGAGATCACGTGATGGGACAGTTTTGAAAGTTGACGGTATGAAGGAATTGGTTCGTGAAATCAAGGCAAGAAGTGAACGATATGAATTCAGTTCCATTGACCAGCAACGTCAAGATGATGGCAGAACGACTCTTCCGTGGCATGACCCTCGAGTGGCTTCCCTTTTCATTGAGGAAGCTGAAGTTGTGGGGATTGAATCTGAAAGAGAAAAGCTAACTGATTTGTTGGTAGGAGGAGCGCCGAGACGCGAAGTGATATCAGTGGTTGGCATGGGAGGACTTGGGAAGACCACTCTTGCGAGGAAAGTTTATGACAGTCAGACGGTTATGGCCCACTTTGATTGCCATGCTTGGGTTACGGTGTCCCAGACAAACAGGGTGGAGGACCTTCTGAGGACGGTAATCAAAATGTTGTACGATTCAAGGAAGGATAATTTCCCAGTGGGAATTGACACAATGGATGAGGAATCCCTAATCAGAAAATCAAGAGAGTATTTGAAGCAAAAGAGGTATGTTGTTGTGTTTGATGATGTGTGGAAAGTAGATTTTTGGGAGGCTGTAGAACATGCTTTACCAGATAATAAAGGCGGCCGAATAATGATTACTACCAGGATTCAAGACGTTGCCGATTTTTGCAAAAAATCTTGTTTGGTTCATGTTCATCACTTGCAACCTCTTCCTCCAAACAAGGCATGGGAATTGTTTTGTAGAAAGGCATTTCAGTTTGAACAGGAGGGAAATTGCCCTCCAGAGTTAAAAGATATGTCACTGGAAATCGTTGGAAAGTGCGAAGGACTACCTTTGGCAATTGTATGCATAGGAGGTCTGCTGTCAACGAAAGTTAAAGTTGTTTTTGAATGGCAGAAGTTATACAATAGCTTAAGTTCAGAGTTGGAAAGCAATCCCCATCTTACAAACCTCACAAGAATCTTATCCCTCAGCTATCACCATCTACCATATTACCTCAAATCGTGTGTCTTATACTTTGGCATCTTTCCGGAGGACTACTCTATTGATTGCGCAAGATTGATTCGGTTGTGGATTGCTGAAGGGTTTGTAAAATTGAAGAAAGGCGAGACATTAGAAGAGGTTGGAAAGGAATACTTGACTGAGCTAATTCACAGAAGCCTGGTTCAAGTGTCAGAAGTTTACATTGATGGAAAAGCTCGAAGTTGTAGAGTTCATGATCTTTTACGCGAAGTCCTCCTTAAAAAGGGTATGGATTCAAGCTTCTGTCATGTGTTATCAGGATTTGAGTTGACTTCTAAACCAACAACTCGACGTCTCTCAATCGACAGCAATCCCTCTGATGCCCTGGGAAGCATTACAATGTCTCAAATTCGTTCTGTATTTACTTTTAACCAAGAAAAATGGCCCGAGTCTTTTCTCAATACATTGAGGGGAAACTTCAAACTTTTGAAAGTATTGGATTTCATGGACGCTCCAATCAATCAACTTCCGAAATACGTGGGGGATTTGTATCTCTTGACGTACTTAAGCGTGAGGAATACAAAGGTAGAGTTGCTTCCAGACTCCATAGGCAATTTGAAAAACTTAGAAACCCTGGATCTAAAACAGTCTTTGGTGTATGAAATACCAGCCAAGATTAATAAGCTTGTAAAGCTGCGGTATCTTTTGGCCTCCTATTGTGACTTCAGCATGAGTTTTTGCTTGAATTTCAAAAGAGGAGTGAAGATACATGAAGGTATTGGATGCTTACAAGCTTTGCAAAAACTAGGCCAAGTGGAGGTGAATCATGGAGGGATCAAACTAATCAAAGAACTGGGAAAGTTAAGGCAGCTGCGGAAGTTAGGCTTAACAAAATTGAAACGTGAAGATGGAAGGGCTCTGTGTGCTTGTATTGAAAAGATGAATCACCTTGAAACTCTAGATGTAAGGGCAATAAGTGAAGATGAAGTCCTTGATCTAGAATCCATTTCAACTCCACCAGAATTTATTCGGTCTCTGTACTTGACGGGGCGTTTAGAGCAGCTGCCAAGTTGGATTTCAAATCTTCAACATCTCGTCAAATTGGTGATTCACTGGTCAAGGTTGAGAGATTCCCCATTGGAAGCGCTTCAAAATCTACCTAATCTGTTGGATCTTTGGTTGGGAGAAAAGGGATACGATGGCGGGCAGCTGCATTTCAAGGAAGGAGGATTTCAGAAACTTAGAAGTCTGGGACTCAGGGACATGGAGGGACTAAATTCATTGATTATAGACAATGAGGTTATGCCTCTTCTCCAAGAGTTTGACTTTGGACCTTTCCCACAACTGAAGGAGGTGCCATCTGGCATCCACCATCTCCGAAATCTGACATATCTTTGGTTTTATGACATGCCGAAGGAGTTTGCACGACAAATGGATCCAAATAATGGCCCGCATTATTGGATTGTTGAACATATACAAGATGTTTGTTTTAGGTACGCGTCTGGCCCGAAGGGCGAATATGAAACCCACTATCTGGATGATTCCGACTTTTCGTTTTGGTTGAATGCATGATTCCAACTTATCAAAAAAATGGGAGTGTCTAAAGACTACAGGTTCAGGGGTTGTTAAGAGTTGGTTGTTACTTGTTAGCTCTGTTATCCTAGTTTTTCGTGTAGATTGACTAGGAGGGGCTCTTTCTTTTCTTTTCTGTTTTTTTTTTTTTTTTTTATTTATTTTATTTTTTATCATGGTGTGGTGTGGTCTTTCGAACGTTATCCTTGTAATTTTATTGGTGGTTGCAATAAATTGTTTTTTTTTTTTTACCGTAAGCGAAAAAAAAAAGATCAACTTATATGATTCAATAGAAGGCAACATAATATAACATAAAGAATTTTCGATTCTTAGATATTAAATGAAATACTTTTGCACACCGTCTCATTAATTACTATTGAATGCAGTTGATTTAATCTATTTACTACACATATTTTGAACATGAAATTTAAATTTTAAACATCTACAAAGGAGATGTCAAATTTTAAACATGAAATTTAAATTTGACAAAATATTCTTTTAAAATTGAGAAATTTTATTTGAACCCATGTTATGTATTTCTACACCTAATTAATAATTTTTTCCTAATAAACTACCAAATGTGCCCTTAGGTGAATGGGAAAAAAAATTATTACAACACAAAACCCATAAACCATCAACACACTTAATCTGTACACCCAGTCCCGCATTTTTGTCGGTGAACCCGAACCCAAACGCAGAACCACCGTTGCTCTCATCTCTCTCTCTTTGTCTTTCTTGTTAGGTTAACTTTTTCCGGTGCCTATCAGTTTGATAAACTAATATATATGGAACATTATTATTAAGTCAATTGGGTCAATTTGAATTAGTACTTTGGTTTTGTCAACCGAGTGGGATTAAACGTCAACAATTTGGGGAATAAACAACGAGTAATGAGGGGAAGCTACAGGTTCCAACCGACGGGCTGACGGAGAAAGAGAGAGAGAGTCCATAAGAAAGGGAGTTGGCGCAGTAACATACATCGAAGTCATTGTCGACAGCAAAGCCGGTGGAGCATTGCAGTTCCATTCGGTTCAAGGGGAAAGAGAAAAGAGCGAGCATAAATAAAATTAAAAAGTGGAGGAGGATGGTGGCTGTCGATGACATCGAGGAGAAGTGGTTTGGTTCACCGGAAAAAAATGGGGGAGTGGGTGTAAAGATAAACAAAGTGTGTCGACGGTTGATGGGTTTTGAGTTCTAATATTTTTTCTTTTCTTTTCTTTTTCATTCATCGAAGGGCAAATTTGGTAGTTTGCTAAAAAAATTATTAGTTGGGTGTAAAGATACATAAATTGGGTTCAAATAATTTGTTTCTTAAAATTTTGCATTCTACCAATAGGTCAAATTAAATTATTATTTTATTACATTAAACTATTATAATAAATGTTTTATAACAAAAAACACAATAATAAAATTAATAAAATACATTTAATAATCAATTAATAAAATTTGAAGCTTTCACTGCATAGATGAGAGATGTCAATCCATATCATGCTAAATCAAATTTGCCTTTTTAGTTGGAAATATTATTGCCGTCTCGTTTTTACCGTTAATATTTACTTAGACATTTTAAGAGATTGCTCTAAACTATAATTAATAATCGATACTAAATGCTACAACAAGCAACCCATTACATGTAAATACCATATGAAAATTCATTTCCCGCCATTTTCGAGTGCTCAAATGGCAATCGCTCCTCTCTGTCTCTCCCCAAAACCGAGCAATCAGCCAGAGAGATCCCATCTGAGAAGACATGGATCTCTCCGACATAGCAAGGAAGTTCGACCTCTACGACTCCAAGCACGTCATCCGACGAGTCCTCCATAATCGGCGTCGTAAGCTTCTCTCAAAATCCATATATCTCTTATCTGATAAATTTTCCCAACTGGGTGTTTATCAAATTATACCTATACTAAAACCCAGTTCTCGGGCACTGTTTTGCACTGTTAATGAACAGTGAAAGGGCGGAAATGCCCTTTGTTTCTTCTCACTCCCATGTTTTGTTGTTTGCTTTTTATACAGTAAAACTCCGAATTTGCCCTTTTCTATTCATCCGTTCCTCCGTCTGTGGAGTCTTTGTTTTGGTCTTTTCTTAATTTTTTAAACTCATGTAGAGCTGGTGGGAAGACAAAAATAATATTAAAAAAATGTTATTAAAGCCGGGCCACATGGTCTGTGGCACAATAAACAATAAAAATTTGTACCTTATTAATTTTTTAAACCTATGTATATCTGGTGGGAAGACAAAAAAAATATTTAAAAAATGTGATTAAAACCGGATCACATGATTTGTGGCACAACAAACAATAAAAATTTATACCCGACCACGTGTCAGTCATCGCTCCAGGGTAATATCTCTACTTTTCTTCTTCTTTCTTCCGTTCTCTTTTCAAATTTTCTTTGTTGTTTTTCTTTGCTTCTCCCGCTTTTGGCAATCGTTGTCTTTCTTTGCTTCTCCAGCTCTTGCCAGTCCTTTTCTTTCGTTTTTGAATCGTTGTTGCTTTTCTTTTTAGCCCGCTGTTGTTTCTCTGTGTGTTGCCGTCCACTGCCGGAGCGTCAAAGCTCGGCCCTTCGAGCTTCAATCCGCCTTGCCGATCTCCTCCTCTCGGCGCTTCCACCTAAACCCCTCTGGTAAATTTCCCAACTTTTCCCCCATTTATTTTTTCTCTCTATTTCTGCGCTTTCGAAAGGTTTCAGATTTTCACCTTCTTAAGCTTATGTTTCTGAAAGGACCTTGATTTTGTGTTTAATTCGGGTTGTTGCGTCGTGAATTTTGAATTTTATGTTTAATTTGGGTCTTTACATTGTGAATTTTGAATCTTTAGCCTAATTATGCTGTGATTAATTTTAATTTTGTTGGTTCGAGTAAATTTCGCACCTTTTCTTTTCGTTCTTTAATTTTTGAGTTCGATCTGTTAAATATGTGTGATTACTGGGTTTTTCCGATCTGTTAAAGATTGAGACTTTTGTTCTACCAAATTTGAGTTGCAGCAGTTGGAAGCTAGGAGGTGCAGCAACTGGAAGTCGGATTTCACTCCCGTGGCTGCAATTACATCAAGTTTTGGCTGATTTGATCTGAGCACGCACAGATTGTTTTCGAGGTTTTTTACTCCTACCCTCCCAGAAACTTGAGGTACGAAAATTTCAATTTTTTTGTGTTTTTGATTTATTTTCAGTGTTAATTTCTGATTAAATTATTATTTTTGATAAACCCATTTAGAATCTGATCCGGGTTTTGCCTGGATTCCAGAGTAAAAACCTTCAAACTTGAAGGTATAAAAATTTCAATTTTTTTATTTTTAGTGTGACTCTGGAGGGTGATAAAAATTTCTAGGGAAAATCAATGTTCGATTAAAATGTGTTTATAGTGTTTAGCAAGAGATTACAAAAGTTACTGCAATTCGGAATTTGGCATAATTTGGGAAAATATTGGAGGGTCAATTGGAGTATGTGATGTAACTTTTTTTATTGACTAATCTATCAATTGGTAAGTTAATTATGTATAATTTTTATTTCAATTTGTACTATTTGTTTTTCTACAATGTTATAGATTTTGTACAAAACCTTTATACATAATTTGTACTTCTTCGTACAGTTGCGTTTAGCTAAGTATGAACATAGAATATTTTTGTGAGGAAAAGTATTGGTGTAAGCAAAAAATAATTAATAGAATTTGCAGGGTATTTAGTGATAGATAAAAGTATATTTTCTTTCAGCTGATGACATGGTTTTTCATTTCTTGAATTCTTTTGGTTGTTTTCTTAGCTGTTGTAATCTCAGGTTAGAATGTTTACACTGATAGTTAATGATGGACTTAGTGAATTGGATTATATGTGTTTGAATAATAATTGATCCTTACAGTTAATTTTATAACCTGATATACTCAATGTAACAAATCAATGTATTCTGATAGATAAATAAGTGAAATCCTCTTTATATCTAACTGAGCTTAAACAAAAACAGTCATTTGATTGGAAGGTTATCATATGTGTATTTATTTGTTTGAATATGTTCTTTTATCTGTTTTTAGAAATTACCATTGAGTTCTTTTTTATTTATTTTTTATTTTTTTGAAAAATAAAATTGACCTTTCAATAAAAAAAAAAAGATCCGGATTGTTAGTCATTTATATATTTTCTTTTCACCACTAAGAACAACAACAAAAAAATGATCTTTATTGTTTTGTTAGTATGAAATGGTATCTTTAGATTTTCATGAAGTTGTGTTTTGCTTCTAAGACTCAGAGGGTGGGTATGGCGGCGGACAAGGACAGGCAAGTAAATTGGTCTCACCATCTGCCCTTTTGGCTTAGCCAGTGTCGATATATCTTTGTTTTAACTCAGTTAATGTTAGTTGTGATAGCTTGACTAGGCTTATACAACATTACTTATCTACTCTGTTAGATAGTGCGTTGCATTATTTTCCTTACAATTGATAGCGTGTTCTTTGATTTCCCACATGCCACATCTTGCAACGACTTATGCTGCAGTTAATGCACTTATTACTCTCGATGGTGAGACGAACTCTACAAGTTTTTGCAGCAAATGAAACTTCCAAGCGGCGGCTTCAAGTTAGATATCACATTCATTTGTGTGGTTCTATAGTTTGATCACATATATGTACAATGAATCATATCATTACCTTTAATTTACTTTTACCATGACTAATTACTTCTTGAATGCATGATGGTGGAGAAATTGATGTCTGGCCTTGCTACACTGCGGTTTCTGTTAGTCTTTCTCTGTTCTATTAGTTTCGGTTAGCCTTTCTCTGTCTATCACACTCAGATGGTGGAGAAATGTACTTCTGTTATTCATCTATTTTGAGGAAAATTGACGACACAATCATTTTATCTATTTTGATGGGCCCATTTTAGCAGATAAAAATGGGATTTCTGAAGCTAAGAAAGCTGTGTCATCTAGCAGTGATGATTCTTCAGATGAGGAATCTGATGCAGAGGAAATGAGTAATTTTTTTTCCTAATAAGACTACTGATGCACTTATACTATCGCTAATTTTGTGTTTGATTTGTGATTTTGGAAATAGTGGTTATTTCTAAGTGTGTTACTGTTTGGTTTAAGGCTTCTAAATCTAAGGTAGCTGCTAAGAATGGCCCAACTACTGCTACAAAGAAGAAAGAAGTCTCAGCTGAAAGCTCATATGAGAGTAGTGTTGATTCGGAAGATGATGATGTGAGTTTTTGGTTTTGCAACCTGGTGCCATAATTTTTTTTGCCGTAGGGGTTATTGCATGGGACATTAACCTGAAGATTGAGTCACTCATATCTGTATATTTGGGATACATTGTGTTGTGTATTTATATTTGTTAGATTGGGAAAGGTACCTTTTGGTCGATAGTGATCCTTAACTTTTGTGTTCACAGGAAACCCCTGCAAAGGTTACTGCCCAAAAAGCCTGTTAAGAAGGCAGACTATATCAGCTCTGGATCTAAATAGAGCTCTGAATCTAAAGATGAGGTGTGTGCTCATGCTTAAATATTTATATCATCTGAACGACTTGCACTATAGGATGAACCATTTTAATATGGGATTTTACTAATTAGTTTGAATCCTAATCTTTCTGAGCATGGTTAGGAAGTTATGAAAAAAGTAGAAAGGATGTTTTAAGCTCCTTTGATGATTGTTCTGGTGATAGTTCAGAGGAAGTGAAGGTTTATGTTTTTTTTAAATTCCAGTTTGAATGTGTTGCAATAATATCAGTCTTTGTGAGATCAAATGAATTACACTTGCCTCTTTGCCTCTTTCTACATGTTTTATACAGTTTCAAAACCCGCAGCACCGCGCGGGCACACTTGCTAGTTTGATTCTAATTTTCAGGGCGAGGTTTGCAAAGCTGTGATTTGCTTAGAAATCGCCGCCACAAGGCAATCGAGCTTTTGATTTTGCAATCCCGTCCTTTTTTCAGATTCATACTGGGTTTTAACTTTACGCTTGTGATTGTTTTGGATTGAATTGGTTTGTAGATCCGGGCTTCTATTCGATAGGAAAAAGGCGATAACGTTGAGTGGGATGTCTGAAAAGGCTTACATCAGATGCTACAATTCGATGCAGAACGGTCTCGGGGTCAAGTGGGTTTTCCATTTCTCATTTGGTTCTTCTGATTTCGACGTCATTTTTCTGTTTTGTGGATACTGATTACTGGATTGGTGTGTTGTGGTGGTGGAGTAGGAACAAGCTGGATGTTAGAGAACCGGCAATACAGTTTGGGTGTGTTCGGATCATTCGCTTTGTACAGAAGGCCTTGTCTCTGTAAGATGCGATTTCAATCTTTTTTTCGGTTTTTAATGAATACTTTTCATATGCTTGCTTCATGGAACTGCATGTCACTTGCTAAATGTTCGACAAAACGCTTCTGAGAGCATCAGGTTCTGGTTATTTGTTAGGATGGCTTGGTTTTAAGAGTAGATTATTATTATTATACTGTCATGTTTCAGTTACAAGGCTCGGTTTCTTGCATCGTTGCCAGCTTCTCGGCGGGCAAGTGCTGATTTCACTCGTCCTGTGTTCATTGCTGCGGCATTCTATTTGTGTGCGAAAAAACACAAGGTATCCCCATGATTCATCTCTCTCGCTTGATTTCATGAGACTTTCAGTCTTTTACTAATTAAATTAGTGTCATACCTAATATGTTTGCAGTTAAAGGTAGACAAGCTTAAGTTGATTGAGCTTTGCGGTGCACCTGAAACTGAATTCTCTTCCGTAAGATGCAGCCTTTCCTTCTATGCAATAGTTATTTTGGTTGTCAACTACATTTTTTGTTTCTAGGCTTATCATATT
Organism: Cotoneaster glaucophyllus; assembly: GCA_036320875.1. Lineage (NCBI taxonomy): Eukaryota > Viridiplantae > Streptophyta > Magnoliopsida > Rosales > Rosaceae > Cotoneaster > Cotoneaster glaucophyllus. The sequence goes on along the minus strand of CM070069.1, from coordinate 30,458,654 downwards.
TGTGAGCTTCTTCTCCAGGTTTCGACTTCCATGAAAGACTTGTGCTTTGATGTTTGTGGAATTGAAAAGGAAAAGAAGATCCCAAGGATATGAAGGGGAACTGAGGTATATATCTGTTGCTGAACTTACGTTTTAACTTTTCCATGGTGCATAACTTCTAGATATTTGCCATCTTTATTCATTAACTTGTCGATTGGCTCGCAGAGCTTCTAGATGTTTTGCCGGAGAAAAGGAAACTTGAGGATGGCGGCTATTCCTCCGATGAAGGAACTGAGGTACTAATAACCTAATAAAAAAATTCTAATTGCTATCTTGGTTCCTAGCTGAGCTGACACAAACAAACTTGCATGTTTCGTCCTTACAACCTGTTATCATGCTATTTATGTTCTGTCTGTCTGCCACATTTGATATCAATCATGGTCATGCCACTACCTTATCAAGCAACCTGGATTTTCTACGCTTAAGATGCATGTTAGAATTCTGATAGAATCGCAAATCTTCTCCTTTTATATCGGATTATCTTATTTTAAATTCTATGGTGACAGCTATCACCATCCATTTCTTTTGCGACCTTGAGGTCCAACACACTTTAGAGTGGACTCTGCTCGTACAGCATGACGGAACAAATGATATAGCTTTTGATTTTATGTTCTTGATCAGTCTCATCTTAACAACCTCTAGAGTAAGTACTAGTTTGGTACTGAGGTGCTTTTATAAAAAGTGAGTAAAAAAAAAGCTGAGCTCAAAAAAATGTTTGGTAAACACTTAAAAACAGCTTATTTTCACAGTTATAGGTGAAAAAAAAATTGAAAATGTGAAGTTGCAAAAATGAGCTTATTCTCACTGAGTTAAAATTATGGCTCCACCACTGTTAGTCTCATTTGATAAATCAACCCAAATACTTCATGAGCAATGGCCATCCCCAACCAAAAAACATAAAACTCTGCTTGTATTAATGGTTGAAATTTGGAACTTTCTCTTGATACATTTCACTCAATCTCCGTATCGGTATCTGATGAGTTTGCAATCAGAACCTCAATAATTCGTTTGCTTGACATTCTCGATCGTATGGCACAAGAAGGCAAACATGTATCGTCCTATATAGCCTCCAAGTTCTGAGTTTCGGATACGTGTTACATCCTTTCAGAAGGTTTAGGCTGGTTTGTCTGGTCCGCTTGCAAAGAACTGAGAAAAGCAAACACATATCAGTTGGGTTTTTCCATCTCAATGTGCATGATTGGTACAGAGTGAAACAATCTGAAGGCAAATGCATTCAAACCTTTCGCCTTGGTTTCTCTATTAGATGTGAGGTTTGAGGTTTTCCAACCCTCGTAGGCACGTTTTTCGATCTTTTGTGCCGCTTGCGACTTGAAGGCTGCAAGTTCAAGGGCATCAAACAGTTACATTCTGTAGTTTTCATTTCTAGGTACCCTAGAGGTTGTTAAGGCCATCTCCAATCGATGGCTGGCCAGAAGGCTCGTTTGAGCCCTCTGGCCCTCCAAGATTCTCCAAGATATTAATATTTTAATGAATAGTACATGGCCATATTTGCCTCCGTCTGCAACCGAGGGCCAGAGGGCTCGTTTTAGCCCTGTCACAAAAAACCGTCTCCAATCGAGGGCCAAAGGGCCATAGGGCCAAACATAATTTATTATTTTAAAACTATAACTTAAATTCAAATCCAACGGCTAAGTGACTTAATGTTGGTTAATGTTATTTAATGTTGTTTCATATTGTTTAATGTTGTTTCATGTTACTTAATTTAATTTAATGTTGTATAATGGCCTAGGAAGTTATAGGAAAAAAATAGAATTGAAAAAAAAATATGAAACAAATTTTGTGAAATATAAGTTATAGGAAAAAAATGGAATTTAAAAAAAATATGAAACAAATTTTGTAAAATAGAAGTTATATGAAAAAAAAAATATGAATAAAATTTTGTAAAATAGAAATTATAGGAAAAATGTGACAGCCCGTCCCGAGAATTTATATGTTTATCAATTTAAGAAATGTGAAAGTACGAAACTGCCCTCGAGCGTTGGATTGGGACATTGATTTGGGCAAAGTTAGAGACCCAAAAATATTGGTCTTGGATCAATAGAAATGATTCCAAGAAATTGGGAACCAATGACTTAATTTTTTTTAACTAGGGTTTGTAGTAAATCTAGTTGGGAACCAATAAGGAATTAACCCTAGTTGTTGGTTGGAAGTGTGATTGGTGTTGAGGACCACACCCACACACTTTTGGATTACATTCTCTCTCTCCTTCTCGTACTCTCTTCTCTCTCCCTATCTCTCGGACCATCTCACTCTCCCTCTCTCTTCGAACTCGTACGGACACACACAAACAAACCCAAAAACAACACGGATCGAAGGTTCTGAGGTCTCCAGTATGTTCCTAGGATCCTTACGAGTTGAGTGATACCCAGTTTCAGCGAAGAAACCTTTGAGAAACCCTAGTTCAAAAGTGGGCCGTGGGTGTACAGTACACCAAACCAGTTCGTGGAGGTTTCAAACTATTCTAAAGCTCAAAAGGTAACCTCCTAGCCCTCTAGTTCGTTTTGGCATAAATTGGAACAATTTTGGACGTCGGGAAACCCCAGAAAATGGATCTCCGACTTAGGTACTATTCATCAACTTTTAAACCCTTGAGTTTTTGTGAATTTTAGGACCACAACAAGCTCAAGGAGGTCCTCATGATGCTCGGAGTGCATCGTTGGTAGGATTTGGTTCCCGGGAAGCTCGAAAACGAAGAGTTGCAGATTTTGGTCGGAGTTCGAGGTAAGTTTCGACGTGATTTCGTAAATTTTAAGACTTAAAACCTATGCAACATGATTCTAGGGTTTTAAGCTTTCTTTTGGCTTTGGTTTCATGAGTTTTGGTTAAGAAACAAGAGAGAATAAGAAAAAAGAAAATTTCCCAGTGTTTTGGCGACGGCGACGGTCGCCGGAGCTGGAGGTAGGAGATGAAGGAATATTTCGTCAAGTCTGACGAAATATTCTCACACCGTTAGTTAATTTAGATGGATTCCGTTAGCTTTTAACGGAATATTCCTAACGGCAGTTAGGGTTCCGTGAGGGTTGGCCGCGCGTGGGGGCGCGTCTGTCCGTGCACTCGCCAGCTCGTGAGGCCTCGAAATTTTTTTCTAAAATTATGGGGATGATCCTGAGGTTGTTTAGATCACGTTGGTATATTCACACACCTCATTTGAGCATTGTATGAGAAGTTATTACCTAGTTTCGTTTATGTGCTTTAAATTAACGTATTTTTAGTATTTTCTCACATAGGCGAGACCTATCCGGAGGACGAGCGTAGCTAGGCTAGGCACGGGGGCTACGATCCTTCTACTTACCAGTGAGTGGGCTTTTGTTTTCCGTATATACCTATATACCATGTGTTTTTCCAAAAATTGCATGCAAAATGCTTTTATAAACGAAATACCATGCCATTGCATATTCATATATCTCGATTATGCATTATGAGATGTGATTGCATTATGAATTGTATGCGCATGATTGTGGGTGCTGAGGACGCTCAGGTAAGTTCAGGTAAGACTCTTGTGTGTTTAAATAAAAGTTGAGTTATGACGAGATTGTTGAGATGCATCGATAGCTCATAAACCTGCACCCCGGTGTTAGTGCTCCCGTCCAGAGATAGGGGCTAGTCTTTCATGTGATGTTCACCTCCCGCACCACACACTCATCTTGGATCCAAGTTAGGTGCACAGTCCTGTCGTATAGACCACTTTCAGTGGGTTCGACTCGAAGGTGACTCGCGATCTTTCGCACAGTCTTCACGTGATTGTAGCACTAGAGCGTACTTTATTACACCCAGTCTTGTCGTATAGACTACCTTGAGTGGGTTCGACTCGTGTGTAGGATATATATGATGATGAGATAAGTTGAGATTGATTATGAGCTATAGTCCAGCCGTGCTGATCACACGGTGGTCATGTTATTATCTATGATGAGTTTATTTCACCTGAATTACTTACCTAATGAATTAGTGGCATGGCATGGCATGTTTTTGATTTGTTGGCATATATGTTTTGATGATGAGTTTTTAGATGAGATAAGTATACGTTTATGTACTATTTTCTGGGAATGTATACAGGTTTTACGACTAGAGGTTATAAAGATTGTTTTGAAATGATTTTCGAAAAGACTTTGTTTTTGCCCACTCACGCTTTTGTTTTGCGCCCCTCCAGGTATTAGGTAGCATTCTTGGCGGCTTGTGAGGGCTTATCGAAGATTCTGACAGACATCACCCATGTAGGACCACCTTCGGGGTTATTATTTTAAATACTCTTTATGTTTGACTGCACCTAGACTTCATGCTCTGATTATGTATTAACACTCCTTGAATTCGGTTTTTATTAATTCGTATTTCCGCTTATTCTAATGCTTCCGCACTGTGCACATGGCTACGTCACCTTCACGTGACGACCATCATGCCTCGATCTCGGTCGGGGTGTGTAAAAAAAAATGGAATTTAAAAAACATATGAAACAAATTTTGTAAAATAGAAGTTATATGAAAAAAAAAAATGAATTTTTTTTTGTAAAATAGAAGTTATAGGAAAAAAATAGAATTTAAAAAAAAAATTGAAACAAATTTTGTGAAATAGAAGTTATAGGGAAAAAATGGAATTTAAAAAAAAATATGAAACAAATTTTGTAAAATAGAAGTTATAGGAAAAAAAATTTGAAACAAATTTTGTAAAATAGAATTGAAACAAAATTTGATTCATATGAAAAGGAAAAAAAAGGGAAAAAAAAGTTTAAATTCATATAACAAAAAAAAAGAGTTTAATACAACGGCTATTAGCCGTTATATTCAAAAAATTCAAACTATTAATGTCGGTTATAACCGACACTAATAGTAAATAAAAAAAAAATTGCCTATGAATACCTATTACTGTCGGTTATAACCGACAGTATTAAAAAATCCTTCATTAATGCTATCAGTTATAACCGATAGCAATAGGAAAACTATAAAAAAAAAAAAAAAAAAAATAGCCAGCCCTTTGGCCCTTTGAAATTTCGTGGGGCCCTCCAAGATTCCCGAGCCCTCTGGCCGCCTAGCCCTCGGTTGGAGACAGTTTTAGGGCTATTTTCGGCCCTCTGGCCCTCTGGACCCTTCGGTTGGAGATGGCCTAAGATGAGACTGATCAAGAACATAGAAACAAAAGCCATATCATTTGTCTCGTCATGCCATACAGGCAGAGTCGACTCTAAAGTCCAAAGTGTGTTCGACCTCAAGGTCGCAAAAGAAATAGACGGTGATAGCCGTCACCATCAATGAGCATGGGGTCATTGGTTGTTCATGATACCAACAACTTTAAAACCCAATATATATTTGCATGTGTATTTTATTTGACCCTATAAACAACTAGGGCAAACTAAATTACAACCGTATTCTCCTACTTCTATTTTTTTTTTTCTATCTTGTCTTCCTTTTCTCTCTTCTTATGGCTAACTCTGTTGTGTGCACGAAATGCTTGAATGAAATGCCTCAATTGACAAGCCTTTACAATCTTCAATATTAGTTTACAGTTTCTTGTAGTCATCCTTGACAAGCCTCTACGTATCATAGTAATAGTTGACATATGTTGGAATAAGCCTTAAGCAAATGTTGGCAAGAATTGACACATTTTTACTAGGTGCTCAACGAAATAGTACACTACGGTTTTTTTTTTTTTTTGGTCGAAATCATAACCCCATTATTTGAAAATTTTGGCTACTAACACTAATTGGGGGCCTTTATATCAAAACCTTAAACGGAACTTAGAACCAATAAAATGGTCCAATGCAATTTTATTTGTCGAAATCATGATCCCATTATTTGAAAATCCTGGCTACACCACTACTCACCATCGAATTCAAAATAAGATAATCCGATATAAAAAGAGAAGATTTGTGATTCTATCATAATTCTAACATGTATCTTAAGCGTAGAAAATCCAGGTTGCTTGATAAGGTAGTGGCATGAACATGATTGATATCAAATGTGGCAGACGGACAGAACGAAAATAGCATGATAACAGGTTGTATGGACGAAACTTGCAAGTTTTTTGTGTCAGCTCAGCTAGGAACCAACGTGGCAATTAGAATTTTTTATTAGGTTATTAGTAGCTCAGTTCCTTCATCGAAGGAATAGCCGCCATCCTCAAGTTTCCTTTTCTCAGGCAAAACATCTAGAAGCTCTGCGCGCCAATCGACATGTTAATGAATAAAGATGGCAAATATCTAGAAGTTATGCACCATGGAAAAGTTAAAAAGTAAGTTCAGCAACAGATATAAACCTCGGTTCCCCTTCACATCCTTGGGATCTTTCTTTTCCTTTTCAATTCCACAAACATCAAAGCACAAGTCTTTCATGGAAGTCGAAACCTGCAGAAGAAGCTCACAAATATGATCAGCCTAGAAACAAAAAATGTAGTTGACAACAAAAATGACTATTGCATAGTAGGAAGGGCGGCATCTTACGGAAGAGAATTCAGTTTCAGATGCACCGCAAAGCTCAATCAATTTAAGCTTGTCTACCTTTAACTGCAAACATATTAGGTATGACACTAATTAGTAAAAGACTAAAAGTCTTACGGAGGAAATCCCTTTCTTCCCATGAAATCAAGCGAGAGAGACAGGGCCGGTCTAGAGTTTTTTGAGGCCCGGAGCGATGCCACAAAATGTGCCCTCATTTTATATAAGAAAATTATTTGTTTTCACACGTAAGACATCGATAAAATTATACTTAGAAAAACACTTCAAACTTATAATTTAGAAACACAGAAAAACTAATTTATTTTGTATCGTGAGAAGGAAACAAAAAAAAAAAAACTCCGGGTTTACAAGTAGATAGATATGAGTTTTGTTTTCCATCTGAACTTTTAAAGTGTTTTTGTATGAATCGTGATGTGTTTTTTCTTATTTACTAACCTTGTCAATATGAGACTAAAAAAATAATGATATTTTTGAATCTTTAGTTGATATGTATAAGTAATAAATGGGTACTAAATTAAACTTATATGACACAAATGTGGTCAACACATTACTCTTTGTAAAATATGAGACTAATTTATGACACGTCATATGATTTGTAAATTTGGTCAACACATTACTCTTTGTTGAAGATTAGATTGTTGAATATTAGACTTGAATTGGAACAAATGTTTAAAAAATAACAACCCATATAGCTATTAGCTACTAATTAAAAATAAATTAACAACAAAAAAAAATCGTAAAAATTGTAAAGTAAATAAGCACACATGGTATTTTGAACCCAAGACCTCCTCATTAATTTTAAACAACAAAACCACCAGTTCTAGTTATATTTCTTTGTCATTGAACCAAATTTTATTAATTTATATTCTTATGAAAATATATATAAATATACCGTCTTAATAATTTTGGTGCCCTCAATTATTTTGGGCCCTGGACGGTCGCCCTTCCCGCACCGGGCCTGGGCCGGCCCTGGAGAGAGATGAATCATGGGGATACCTTGTGTTTTTTCGCACACAAATAGAATGCCGCAGCAATGAACATGGGACGAGTGAAATCAGCACTTGCCCGCCGAGAAGCTGGCAATGATGCAAGAAAGCGAGTCTTGTAACTGAAACATGACCGTATAATAATAATCTACACTTAGAACCAAGCCATCCTAACAAATAACCAGAACTTGATGCTCTCAGAAGCGTTTTGTCGAACATTTAGCAAGTGACATGCAGTTCCATGAAGCAAGCATATGAAAAGTATTCATTAAAAACTGAAAAAAAGATTGAAATCGCATCTTACAGAGACAAGGCCTTCTGTACAAAGTGAAAGATCCGAACACACCCAAACTGAATTGCCGGTTCTCTAACATCCAGCGTGTTCCTACACCACCACCACAACACACAATCCAATCCAGTAATCAGTATCCACAAAACCGAAAAATGACGTCGAAACCAGAAGAACCAAATGAGAAATGGAAAACCCACTTGACCCCGAGACCGTTCTTCATCTAATTGTAGCATCTGGTGTAAGCCTTTTCAGACATCCCACTCAACGTTATCGCCTTTTTCCTATCGAATAGAAGCCCGGATCTACAAACCAATTCAATCCAAAACAATCACAAGCGTAAAGTTAAAACCCAGTATGAATCTGAAAAAGGACGGGATTGCAAAATCAAAAGCTCGATTACCTTGTGGTGGCGATTTCTAAGCCAATCACAGCTTTGCAAACCACGCCCTGAAAATTAGAATCAAATTTGATAAATACCCAGTTGGGAAAATTGATCAGATAAGAGATATATGGATTTTGAGAGAAGCTTACGACGCCGATTATGGAGGAGTCGAACTGGATGTCGCAGAGACGGCGGAGCTCGACGGCTCGTCGGATGACGTGCTTGGAGCCGTCGAGGTCGAGCTTCCTTGCTATGTCGGAGAGATACATTTCTTCTGAGATGGGATCTCTCTGGCTGATTGGTGGGTTTTGGGGAGAGAGAGACGGAGAGAGGAGGTATAGCCATTTGAGCACACTAGAAAATGGCGGGAAGTAAATTTGCTGGTGTTCATTTCTAGGGTGGCTTACTCTAGAGGTTGTTCAGATGAGACTGATCAAGAACATAAAATCAAAAGCTATATCATTTGTTCAGCCATGTAGTTGGCAGAATTACAAGGGCAGTGAGCAAAACAAAGCATTGTTTGCCTCCAACTTTGAAGCCTGCCACGTTGAACCCCATGCTTGGGAACAACTGGTTTAAGTTGTCACCTTCTAGTATTAGAAACTCAACAGCTACCAAATACAGCTCAAGGTACATAAAAATGGAGATGGTGAGTCTTCCTTTCTGTCCATAAGCAACTTCTCCAATATCGGGATAACTCTTGATCCGCGGATTCCCGTCCATGCATCGTTGCAGGGCCGGTCTAGAGTTTTTTGAGGCCCGGAGCGATGCCACAAAATGTGCCCTCATTTTATATAAGAAAATTATTTGTTTTCACACGTAAGACATCGATAAAATTATACTTAGAAAAACACTTCAAACTTATAATTTAGAAACACAGAAAAACTAATTTATTTTGTATCGTGAGAAGGAAACAAAAAAAAAAAAACTCCGGGTTTACAAGTAGATAGATATGAGTTTTGTTTTCCATCTGAACTTTTAAAGTGTTTTTGTATGAATCGTGATGTGTTTTTTCTTATTTACTAACCTTGTCAATATGAGACTAAAAAAATAATGATATTTTTGAGTCTTTAGTTGATATGTATAAGTAATAAATGGGTACTAAATTAAACTTATATGACACAAATGTGGTCAACACATTACTCTTTGTAAAATATGAGACTAATTTATGACACGTCATATGATTTGTAAATTTGGTCAACACATTACTCTTTGTTGAAGATTAGATTGTTGAATATTAGACTTGAATTGGAACAAATGTTTAAAAAATAACAACCCATATAGCTATTAGCTACTAATTAAAAATAAATTAACAACAAAAAAAAATCGTAAAAATTGTAAAGTAAATAAGCACACATGGTATTTTGAACCCAAGACCTCCTCATTAATTTTAAACAACAAAACCACCAGTTCTAGTTATATTTCTTTGTCATTGAACCAAATTTTATTAATTTATATTCTTATGAAAATATATATAAATATACCGTCTTAATAATTTTGGTGCCCTCAATTATTTTGGGCCCTGGACGGTCGCCCTTCCCGCACCGGGCCTGGGCCGGCCCTGCATCGTTGTAGAAGCAACCCGGTATACCAACAAAGAAGCGCCAACCGGAAAAGAAGGATCAAGCTCAGCCACCCTCCTTCAGAAAGTGCAATGGGAATTGATAGAATCCCAACTCCTGAAGAATTAAACAAGGTGATTAAGGATGTTTTGGGCCAAAGAGGTTATACATGCTCGTCTAGCCAACTGACATAATTCACGTCTGTCGTCATTAAGAAAATTAAAAATGTGGTGTCACCGGAGAGGAAAAATAGACAAATTTACCTGTTAATGTGTTGAGACCACTGAAACATGTTCTGCAAAATATTGTGCCTCCACAATTGGTTGATTCCTGTGAGGGTGGGTTTTGGCTCTCAATTTTCTCTGCTTTTAAGGCAGTACATTTTTTATGCCGCCCACTATGAAACTTTGGTCCCAGTGAGAATGCAAGGGATGTCCAGATATATGGTGCAAATGGCGATGTTATCCACACAATTCATTTTACTTTTCACATACTCCTTGATAATTTTTAAGAAAAACTAATGAAAAGTCCAAAAAAACTTCTCTTTTAACGAAAAGCCTTTTTTAAAGATGTAGTGAAAAGTATCAAGTAAAGGTAAAAAAATGGTTTTTCGTTAAAAGTGAACAATACCGGGAGCTTTTCGTTAAAACTCCCTAATTTTTATCCTTTGATCTTCTTCATTTTATTTGATCCGATGGCCGAAAATTAAAAAAATGTATGAGAAGTAAAATGAGATGTGTGGATATCACATCCTTAGTGCAAAAAGGTACCAAAGCCAACATTGCCAGAAATGATTGAATTTCAATAATAAAATCATTTGTCCCTGGAAAAAAAAAAAAAGAAAAAAAAGGAGGATGATGGTGAGGATGAGTAGATAGCCACACAAACAAACATCATAACCAATAAATTAAGGATCATGCTAGGGCAATCAAATTTCTAAACTAAATTTCCAAACCAAATGATGTGTCACCAATAGAAAAAAAAATGTTAATTAATACTTAAGTAATAATTCAATTATCAACAAGCAAATAATTTAGTTTACAAAATTTAATTTAAAATTTTAGTCTCCATAACACTATCCATAAATTAAAGAGAGCATTAGGCAGCTTGTACACTATGTGGAATTTGATGGTTGAAAATTACATGCCTATGTTGCTAAAGGTTTCAAAAGGAAACCCACTTACATGTCACAAACATTGCTGTAGAAGAAATTAAGTTTACTTTCCATGAGGGTCCATTTGCAGAGGAGACGTATGCCTTTTTTGTCATGGAAGAGTTCGGGGCTATGACCGGCACTCAAATGTAAAAGTTTTCCACTTCTCTTCTTTTTAGAATATTCTTGCAAATAGAATTTCCAAGAATGTCAATAACAGACCATAATTGTATTTCTTTATAGAAACTAACACCATAATTGGATATCAGCCAAATTAAGATAGTTGATTGTAAAAAAGTATTTAGGTTGTCAAGTAAGTTCTTTTCATGGAAAACAATGGCGAGTTTAACATCTTTTTATAAGCTTATTCTTCTATATACTTATCATATCTTTTTCATTTTTATTCCATATATGTATTCACTTTCCCCTATAGAATCAGAGAGAAAATTAGACGTAACATGAATGTAATTTGTCAATATTTTATATTTATTATGTACTGATATGTATTTTAACTCTCTTTAGCATCATTTGATAACTAATATTCTGAAGTATCAAGTCACTAATTTGGTCAACATCCATCAAGTTCTTATTCTAAAAGAATTATGAATAAACATATGAAAATGGCACAACCTGAAAATCCACTCTCCACCTTCCTGGTTTTATCTTAATTCACGATCAAACTGGAGCCCATACCCCTTTCAACGCTTTTGTTTAAAGGTAATTAAAATTGTTTAACACAGAAGAATATTTTAAAGATAATCAGTGTGCATGTTTTGTGCAAATTTTAAGGCGCAAAGAAAAATATATGCTTTCTGTTGAAGACAAACGAATACTGTTTTTAAATTTCTTTTCCTAGAACTGGATTGCTTTTGTTTAAGAGATTTTAACGAAAAATTATCAGTACTGTTTATTTTAACGAAAAACCATATTTTTATACTAAAAAGTCTGAAACTATTCACTTTACTCTTTATTTTGTCCTTATTGTTAAAATAAGGAGTTTTCAAGCCCTTTTCACTTTACCCTTTTATTTTGTCATTATCGTTAAAACTTAAAACTCAAAATTTTCAAGTCATTTTCATTAATGTTAGTAAGTGGATGATGCTATTGGGCACATAGGTCTTGCACTACAGAAGGAACAAAGGAACAATAGAGAACATTGTAGCAATGGTCCTTCAACTTTAACACAATTAGAGCACTGGTCTTTGAATTAAAAATATGTAATTAGTGATCCCTTAACTCATTAAAACGTGCAGTTATGGTCATTTTCTTTAACTCTGTAAAAATTTCCATCAAAATGAGTCATGTCGGAAGAATTATTGCTAAAATTGAGTTAAAGGTGAGGGACATTACTTCAATTTGATTAAAGTTGATGAACCATTTCTCCATTTGGATTAAAATTGAGGGACCGTTGCTAATTTGCTATAGTTTTATCATTTATTTTTCATATTTACCCCTTGATTCAGCTTTACGTGCATAGCACGTGACTCATTTTGACAGAAGTTCTAGAGGAGTTGATGTGAAACACCATGATTGCATGTTTTGATGAGTTAAGAGACAAATGATCATAAATTTTTAATTAAAAAACCATTCCTCGAATTAGGTTAACATTCAGGGATTATTGTTACAATTTTTTCTTTACAATATTGGCACCTATTGCTTTATAATTGGGACGTATGTCTGAAATGACTCATTTAAACAATTCTTTACCTTAGCTAAAGATTTGAACCTCTACAATTTTAAATGTGAAAAAAAATAATAATAACTCGCCTGCTTTCAACCAAATTCGATATATTTATACTGAAATTATCGAAAAAATGGTATTGACTACTAACAGTGACCCCTAGGGTATAACAAAGGGAGGGGAATTGTTGGATTGAAATGGAACTTGACACAACTACTTGAAAAGTAATGTGAATAGAACCACTCTATGATTGAGTAAGCATCAAACATTCCATGCTGGTAATTATCAAAGTAAACTAGTTGTTAAAAATGGGTGGCCAATTTTTAATCTAATCTTTTTCTCATTTTTGAATTCTAAAACCATCAATTCCAGTTGTGTTATACCCTAGTAGTTGTTCAAGTAGCTATAAAAATAATTAATCTAATCTTTTTCTCATTTTTGAATTCTATCATTCACAGCATCTGTTCACATATTTGTAGCTACAGCAACAAACCAACAATCCAAACAAACATCAGCAACATTTTTCAGATGATAAAAAAACACAAAAAAAAAAAAAAAAAAAAAAAAAAAAGTTGAATGATAAACAAATTAATTGAAAATCCAAACCGAAGATTTCTCGATCGAATTGCATAATTCACAGCACCTCACCCTGGGGTTCAAGCAACGGAGGGGGAGGGGGGGGGTGGTGAGCCTTCACTTTGCGGCTACCTGTGGCTACCTGGCTGTTGAAACACCTCCGAGTTGCCTCTCCATGGTTTATAAGAGTGCGAATGTAATAGATAAAATAAATTTACAAATTTGAAGAGGATAATGATTCCAAACCCAATCATTCAATAAAAAATTAACAAATTTACAAGATTGGGAACAAAATCGATGAAATTGATTCAGCGAGAGCACCGTTTTCGAACCTGAACTTCTTGAATCAGGCGTCGCAGGCGGTGACCCACCTGAAAATGATGAACGGATTGCTGCAAATCCTAGTTGAAATCGCTTGCAGTTGCAGACATTCGAGCGTTCAAAGAAGAAACCATGGAGAACGCGAAGAGGAAAAGGGAGGTGAAGGCTTCGAAGTCGTGCTCGCGTTCGCCATCGGTTTCATTGGAATTTGGGAGAGGATTTAGTAGAACAGTCCTTTTTTAGTGCAGAGGATTTTGCAGAGTTATCTGTTCGCCGGAATTTGGAGATTGTGGTGGTGGGATGGGAGCGTGGCTTTTATTTTCTGGGTTTGAATTGCAGCTGTTTGGGAATGGAGACGGCAGCATGAGGTTGATAATAGGGAGACTTCTTTTTTTTTTTTTTTTTTTGAACAACCTAACTTGATATCGAATTTGTATCAAACGGAAAGACTTGATAATGTCAAATTGGGTTAAGTGAGTAGACAAATGTCACAAGATTAGAGAGGCCAATTTTTTTAGGTGCAGCAGATTTCAATAAAAACAGACGTTTAAGTACGAGCTGATTATAATATGTGATGATTTTATTTTTTATTTTTTATAGAATTATATTCTATATTTAACAAAAGCGGAATAATTTACGGTAACACAAATATTCAGTAAACATTACACAAATATTAAAAACAAAATTACACACTTGACCAAACAAACATCGCAGCTCATACATAGAGATACAAAATAAGAGTGGACCAGGTATTTTGCGGATAAGTGACTCTCCATCTTTCTACTGATCTGAAAAGAACATTGAAAGAGAAATAATTATTAATAAGATACTCATACAAAAAACAAAGGAGATAAGTAACTAAAAAACATTGGTTCAGCTGTAATTTGTCTAATTTTTTTGTTGCCAATTGTAGCATTTGTAACATTTTCAGTGTATTTTAGTATTTGAGCAACATCAACCGCTCCTATATTATATATACGCAAATCATAGTAAAAAAAATGAACAGATACATTACCCGAACATTAGTAATTTTCCGTGATATAGTTCCAAAATCCGCAGTTGTCAGCTATGACTTGGATCGCATGCTCCCAGACATTTGGAAATCTTAGTTTAAACAATAATATGACAGCCAAAACAAGATTGAAAGAATAAGCCATTGGATTAAAAAATTGGGGTGCAAGGATGCCATGAAAAATGATCCAGTAGATAGCCCACACTAAGACTAGCCCTACCCAGATAATGAAGCGGTATGGAAGTCCGGCGGAGAGCAGAAAAAGTCCAAACCAGACAACAGAGAGAGCTGCCATAACTACGAGAGAGAGAATGTAGGAAGGAGGTTTGACAAACTGGCTTGGATTCATCCCGAGGGCAGTCAGAATGGCAGCTAAGGCCAAGAGGATGGTCAGAGTCTCCGTTAGATGTTGTGGATACGGAGGTGGATTTCGAAGAGGGTATTGATTTTCAACGTCCGCCATGGCTGTGCTCCAAAATTGGCAGCTGGGAGAAGGAGAAAGAAATGCGGGATTGAGTTGAGTACGTAGCGTGTTTATAAACTTGCGGTGTTTGGATTGGTTAATTCGGTTTTTGTAAGTTTCTCATGTTGACACTAGGGTTCTCTATTATAAACGTATAACCGTGTCAAGTTTTTTTAAGTCATTCAGGCAATCAACATCAAACTACATGGTCATTCAGGCAATCAACATCCTGCAGTTTGATGTTCACACTTACAGAATTAAGAGAGTCTCGTATTTTAATTCATATTTTGGGTTAGTTTGACTCTCCTAAAGATATTTTGGGTTAGTTTGACCCTTATATATTACCACAAGGTCCTCACGGTTCATAAACTGTGAGGTGAGCGAGGTAGTAAAGAAACGAAAATTCATATTGCCAAAAGCAAATGCCTCTCCGCACGTACTGTGCGGTTTGATGTTGAGACTTAAAGAGTCATATGGTATTATTAACTGTGCGGTTTGCCGTTGACAATTATAGGTTAGGTGAGGACTGAGGTTTTCCAAATACAATAATTGATATAAAAAGAGAAGATCTGTGATTCTATCAGAATTCTAAAACGTATCAAAAGCGTAGAAAATCCAGTCTACTTGATAAGGTAGTGGCATGCACATGATTGATATCAAATGTGGCAGACGGACGGAACAAAAATAGCATGATAACAGGTTGTAGGGACGAAACATGCAAGTTTGTTTGTGTCAGCTCAGCTAGGAACCAACGTAGCAATTAGAACTGTTTATTAGGTTATTAGTACCTCAGTTCCTTCATCGAAGGAATAGCCGCCATCCTCAAGTTTCCCTTTCTCCGGCAAAACATCTAGAAGCTCTGCGCGCCAATCGACAAGTTAATGAATAACGATGGCAAATATCTAGAAGTTATGCACCATGGAAAAGTTAAAACGTAAGTTCAGCAACAGATATATACCTCGGTTCCCCTTCACATCCTTGGGATCTTTCTTTTCCTTTTCAATTCCATAAACATCAAAGCACAAGTCTTTCATGGAAGTCGAAACCTGCAGAAGAAGCTCACAAATATGATAAGCCTAACAACAAAAAATGTATTTGACAACAAAAATGACTATTGCATAGTAGGAAAGGCTGCATCTTACGGAAGATAATTCAGTTTCACATGCACCGCAAAGCTCAATCAACGTAAGCTTGTCTACCTTTAGCTGCAAACATATTAGGTATGAAACTAATTAGTAAAAGACTAAAAGTCTTACGGAGGAAATCCCTTTCTTCCCACGAAATCAAGCGAGAGAGATGAATCATGGGGATACATTGTGTTTTTTCGCACACAAATAGAATGCCACAGCAATGAACACGGGACGAGTGAAATCAGCACTTGCCCTCCGAGAAGCTGGCAACGATGCAAGAAACCGAGTCTTGTAACTGAAACATGACAGTATAATAATAATAATCTACACCTAAAACCAAGCCATCCTAACAAATAACCAGAACATGATGCTCTCAGAAGCGTTTTGTCGAACATTTAGCAAGTGACATGCAGTTCCATGCGATGAAATTGAGGTTCCACCATAAAATCAATTGGCAATGTGGGGAGTAGCCCAAGACCATATAAGCACATAGCAAACCTTGTCCCTCACCAATGTGGGAAAAAGATTGAAATCGCATCTTACAGAGACAAGGCCTTCTGTACAAAGGGAATGATCCGAACACACCCAAACTGAATTGCCAGTTCTCTAACTTCCAGCATGTTCCTACACCACCACCACAACACACAATCCAATCCAGTAATCAGTATCCACAAAACCAAAAAATGACGTCGAAACCTGAAGAACCAAATGAGAAATGGAAAACCCACTTGACCCCGAGACCGTTCTGCATCGAATTGTAGCATCTGGTGTAAGCCTTTTCAGACATCCCACTCAACGTTATCGCCTTTTTCCTATCGAATAGAAGCCCGGATCTACAAACCAATTCAATCCAAAACAATCACAAGCGTAAAGTTAAAACCCCAGTATGAATCTGGAAAAAGGACTGGATTGCAAAATCAAAAGCTCGATTACCTTGTGGCGGCGATTTCTAAGCCAATCACAGCTTTGCAAACCACACTCTGAAAATTAGAATCAAATTTGATAGACACCCAGTTGGGAAAATTGATCAGATAAGAGATATATGGATTTTGAGAGAAGCTTACGACGCCGATTATGGAGGAGTCGAACTGGATGTCGCAGAGACGGCGGAGCACGGCGGCTCGTCAGATGACGTGCTTGGAGTCGTAGAGGTCGAGCTTCCTTGCTATGCCGGAGAGATCCATTTCCTCTCAGATGGGATCTCTCTGGCCGATTGCTCGGTTTTGGGGAGAGAGAGAGAGAGAGAGAGAGAGAGAGGAGCGATTGCCATTTGAGCACTCGAAAATGGCGGGAAACGAATTTGCTGGTTTTGGCGCTTGATCGATTACGGTAAATTTTCATATGGTATTTACATGTAATGGGTTGCTTGTTGTAGCATTTAGTATCGATTATTAATTATAGTTTAGAGCAATTTCAGAAGTGGATGTCAAAATGTCTAAGTAAATATTAACGGTAAAGAGAGACAGCAATAATATTTCCAACTAAAAAAGTAAATTTGATTTAGCATGATATGGATTGGCAACTCTTACCTTTGCTGCCAAAGCTTCAAATTTTATTAATTGATTATTAAATGCGTTTTATTAATTTTATTATTGTTTTTTTGTTCTAAAACATTTATTATAATAATTTAATGTAATAAAATAATAATTTAATTTGACCTATTGGTAGAAAACAAAACTTTAAAAGAATACATTGTCGAATTTAAATTTCATGTTCAAAATATGTGTAGTAAATAGATTAAATCAACTGCATTCAATAGTAATTAATGAGATGATGGGCAAAAGTATTTCCTTTAATATCTAAAAATCGAAATTTCTTGATGTTATATTATGTTGCCTTCTATTGAATAATATAAGTTGATCTTTTTTTTTTTGCTTACAGTGAAAAAAAAAACAATTTATTGAAACCACTAATAAAATTACAAGGAAAGCGTTAGAAATACCACACCACACCACACCATGATAAAAATAAATAAATAAACAGAAAAGAAAAGAAAGAGCCCCTCCTAGTCAATCTACACGAGAAACTAGGACAGTAGAGCTAACAAGTAACAACCGACTCTTAACAACCTGTGAACCTGTAGTCTTTAGACACTCCCATTTTTTTTTGATAAGTTGGAATCCTGCATTCAACCAAAACCAAAAGTCGAAATCATCCAGGTAGTGGGTTTCATATTCGCCATATCTCGGGCCAGACGCGTAACCAAAACAAACATCTTGTATATGTTTAATAATCAAATAATGCAGGCCATTATTTGGATCCATTTGTCGTGCAAACTCCTTCGGCATGTCATAAAACACAAGGCATCTCAGATTTCGGAGATGGTGGATGCCAGATGGCACCTCCTTCAGTTGTGGGAAAGGTCCAAAGTCAAACTCTTGGAGAAGAGGCATAACCCCATTGTCTATAATCAATGAATTTAGTCCCTCCATGTCCCTGAGTCCCAGCCTTCTAAGTTTCTGAAATCCTCCTTCCTTGAAATGCAGCTGCCCGCCATCATATCCCTTTTCTCCCAAACAAAGATCCAACAGATTAGGTAGATTTTGAAGCGCTTCCAATGGGGAATCTCTCAACCTTGACCAGTGAATCCACAATCTGACGAGGTGTTGAAGATTTGAAATCCAACTTGGCAACTGCTCTAAACGCCCCTTCAAGTGCAGAGACCGAATAAATTCTGGTGGAGTTGAAATGGATTCCAGATCAAGGACTTCATCTTCACTAATTGCACTTAACTCTAGAGTTTCAAGGTGATTCATCTTTTCAATACAAGCACACAGAGCCCTTCCATCTTCACGTTTCAATTTTTTTAAGCTTAACTTCCGCAGCTGCCTTAACTTTCCCAGTTCTTTGATTAGTTTGATCCCTCCATGATTCACCTCCACTTGGCCTAGTTTTTGCAAAGCTTGTAAGCATCCAATACCTTCATGTATCTTCACTCCTATTTCCCCATTGAAGCAAAAACTCATGCTCAAGTCACGATAGTAGGCCATAAGATACCGCAGCTTTACAAGCTTATTAATCTTGGCTGGTATTTCATACACCAAAGACTGTCTTAGATCCAGGGTTTCTAAGTTTTGCAGATTGCCTATGGAGTCTGGAAGCAACTTTACCTTTGTATTCCTCAGGCTTAAGTACGTCAAGAGATACAAATCCCCCACATATTTCGGAAGTTGATTGATTGGAGCTTCCACGAAATCCAATACTTTCACACGTTTAAAGTTTCCCCTCAATGTATTTAGAACAGACTCGGGCCATTCTTCTTGGTTGAAAGTAAATACAGAACGAATTTGAGACTTTGTAATGCTTCCCAAGGCATCAGAAGGATTGATGTCGATTGAGAGACGTCGAGTTGTTGGTTTAGAAGTCAACTCAAATCCTGATAACACATGACAGAAGCTTGAATCCACACCCTTTTTAAGGAGGACTTCGCGCAAAAGATCATGAACTCTACAACTTCGAGCTTCTCCATCAATGTGAACTTTTGACACTTGAACCAGGCTTCTGTGAATTAGCTCGGTCAAGTATTCCTTTCCAACCTCTTCTAATGTCTTGCCTTTCTTCAATTTTACAAACCCTTCAGCAATCCACAACCGAATCAATCTTGCGCAATTAATAGAGTAGTCCTCCGGAAAGATGCCAAAGTATAAGACACACGATTTGAGGTAATATGGTAGATGGTGAAAGCTGAGGGATAGGATTCTTGTGAGGTTTGTAAGATGGGGATTGCTTTCCAACTCTGAACTTAAGCTATTGTATAACATCTGCCATTCAGAAACTTTATCTTTCGTTGACAGCAGACCTCCTATGCAAACAATTGCCAAAGGTAGTCCTTCGCACTTTCCAACGATTTCCAGTGACATATCTTCTAACTCTGGAGGGCACTTTCCCTCCTGTTCAAACTGAAATGCCTTTCTACAAAACAATTCCCATGCCTTGTTTGGAGGGAGAGGTTGCAAGTGATGAACATGAACCAAACAAGATTTTTTGCAAAAATCGGCAACATCTTGAATCCTGGTAGTAATCATTATTCGGCCGCCTTTATCATCCGGTAAAGCATGTTCTACAGCCTCCCAAAAATCTACTTTCCACACATCATCAAACACAACAACATACCTCTTTTGCTGCAAATACTCTCTTGATTTTCTGATTAGGGACTCCTCATCCATTGTGTCAATTCCCTCTGGGAAATTATCCTTCCTTGAATCGTACAACATTTTGATTACCGTCCTCAGAAGGTCCTCCACCCTGTATGTCTGGGACACCGTAACCCAAGCATGGCAATCAAAGTGGGCCATAACCGTCTGACTCTCATAAACTTTCCTCGCAAGAGTGGTCTTCCCAAGTCCTCCCATGCCAACCACTGATATCACTTCGCGTCTCGGCGCTCCTCCTACCAACAAATCAGTTAGCTTCTTTCTTTCAGATTCAATCCCCACAACTTCAGCTTCCCCAATGAAATGGGAAGCCACTCGAGGGTCATGCCACGGAAGAGTCGTTTTGCCATCATCTTGACGTTGCTGGTCAATGGAACCGAATTCATATCGTTCACTTCTTGCCTTGATTTCACGAACCAATTCCTTCATACCGTCAACTTTCAAAACTATCCCATCACGTGATCTCATTCTCTTAACCAACCGAACAATTTTGTTGAAAAAACGAACGAATCCACGATCTTGACGATGCCGTATGATGCCGAGCAAATATTCATCAATGACATCTTCAATGTAAAAAGCTGCTTCTCGTACTTGATTGACCCAGGTTTTGACACTGTTATTTGTCGACTCTCCCTCTGCCGCCGCCTTAGCATCTGCGTCCTTAAGGAATGATCGGATGCTCTCTAGCTCGTCTTTGATGAAACCAACTTCTTTGCGTACGTCTCTTGAAAGGTTTGCTTCTGTGGTGATGAGTAGTTGAATTAACTTGTCGATCACAAAGCATACAATTTGTTCTGCCATATAATACCAACGTCCAACAACCCCAAACTAGATGCTAGCTGTTTGGTTTGGATGAGCGAACACTTGCCCGGAAAACAACAAAGAAAATTGGGAATCAAGGGTAGAGAAACGAAATCCAAAAACAAGAAGCAGCAAGCAGCCGGAGCAAATTGAATGCCGTGAAGCAGATGGCTTGGGTGTCAAGAAAATCAGAAACAACGAAGCAAATTTAGTGAATTGATGGATTGAAATGTTCAGATACCTTTCTTACTAATTTTGCAAAACCTTGAGTGATCCACATCCGAATCAATCTTACGCAGCTAATTTAGTATTCCTCAGGAAATGCCTTTCAACAAAACAATTCCCATGCCTTGCTTCAAGGCAGAGGTTGCAAGCGATAAAGCATGTTGTATGCCTTGCTTGAAGAATAGAGCTTTTGGATGCGGTATCTCACATTTTTGTAATTTTCAATCTCGGCTGATGTGTACAAGATAATATTTGTTAATACTCCTCCTCAATCTCGGCTGGGATATCTCCGTCTTGGACTGGATTGGCAAATTGCTCGCTTTCTTTGCTCAAGCTTGCAATGTTGTTTTGATGCATATTGCTGGACGTAATGCCAACATGTTGTATCCCTAGCTCTGCTTCAGCTCAGCTGTCATACAAAAAATACAAGAAATCCTTCATAAACTCGTTTACATATTTACTAAATGTCCACATCTGAAAAACAACCAATTCAATCAGAAGGGTCACATTTATAAGGAATTGTTCAACTCTAGAAAACAGGATCACAAGTAACCCTAGTAAATTCATCGAAAACTCGACATAACATAGAGCAACATGAGCAATCAGACAACCTTGAAGACCAATTTGGTATGAAGTTATTCCACATCAAATTCAGCAATATAAATCTCCTCATTTTGCTTCATAAATTCCATATCCAAATATATATCAAATGCAACAGAAAAACACAACAATAATATTCCAACTTGAGGGTTCAGACAAAACACAAGTTTACATAAGAACCAATGAAACTAGCAAATATCTCTTTCCCACTTCTCATTTTCTTCCAAGTCCATAAATCACATGCTCTATTTCTAACCAGCTGAAAACTTCTCTTCTGACACGGCGCTAACGGTTACACAATAACACAAATCAACCAAAGGCCCTCACTATCATTTCTGACAAGCAGCGTGGAGTGCCTGTAGAACATCCCCTGGATCAATTAATGAACATCGGTAGTGCTAATTAGATGTCTCGGTTGTTGGTTCCTCTGTCCCGCTGCTATTAATCAACTGGTAAAACAGTGACGGAAGTAATATCAGTTTTCACAGGATATAACACAATAGGAAGTGGAGGAGAAAACACCGCGAAGAAACAAAAGTATCCGTGTGCATGGCCTGGTAGAAACTTTTACATACCAAGGCACCAAGTTGCTCATATGCTCCCATTACTTTAAGATCTTCCTCATCTTCATAACCTACTTGTATTATTCTCGGTCCATTGACGGACCAGAAGGCTCTTAGACCTGCCTCCTGGATATAGAACCATACGTGTGATTAAATGTTGTCAAGAAGCCATACATCTTTCCAACAAAGGTATAAAACTAATCCTCCAAATTCTTTTTCAATAAAAATCAACACAATTATCCAAGGTGAGGAAAATTTTATTGTTATAAGCTGTAGACTGGTAATAGAGCTCAACTGATTCCACGCATTACCTCAAGAAAAGCACTCTATAAAAGCCATTGTATCAATGCACATTTTATCCAAGACATCTGTGTTCTCACTCAAAATTGCAATTTGTTGCTAAATCCTTTTCTTTAACATATTTGTGTTCCACGAAACTGCATGATTATTATTTTTTCTATCTTTCCTATGTCAAACATATTATTTTATTTTTGGATGAACAAAACAAAATATATTTAGTCATCTGACCTGTAATGTGATCAAGTATATGGCCTCCAGTGCTTGAACACGAATTTCAGGATCATCAACTGGTTCACGCTCAATTGAGAGAGCACTCCCAAGCTCAAGTGGCATTTTCGATCTATCCTGTTCACTGTAAATCTGGACAAAACTTACCAGATAAATATGAAGGAACAAAAAAAAGTGTACAAGTGTGTGTGTGGATGTATATAAATATATATGAAAGCATCGGAAGTCAAGAAGGTGCAGAATACTACCTTGTTACCCGCAACTGGAAGAAGCAGAGCTGGCCAGAGAAACTCTGAAATCAAAAGCAAATTCTGAAGCTGGCTCTCAGCTTCAAAACAACAGTTGCGAATAGTTCCAGAAACCTGTAAGCAGATAAAATATCTCACTAATAAAGTAAGCAGTTGATAACGGAACTTCCCTTGGTTAGATTGGCACCAGCTTGGCTGCTCAACCTTGACCAGAGTAACCCGTGCTTCCCTTGGAAGACTTTGAACTCGTTCAGAATGCCTAACTGATAGATCATATATGACCAGATAGTAAAGCTCTCTTTAAAAGAAGGACCGTCTCTAAATAATTATATGAGAGCTAGTGTATCGACAGCATACGCCCTGCTTCTTTCGTTTTTTTCACAAGTAATTTTTACTTCTGTTTCTAACTGACGACAATCAAAAGTGAATAATATAGAGTAAACAACAAAAAAGATTCTCTATCTTGTCCCGTTGTGGGATCTATCAGATTCATACATACCCCTTTCCTCCTCAAAGGACTAGGAGAGTCGAACTGTCTAATAATCTGCCTTAAAAGCCCTCGCTTAGGGTCCAGCAAAAGCTTCCTTCCTGCTTCCTGCTTTGAGATGTTTACAAGTATGGAACCAACATGCTCAAATGGATCTTCTGATACATGTGGAACAAAAAGTGTCAGAGCAAGATAGTTATATAAACAAGTCAATATTGGTGGCTGCAAACTTTACACATTCAGACTATATCGTTCTTTAAGTAAAACATATAAATTTTGAAAGGAAAAACGCACCGCTAGCTTCATCCAAAGATCTACAAAATGATCTCACAAGCTTCATAACATAGAGCCCTTGCATCTTCTCGTCTCCAGTCTAGCAAATATACATAATTGACACTATTACTATCAACATTTCAGGGACGATACAGTCATGTATGACTATTCCAAAAATCTGCCTTCTTCATTTAACAACGAAAATAATGAAAATTCTTGTAATATGCAACAAATTATATTCATTTTGTTTAGTACATATTTCTATGTGATTCGACGATAAAAAATGAGCTAAGAGAAAAACACCTGCAGTAAAGAAGTAACACCGACATCCAACTGTGTGAGATTAACTAAAAGCATAACCAGCAACAGGCTAATGCTAGACCCTGGCTTATACAAAACGTCCATAGCAACGTTAATCATTCCCATGTCAACCATCTTCGCTGCTACACCTGAATTTTGTGAAAGATTAACAAGAGCTTCAACTGCAGGTTCTGCGACCTCCTGAAAAATGTTAAACCAATTCTTCTTATTTCCAAATCAATACCAATCAGATAACCGCGCAAACAGGCTATCTTGCGCAGTATCCAAACCATGAAAACCCCAAATTAGTTGCACATTATGCATTAAGTTGTGTATAATCATCAAATTGAAGAATTATACCACTGATAAGAGAAAAAAGGAGCCGTGAGATTTCACCTTGTTTCCGGCAACGAGACGAGATAACGACGGAAGCAGAATCTTCGAATAATTGGCCAAAGACTGCAGGCCGTCGTCTGAGCCGGTTAGCCCCCTGAACGATATCAACAGCTGCCTTTGTCACCTTTATAAACAAAGCATCCAATCCAAGATATCATCAAAGAGACAAGTAATTTGCAGTTAATTTCCCTTCAAATTAATTTTAATCAGCAGTTAAAGAAGATGAAATCAAACCATTAAGCAATCAAAAATTCAAATTCTCAAATTTTCAACAGTACAATAGGAGGGGGCAAAGAAGTGGGAAAAAAAATACTTACTGCTGGAGATGGAGAGGATAGAAATCCCACTAGCTCTTCCAGTTCCGTCGCCATTGTTGTCTTCCTCGCAGCTCGCGCAGCCACAACCCGCTTTTACAGTCTACGAGCTAAAGAAACTCGACTCTGTTCGACGGCGTCGTATTTGGTCCTGCCCTTATTTACACACGTTTATGTGGAGCGCACCGTTTTGACCGACATTGGGAAATGCAGCAGCGTCTACGCTCTATTATTTGCTGTCTTTTTACTGTTGCCGGTAAAAGCATTGGTTGCAAAACCTTTACCTTTTAGGCAATAAAAGTGGGAAAATTGCGCACATGCCACATGAACTTATCAATTTTGTCATTAATCGCCTAAATTTAAAACAATTTAACAATAGCATTTGTATATTTTTATTTCGGAAAATTTTATTTGAATTCATTTAACCGATTTCTACACCCAGATTACTCTTTACACCTATATTATTTTTTATCAAACTGCTAATATCTCTTAAACCCAAATTTACTACCAATACTGCCCTCACACACTCAATTCAATATGCAAATTTATCTTTACACCCATGTTTTCACATTTAAAGCTACCCAGATCAGTCTCATGAAGATCCATGTTAATTAAATCCATTAATCTAATTAAACACAATTGCCATGAGACTATGAAAGTCAAACCAAATTAACCAAACCCTAGTTAGTTTAACAAATGCATGCATAATTTGCAAGCCGACTTTCAGTACTGGAAATAATAGCTAGCAAGCATGCAGGAAGTTAGAAACTGAGAAATGAAAACTCTTTCAGATTATATAAAATAAAATAATAGTAAGATCACATGACTAATAATAAACACTCAACAGTGCACAAACAAAATGAAACGAAGTGCAATGATTATCATGTTCTCACATGTTTGCAGTGCATATACATAGCAAGACTACTAATGAGTAACATCTAAACATGTTAATTAAAGAATTAAAAGAACTTTAATTACTTAATTAAAAGAGAGATAAAAGTGAAGAAAAACACTTGATTTAGAACTAGGTGTTGATCTTTATCAGCTATTGTTTCTTGTTTTGGCAGCAGTAGTAGCAGAAGTAAAAGTAGGTTTTCGGCAGGTGATGAATAGCGTTGGAGATGGTGATGGTGGTGGTGGATGGTGGTGGTGGTAATGATGATGACAATGATAAAGGTCTATGAGAGCGTCTTAGGATTTTTGCCTTACGTGATGTTTAGGGTTTGAGTATTGGGTGAGTTTATTGATAATTTTTTTTGTATTGTTAATTTATCTTGTACTTAATGGTAATTATGCAATAGGATAGTAAAGACATTTCATATTTAAAATATAAGTTGGGTGTAGAAAGAGGTTATATGGGTTCAAATAAAATTTCTTTTTTTATTCACAATTCAGTTGGATATTGAGCACGTGACTTGCACGTTGACCCCTAATAAAGGTTATTATCGTCTATTTGTGTGTATGAGTATTGACACTCTTTTTTTCAAGAATTTTCCATTTTTGTTAATACACGTGTAAGAGACTATTTTCTCTAACACTGTGTTTGAATGTGGAAAAAAAAACTCGTAAATTAAGTAAAAGTCGAGATTTGACAATAGGAATTTGGAATGGCTAGCTGGAGCAAAGAAATTGAAAATTGTCGAGAAAACAAAATGTGGAAATTGGAGCTCCAAATTCTTGAGTTTAAATTCTGACATAAAAGTCATTATTCACAAATTTAATAAAGAGAGATTGTGTTTTATGCGGGCCAAAAATCCAGATAAAACTCTACTGAAACCAAAAAGAAGGAAGAACTTTTAATCACTTTCACATTCTTATTGGGTTTCAATTTTGTGTTTATACATGATTTTATTTTTAAACTGTTATGAATCGTTGTTCTTGAATATGTGTGGCAAAAGTGAGAAGGTGAGTCGTTTGAGGTTGGATGGTTGAGTGTGGACGAGGCTTGTTGAGTAAGTAAAGGTCACAGGTTGGGGTTGTGGATATTGTAGATTGGGAGTTAAGGTTGAGAAAGAGAGAATAGCGGTTTGCTGTGCTTACTGATTTTCTGCACACACACACACACATACACACACAAACCTCTGATAAGGGTGAGAATAACAACTGGTTGTGGCTATTTACTTCTCTATATATATATATATATATATATATATATAATTCTGAATCATTTATTCACGTGGAAATATTTAAATAGACTTGTGGGATTCATATATGTGCCACATTAACATATAACATATTTTTTTGAAGGAATTATGACGAAAGAACCGTATAGAGAGTTTACAAAATTAATTAATTTTTCAATTTTAAGAACCATATTGATGGAGTGCATCAATTTCAAAAATTATTTATGATAAAAAAATAAACATAAATAAAAAAAAAATGGTATTAACGAAAACGTCCTCGAAATGGGTATGACACACATGTTAACTAGATTTGATGTTAACGGGTAGGCTAACAAGAATTGATGATAAAAATTAGACGAAGATGGCATATTATGAAGTGACTATAAATATGAGTTGCTGCTTACGAAATATTTGAATATGTGTGGCAAAAGTGAAAAGTACAAATGCGGAATGGTAAAAAGTGAAAAAAAGGTACAGGCGCCATTTGTTTTCCCCGACAGCACGAGATGGGTGACAAATTACAGAGGACAGAAAATCTTACGCTCGTTATTGCACGCTCCCATGGAAGCTCGGGGCTCTATCAGCGATGATAGATCTTCCCACTTCGCCACTCTTTCGCCGTTAGATCTCCGACCAGGCAAACCCGCCATGAAAACAGCTCCATAGACGACGGTGGCGAATCGCTGTTGCCGGAGGAGATGAGGAGAGGTATAATCGGCGCGTTGTTGAAGTATCAGGGTGAGCACGGCACTCGCCTTGTTCGCAAAGGAAGGAGGCTCGGTCGAATCGCCAGGAACAAATTCTGGTTCTGGGTTTTTCTCTTTGCAGCCATCTTTTTAATTCACTTGCTGCTCGTCGGCTTCAAAATGCATCCTCCTGGTATGAGCAAATTTACAGCAAAAACTTCAACTTTTGTTAATTGGATTGTTTAAATTTAAATTTAATCATCTTGGTACTAATACGGTGGTAATTACGAGTGTGGGTTTTGATCAATGCAGCTAAACTAGAAGGTAGTGGTAGTAGTATTAGTATTTCGGTTCACCCAGAAATTTTGCCGTCTGGTGTTGGAAAACCACCCAGAAGCAAGCATCGTGCCAAGTGTAAGTGTTGTTATACATCGATCCCATGAATTTCTGTTGTACTTTTTTAAAATGTGGATAATTCATCGATATTATTGATACATACTTGGACCTTATAGTTGTCTCGATATGTCATTGGTAAACTTGATTGCACTTTTTAAAAAAGCGCATTTAACCGCAATGTAGAAGGACCACTGCTACCATAACCCTTGAGTTTCTTATTGATTTGGTGCTTATGCATATGAAAGATATGAACTTTGTTGACTGACTGTAATTGGATAATAAAAGATGCATACTTTGGGAATGGGATTTTTACGATA
The DNA here is from genome assembly GCA_036320875.1 of Cotoneaster glaucophyllus. Classification (NCBI taxonomy): domain Eukaryota; kingdom Viridiplantae; phylum Streptophyta; class Magnoliopsida; order Rosales; family Rosaceae; genus Cotoneaster; species Cotoneaster glaucophyllus. The sequence continues at coordinate 30,430,183 of CM070069.1, read as the reverse complement.
TGACTTATCCCTTTTGCTTCCTCCCATATGCTGGCTTTTCAGATTTGCCTTGTGAAGTTGGGTTACTGGAATCAGTTGAGTATCTTGTTGAACCCAGGGAAGTCAGGAACTTCACACATTTTTCACTGGAATACATTGACCAAGAGGGAATACCTTCTCGTAGCAATATATACGAACCTAGATTTGGAGGGCATCAGACACTTGAGGAAAGAGAGCAATCCTTCTTTGCGAAAAATCAAACTCTGCATTGTGGATTTGTCAAGGGACCACCAGGATTCTCAAACTCTGGATTTGATTTAGACGTTAAGGACAAGGCATACATGAATGGCTGTAAGATTGTAGTATCTTCTTGTATTTTCGGAAGCTCTGACTTTCTAAGGAGGCCTACAAGCAAAAAGGTAAATGTGCTATTCCTTATCGAACTTCTTTGTATCCTATCCTTATAAATCATTTAATCAGTGTCTTAGGTTAAATAGCTATTTTTTTCTCTGTTCTTTAGTAAACAAGATGTCGCTAAAAGAACTTTAACTTCATCGGATATTTTGTTTGACTGATAAAATTTGAGTTATTGGTTAGACCCCTTCGTGTCAGAGAAGAAGAAGTAACCGAAAAATGTTTGCATTTGCTACAGATGAGTGAATATTCCAAGAAAAATGTTTGTTTTGTAATGTTTGTGGATGAGCAAACATTGGCAAAACTATCAACAGAGGGACATGTTCCTGATGATACAGGACGAATTGGCTTGTGGAGGATAGTCATAGTGAAGAATTTACCATATGAGGATATGCGCAGAACTGGAAAGGTGCCAAAACTTTTATCACATCGCCTTTTCCCCAATTCATGGTAATTCTCAGACCATGCTCTAGCCATATAGTTCTTGGGGCAACTTAGGTCCATTCAATTCTGATTTGGGTTTTCAATCCATTTTTCTTCACCTTTTTTACAATTCCTGTTTTCAGGTATTCAATTTGGCTTGACAGCAAGATGCGACTTAATACTGATCCGATGCTGATTATTGAATACTTTTTATGGCGCACAAAATCAGAGTATGCCATTTCCAACCATTATGGTCGCCATTGTGTCTGGGACGAGGTACTCCAAAACAAGCGTCTAGATAAGTACAATCACACAGCTATTGATGAACAGTTTACATTTTACCAGTCTGATGGCCTCACCAAGTTTGACCCTTCGGACCCGAATACTCCTCTTCCAAGTTGTGAGTCTTATTAGCATTAGTCATTTGTAAAGATTGGGCTTTCTTTTCATCTGGAGTCTGTGATAGTTTATGCTGATTTCATGTGCTATTTCTGTGCAGACGTTCCTGAAGGTTCATTTATAGTCCGGGCACATACACCAATTTCAAATTTGTTTTCCTGCCTTTGGTTTAATGAAGTTAACAGGTTTACCTCCCGCGATCAACTAAGCTTCGCATATACTTACCTAAAATTGAGAAGAATGAACCCAGAGAGACCATTCTACCTAAACATGTTCAAGGTATTGAAATTTTTTAGAAGCTTATGATGTATTTCTCATAGTGGTTACATCATATTTCAACTGTATGCTGCATTCAATTTGTGATCTATAAGTGTTGTATACAGTGAGATGTAGCCAACGTGTTTTCAGAGCCACTCATCATGAATTTGAGCTGGGTTTTTTAAGCAAATGAGAGAATGTTAGCCAGTGAGATGGATCCATTGTTTTTTCTTAATTTTTATGCAGGACTGTGAGCGTAGAGCACTAACGAAGCTATTCCAGCACAGGGAAGCACCGCCTTCTCCACCAATCACTTGAACAATGATTATTGTTTATAGTTTATGCAGGTAAGGTTAATTGGGTGTTCATTGTTCTGCATGTTTGTGTTTTCGTTTGTTTAAGTTTTCAGGCATTTGATCTGTGATCTTGTGCTAGGGAGTTCTAAGTATGGAGATTCCCCAAGACTTTCCAAAAAAGGATTGTAGCTGCTGCTTTTGGCTGGTGGGTTTTGTTGTTGCAGCTGACCACTTTGCACTCAGAGCGAATTCATTCGACACTACAAAACATCTACAGATCTAATGCGATCAGAACTGTCAACGCTGTTGCTGGCTGATTGTTTCTAAGGAGGGCAGACCAAGCAGCCATGACTATCGGCGTTCGCACAATTGCGGTTCAGTTCCAAACATAGTTAGGGACTTGTTTTTTCTTCTGTTGTAGTTTTCAGTTGCAAACCCAACTTTCTAATATTCTTGAAAGAAGGGTTTAACAAATTGTAATATTATTTGTGTAGCCTATCAATTTAATGTAGAAATTATTTTAGTGGCCCCAAATATTCACGACTGAAAAGTCGGTTATACTTGTTGGCTAGAGTTCGTTTTGAAATGCTTATCGAAAAAGTACTTTTAATAAAAGCACATCAATATTTTAATAAAAATTCAGAAAGCTTTCCGTTCGTGTTTTTTTTATATCAATATTATTAGAGACGCTTTTGGTAATTTGAAAATGTTTATGTTGCAAATTGTAATGTAGAAAATGCTTGTTTCATTTGCCATATGCTGAAAAAAAAATAAAAAATAAAAAATAAAAAATTGCAAACGACGTCGTACAGCAGACGATTGATTTTATAATAAAACCGAAATGTTGCTTTTGCCACGATCTCTAGAACGCAGCCATGGAAGGTTGCTTGATGAGATGCTCTCACGGCGGCGCTCTCTTGAAAACCCTCAAACCTCACCGTTTGAACCTCCCCAGGAACTCCATTTGCAGCTCTTCTATGTCTATCCACTCCGGCGGGGGAGGATCAGCTGTCAGCCGCAGGGCCTATGACGCATTGCTGTTAGACGCCGGAGGCACACTGCTTCAGCTGAAAAAACCAGTCGAAGAAGTTTACGCTTCCATCGGAACCAAATACGGTGTCGTATCCAAATCCCACTCCTCAATTTCCCATGAAGATTTAAAAATTGGAGCCAAATTCAAACGACCCATTTTTTAATTCTCCGCAGGTGTGACTGCAACTCCAGCTGAAATCAAGCAAGGTTTCAGAAGAGCTTTTTCTGCTCCTTGGCCTCAGAAGCTTCGTTACCAGGTTTCTTAAATTGGTTTAATTTCTGTAACTAATTTAAAATTACTGGGACTAATTAGTTGTTTTGGGTATTAATAATGCCGTGATCTATCAATAATTGTAGGGAGATGGGAGGCCGTTTTGGAAACTTGTTGTGTCTGAAGCCACTGGTTGTGCTAATCTCGATTATTTCGAACAAGTTTATGAGGTAATTTCAATGATTGTATACCAAAGCTTGAATCTTTGAAGAGAATTTTGAAATTAGTTTTGATTTCCGTGGTGGGTTTTTGTTGTTTATTTCAGTACTATGCGAAAGGTGACTCATGGCGTCTTCCGGATGGAGCTTATGAAACAATGCTCCTTCTCAAAGATGCTGGAGTTAAGCTGGCTGTTGTATCGAATTTCGACTCCCGCTTGAGGAAGCTGCTTGAGGACCTTAAAGTTTTGCATCTGTGAGCATCTGTTTTGTTGCTAATTTGTTGTATTCGTGGCGCAAGGGCGTTGGGTTTCTTCGTTTTCTTTTATATGAAGAAATGAAGGATTTCCTTTTCTTGTATTTGCAGGTTTGATGCTGTTATCATATCTTCAGAAGTTGGATATGAAAAGCCAGATGCAGGCATATTCAAAGCTGCTTTAGGTATGCATAAGAATGTTATCGTAGAGATCGGGGTTTATTCTTGCAACTTAAAAGTCCACATTGAATCTACTCTGTAAGTTCCTTGATTGTTCTTCGATTGTTGCAGATCAAGTTCATGTGGATGCTGGCAAAGCAGTACATGTTGGTGACGATAAAATTGCGGATAAGGATGGCGCCAATGCGATTGGAATTGATTGCTGGTAAGAGTTCTTCTCAGTATAATTAACATTTGTGCCATGTCTTGTTCCTGTTTTGATCATGATATAAACATTCATATTGTGCTGCGTTTCATGATTCTTTTTGCAAAAGAGTATTACTGTTGTGACGTTTTATCAATGTCGCAGTAAGTTCATTACAGAGTTCGTTGGACTTACCCTTGATTTGAATAAACAGGTTATGGGGTCTAGATGTGAAGACATTCTCTGAAATTCAAAACCGCATTCTCATTTCAGAGTCATAGCTTCCAAAGAACCAAGGTACCGCACTGTTTTTGCCGATTGTAATTCAAGCTGGTTCGATCCTTATTTGTTCCTCATTTTCAGGTATCAGACTGCGGACCTAACATCCTGAATCTTAATAGGGCAAGAAAATAGCGGAAAAACAACCTAAATTGCTTCCAAAACAAAATCACCGACATTTCAGTTGTATTAGTTATTACATCCCAGTTGGCTGTAAAAACTTCATTGAATATTGTTGAATTAATTTAGAAGATTTTGTTTTAAATTGAATTCACAATTTTGGTCCCCCTTAGTTGTGGGGAATTTTCTTGCGTAAAGGAATCAAAGTTTTATCCTATATTTACAAGCGTTGCAGGTCTCGTCTGTTTGTTTAGAAGCTGCAGATGCAGCTGCTGGCGTATTTGAGAGAGCACTGAATATTCAAAAGCCAAACAGCAAGATGATGAGTTCGGAGGTTAAGATTTGGATTCGGGAGCGAAAATTAATCAAACCTTCAAAATTAGAAAGCTCTCTGTTTTTTATCAGCTTATTCCTGAATCTTATATCTCACTGCTGCTCTTCGATCCTGCCTGCAGCTCTACGAGCAGCACCCAAAGATCCAGCATTCAAAAAACATGTTTATCTCAAACCCTCACTCACTTATATTATATCCCTTTGCAGGAACAATTCAATATAACGATTCCATCTGTTATGACGACCACTGGGCTGCGTTTCTTGAAGCTCAAGTCAACTGTGACCTGCGTCGAAAACTTTGGACAAACCAGGTGATCTTGGGACGCTAGAGCAAATGATTCCAGCTGATATTACATCCATACAAGCAATGACAGGTCATCTTCTACTTGTCGAGGGCAACTTCTTTGAATGTGGTGGATTTGCAGTCGGAGTCAGCATGTCACATTAGGTCGCAGATGAATCTACGGTCAGCACGTTTATTAAAACCTGGGCTGCAACTGCCCTCAGGTCGGCAGCTAGTACTAGTAATGATGATCATCATCAAGTGCTGCATCATCCAGATCTCTCGATTTGGTGCCGTGGCTTCTTTCTACCCACCGCTAAATTTCCTACACACACGCAAGGAGGTTGTGGAAGTCGCTATAGACAATTGTCCTACGAGGAGGTTTCTGTTTGATGGCTCAAAGATTGCCACCCTCGAGTCCAAAGCTGCCAGGGCCACGGTGCCAAACCAACCCGTGTTGAAGTAGCGTCGGCGCTCATTTGGAAACGACCTATGGAAGCATCAAGATCACACTCGGGTTCTGTAAGGCCCTCAATGTAATCCCAACTTTGGGTTAATAGGCTTCTTTGATTGTAAACGTTTCACGTGGAAATAAATGGATATTCATGGAAAACCAATGGTGCTTACAGAGAACAGAACAAGATTTTACATCTACCCAGCCGAGGTACAATTTTCAGTTGTAAATGCTGAGACAACAATAAACAATTTCATTAGGCAAGATACCGATACAATTTTCTGTCTACACCGTCGCGTTCCAAAAACTCCCGCTCGATAAGGGATTCAATGCGCTTCTTAATCTCCGTCGGGTTGGCCAGGAATCGAGATTGCAACTGCTTTGTGACCTCGGATATTACGTTGTTGTGATCCAGAGTTCTCCTGGATTTCATGATTCTCACTATCGCAGCTTCGATCTGGGGCTTCCTGTCCTCCTCCACTCTCTGGCGAGTCTCTTGTTTTTCGGGTTCTGATTCCTTCTGCGCAACCACAGTTCCGATCTTCACCTTATACAACTTACTTGCGAACTTGTCGTTAACAAAGAAAGCATCGTCCTCGCCAATGTCTTTACTCATAGGCTCTTTCCGAAGAACATTCTTTCCCTTCACACAAGCCATGGATTGCAGACATCTCTTCAAATCTAAAGCTGGAATCTCCGCGGCCTGCTCAATCTCCTTGTAGTTCAGTCGATCAGCATTATTAAACAGCATTAGGACACACATTTGGTAAGTGGAGACATTCAACTCATGCCTCTGGCCTTTCCCGAAAGTAGCCTTTATATCTGCTGTGCCCATGTTAGTCTGCCAGGACAATCTCCGACCTGTATGTGTCCCGAGGTAATACGAACGGAACTTCTCGCAGAGTTCCGACATTTCTAATGGAAGGTTGCATGTCACACTAGGTTGAGTGGGCCAGGACCCTGTCGTCAGAACCTGGACGGTCAATGTAGGGCCATCCTCTAGCTCGGGATGACTTGCATAAA